>CM044011.1:72380715-72773215 GCA_024085815.1 Flaveria linearis
CCCCATGTGAAACCGAGTGTGGGTGTGTGTCTAATTACATGCATGGTGTTCGATCGAAGTTTATCCGATGAAGAACAGGTCGCGGTCAACTGTGGTGATCGATGAGGGAGCAAAACTTGATGGATTTCAAATTAATTTCGTAGGAAGCTTCGAATGATGATGGGGATTAAAAGCCCCTTATCAATTTCAGTTAAAATCGATCGTAGATGGGACTTTAATGGTGTTGCAGGTCGCGAGAAGGATGATTCAAATGGGGTGTTTTTATGTTTGTTTCAGATGCAATTGAAAATGGGAATTGATTAGTGACATATATACAATCGTTCATGCTTGTTTAATTGAATTATTTGTAGTGTTTAGTGCGATTTTGGGCGTGTAAAGCGGCCGACCAACGTGGATGAAATCGTGGGTCGGTGAGTGGACTTGTGAGCTGTAATCCGCTTTATTAAAGTGTGTATTGATTCGAATCTGGTATACGAACAATTTGGTATGGGTTTCGGGGTTTAAAATGGTTTTGTTTTGGCGTTTTCGGCCTCGCCGGAGGGTGGCCGGAATGTGGCCGGAGGAGGGAAAGGGTTGACGGGGGTGGGGTTGGGATTTTAATAACTTACACTCTGGCCCCCTGAAGTTTATAAGGTTTGTTATTTTATGTTAGAAACTCAAGTTTTAAGTTTCATAAATTACAATAATACCCCCTGTACTTATAAATCAAAATTTTTTATACATTTTATTTTATTTTATTTTATTTTTTTTTATAATTCTTACAAATTATTAATAGCCATATTATTATTATTATGATGTTATTATTATTATTAATATTATTATTATGATTATTGTAGTTTTTGCAATTTATATCAACATTTTTAATTTAATTGTTCACAAAATTAACTTTTAATTTAAATAAAAATATGAGATGTTACATTGTGTGTGTAGCTAGTATTTGTAATAACCATTTAAAACTGAATTTGTGCGAAAAACCTTTATCAAAATATATATACTATCCGCACGCATCACACACATACTCTCATTATGCATATATGCATAATCAACCTTCCATAAATGCTTATGTGTAATCACCTCAATCAGATTGGGGATGAATAATGCAATCATCCTAGGAAGTTCATACTAAAATATGTCATTCTTTTGTTTGTCCCACAACCTTTATTGCGTTCCTTATAGTGGTATAACCAACACCTTATCCGTAGAGCATGCCTAAAAAACGTCTTAAATACCTCTTTGTTGATGTTTTCAGGTGGTTCATTTGGAATCTTGATTGGGGATGAATAATGCAACCATCCTAGCAAGTTCATAATAAAAGATCTCATTAAGTAATGGTCCACATTCCACAATCATGTCGTTACGTTTGTTTATAAACCCAAGCTTCGTATCCCGAATGAATAAGCATACATGCGTAATCCCAATTACACAATGTCTCAAAAGATGCTTCATACATTCTATTATCCGTGTGACCCTCCATATCATAAGAGCAATCACCTTGTTGAATGGGCTAAGTCATTACCTCATTCCTTTTATTATCATTCGGAGATTCCAGCATCATCAACCCTTGATATGATATTCTCATATTCAATTCACCATCATTATTATGACTATCGCCATATCTAATAACCTCATTTGCTTTAGAATTAACAACTTCCTTTTCCATCATCTTTGTGGATTGTTGTAACTATGTTACCAGTGGAATCATTTGTACTATTTGCATTAGCCTCGATCTTGTAATTATCCGTTGATACCGCTCCGATTCCACCTTCTCCATCTGCAAGTAGAAAAATAAAACTATGTGATGAGAATAAGACACAGCTTGTTGATCTGTATCATCATTGAAAAAAATCATCCTTTGCTACTCCCATATAATTTGCATCTCGATAATATTTGAATATCATGCATCGACTACTTAAATTTGGAATCTAAAGCAATATATTTTTGAACGGCAATCATTACCCATTATGAATCAAGAAATCGTAACAATTTCGATCGACCCATAATTTACTAATGGTTGTTTGGAATTGTTTGCTTCAGATTGTAAAATAGAGGAGGAGTACCTGATGGAATCGAATGTTTTAATGAAAGAGGGAACGATTATAATCAACCAACCCACAAAGTAATTTTGAATTTTTTAAATTACTAAATCTTCCTTTTATGTAATTGTTGTATTTTAATAAATGTAAAATAATTTAAAAATCCTGATTGATGGGTTTTGGTTCTTTTAGTTTTTGCCAAAAACTTGGTTTTCATATGAATGGATCCATATATATATATACTAGAATTAATTTCTCGCGCTGAAGCCCTGTTTTTCCTTAAATTTATATCATAATGTAATCACGTCTTGGGAAACTAATCGTAATTTGAGAAATTTAAAAACCATTATTTGGTGCGAAAAAAATTAAAAAAATTATGTTTGATAGGGTAAATTCACGTGATAATAGTGTATTAGTATATTCTGAATTTTTGAAAACGTTATGCTTTAAAAGCAAAGAGAAAAATCAACTTTAGAAACTTACATTTCACGTTATTAACATCAACTTTAATTAAAAATAAAGTATGCATAAATGCATCTTAAGCCGCACAATCAAAAATACTAACTCTAATAAGTCATGTTGTCACTCTAATTTATGTATTAAAATTGATTGGATTTAAGGCAATAGGACTCTTTGTATGATTGACGGTTTTCGTTGATTAACATTCAAGAACTATGGAGGTATCACTGTCAGAAGCATGAACTTGGATATGAGGGATAGAAATGATAAAAGTTTCATGACAAAGTTAGATTTAAGCATGAACTTCATGGACTACCGTCTTATAATTTAGATCAACTTACCAAATTACCCAAAGTTTATGTATTATATAGTTGTAAATATATATATATATATATATATATATATATATATATATATATATATATATATATATTCATTATGAATCTAACAAGTAGGGTTATTATGAAATTACCTAAATAGATTTGATGGTGGATGTTATTTTAACTACCACTACTCGTACGGTTATAAGTATGTTAATTTTGATTGTAGTTATCTAAACCAGATTAGAGTATTTCCGACTAATTTTCCATCCGTGTCTCCACTTTTAATTTTAAGGAAAATACAATAATGTCATCCAAAACACTACTTTATTTTCACTACTCCTATTCCCAATCGTCAAATTTTTAAATAATCCCTATCCTCAAACTTTTAAATAATACCACATTAGATCTAAAAAATAATAGATCTACTATTCATCATCCGTATAATATCCTATGACCATCAATCTTTCTTACTTTATAAAATTTTCTTTCACTCTTCTTCTAATGATTATAATGCATATGAATTTTGATAGCCAGGCTATGAAACTGATCATCTAACCTTTACTTTGTTTTTTCTTCACCATCTGAAACGGATTACAACGTACATTCACTCATTCAATAAATCAAACGATAATAAACCATATAACATGTTGCATTGTGTACATACAGTATGATTTACTATTGACATACTACATATCCATAATGCAAAACAAAAACCAAACCTAATGAAATCATTTGAATAAAACATGGTCATGTTATTTTCTTTGTTTTTTAATATAAAAATATTATACTCAAATTAAAGATAAAGAAATTCTTGATTTTATAGTAAAATATTATGAAAAATAATAACATATGAAAATGTTATTAATGTTTGAAGGAAAAAAAGATGAGTTTCTAGTTTTCTCGCAAAGAATGAGACTTATCTTGTTCATCTCCTTAGAGCATTCATAGTATGTTTTTTTTTTTTAATTTTATGAGTAAAATTTTGTACTATATGAAATGGTTGGTAGTGGTTGTGAATAGGAAAGAGAAAACTTTCTTTATCTGTAAATTTTAAAGAATATTGTTTGACATTTATAATTTTTTTAATATTTTTAAAAGTGTTTGTAAGTGGATAGAAGAGAAAAAAAATGATAAAGATAGAAAAAAATTATTTAATTAAAAAAAGAAAAAAATAATGATTTTTAATGTAATTATAAGGATAAAAATAAATAACCTGATGCGAATGCTATTATATGTAATAAAAATACAAATATATTAATTAGTTTTATGTGGTTTTGAACTCACGAAACCAACTCTCACTATTTACAAAAGCAGTAACATCATATTATTTATCATTATCCAAATAATTACAGAAAAAAATCACTACTTTTCAGTTAAATAGTGATTTTTATATTTTTGTCATTATCTTTTCTCTCTTGTTACTCAAAACCATTTTAAGAATATTAAAAAAATTTTATAAGGGTTAAATTGTATAAACAAATATACAGATTTACAGTAATATTTTATCTTTTCTGAACTCACAATCATTACACATAATATATAAATTACACCAACAAAATTATAGAAAACAAGATGTCTCTAAGAGCATTCATAGTAGGTTCCCCATTTTCGATTTGAGTGTGTGTCTTATATTATGATGGATCGTTGTTAATGGTTGTGAGTGAAGTAGAGAGAAAATTTATAAGGATTGTAACATGATTCCTCATATTTGAGAAAACACGGTATAACCTTCATAAATATTTTAATATTTTAAAAAATGGTTGTGAGTGGATGAGATATAAAAGTTAATGATAAAGATATTAAAAAATATTATTTAATTAAAAAAAACCGTAAAAAACTAGTGCTTTTAGTATAAATATGATGATGAAGATGTAGAAGTTAGCATGAATAATCTAATGTTATCCTAAATTTGTAATATAATCCTTAAAGTTCATGTAACTCTTAAACTGTAATTACAATTTATTATATTTTTCTTCAATAACACTAATAATGTATGAACCTACCTAATCCATAAATTAAATAACACCCATAATCATATCCATATGATTCGTCAACCATCATGATTCATGATTACACATAAACTAAAAACTTGTTCATTATCTCTCTATCTCCAACACCCAAAATCCAGATCTTACGTAGGACCCACCAACATTTGTCCGAAGATCTCTCATTTTCTCCGTCATCGACCGTCGTACGCCGATCATTTGTCACTTCGTCGTCGGAAGTTTCACTAACTCTTATTAACCACACTACGAATATTATCAATAATATCCCATTATTCTTTTCTCACCATTGATAATAATAACATCATCTTCTTGCAGTAATTTGCACCCAATTACCCACTAAACATCAAGATGAAAACAGTGGTAAAAGATTCAACAATGGTGTTTCCATCGGAAGATACACCGGTGATAAGGCTATGGAACTCAAGTCTCGATCTCACAGCCCCAAATTTTCATATACAATTGGTGTATTTTTATAGGGCAAGTGGTGATCTCAAGTTTTTTGATGCAAAAGTGATGAAGAATGCTTTGAGTAAGGTTTTGGTGGCGTTTTACCCGATGGGTGGGCGGTTTGTGACCGGAGATGATGGGCGGATTGAGATCGATTGTCGGGGACAAGGGGCGTTGTTTGTGGAAGCGGAGTGTGATGGTGTGATCGATGAGTTTGGTGACTTTGCGCCGAGGTTTGAGTTCTTGAAGCTTATGCCGGGGGTGGATTATCGGTCGGGGATTGAGTCGTGTCCGCCGCTTGTGGCGCAGGTATGGATATTATCTGAATGTTAAACCGGTCGTCTTATTGGTTAACTGGTTTAACATGTTTGGAAAACATATGACTTTACTATTTACTTTAAACTTTACATGTACATAACTAGTTAAAAAGAATTGATGTTAGGTCTAACCAATAGTCAGTTGGTTCAAATGAGGACACTAGGTTTGATTTTTAGATATTGCTTAAAACTTATATGTAATTTAATTTGAGTAGGTGACTTACTTCAAATGTGGTGGGGTTTCACTAGGAGTTGGTTTGCACCATCGTGTCGTGGATGGTCCGTCAGCGATGCACTTCATGAACACATGGGCTGATATGGCTCGTGGCCTTGACGTCACTCTCCCACCCTTCATAGACCGGACCATCCTTCGTGCACGCGATCCACCACAGCCCGTTTTTGAGCATGTCGAATACCAACCAGAACCAATGACGAACTCACCACTACAAGTCCCGTCAAATGAAACAAAAACCATTTGTTCGTTGTTCAAGTTAACACGAGATCAACTCGACGTGCTCAAAGCAAAATCAAAGGAAGATGGTAACACAACCAGCTTCAGCTCTTTTGAAGTTCTCTCGGGCCATGTTTGGAAGTGTGTGTGCAAAGCCCGCGGGTTACATGACGATCAAGACACCAAGCTAAAAATGGCCACCGATGGGCGGGCCCGCTTACAACCACCACTTCCATCGGGCTATTTCGGGAACGTTATCTTCACAGCCACTGCTACAACGACAGTTGGCGAGATCAAATCAAAACCTACCGGGTACGCTGCTAGTAAAATCCATGACGCGTTAGCGACGATGAATGACGATTATCTAAAATCAGCAGTTGATTATCTAGAACAACATCTTAATGATCAAAAGCCCAAAGCTTCTTATGAACAAGCAAATCTTAGAATAGTAAGTTGGGCTCGGTTCCCAATCTACGACACTGACTTTGGATTGGGCCGGCCCATCTTCGCTTGCCCTACTTGGATCCCATTACCTGGGCTTTGTTTTGTGTTACCAAGCCCAATAAACGACGGGAGCTTATCCATAATCATTGGGCTCAAAGTTGAACAAATGAAGCTTTTCAGCAACTTGTTGTATGCGATCTGAAGGCTGAAATTAGTGTTGGATGCCCTTTCGAATATTCATTGCAATAATACTATATCTTTCATCAATAACTTGGATTGTAAGTTGTAACCCGCACGTTGCAGCAGGGTTCTTCTTTTCGCATCGGGAAACAATAACATCGCTACCAAAAGATTTGCATTTTGAAGTAATAAAGGAAAGGGTGCATCTTTAAAGCAGACACATTTGTTGACAATACTATCAATATTCATACAAAAAATGAGATGGATCAAGAAATTAGATAAATATAATCACCGGTAAATTACGATGCATGAATCTTAGGGGCTGTTTGGTAGTATCTGAATGATTAAGTGTTGAACCAATAAGAGGTCTGAACCATTAAGTGCTGAACCATTAAGAGGTCTGAACCATTAAGAGCTAGTATATCACTTAACTATTCAAAGGCAAATGTCTGACCAATTCAGATAAGAGATCTTAACCATTCAGCATTAGACTCAGCATTTGTATAATGCTTAACCATTCAGAGGCAAATGTCTTAACCATTCAGACATGTGCTCGTGAAACAAACAGTCTGAACCATTAAGTGCTGAACCATTTAACATCTGAACCATTAAGAGGCTGATTAAGAGGCTGCCAAACAGCCCCTTAATGTATATATCATATAATAATGTATGTAATTATCTAAATGCTAAAATCAAATTCTTTTAAACACCTATGAGGAAATCAATTTACTTCCAAACACCTTCTTATGCAGTCAAAGAACAGTTAAACTCATCTGTAAGTTGGCTGCATTCCAAAGAGGGGCAACAACAAGTCCCTAAACTCATCTGTAGTATGTAATTTGACCCATTACGATCAAAAGAGAACCTACGATTGCAATCTGCGCAAGTCGGTTTTTAACAAAATTTATATCGCAAAATCTGGAATTGATCAACTTCATCGTCTAACTCGTATCTTTAGGAACAGAATCAGCAATATATTGCTTTCAACTAAGATGAGTCACCACATGAAATAAGTTGAATAAGCCCATAAGAATTTCAGCCTTTTTTATTTTACTTTTTCACACATCCTTGTATACATGTATTCACGTATGTATCCATTTAAATACATACATACATGCGTACACGTATTTATATGCACATACATGTTCGAGTGCATATGAGTTAGGCGTTTTAAAAAAATTAAAGACGTAAATAATTCATCAATGCCATCATACCCTGGCTAAAACAGAAACACCGAGGCTTGATAAAATTGAATCATAACATAAGGATAAAGAGTAGTAAAGGAAATTACTTATTAAACCAAATAATTGATTACATCCAATTCTTAAAACAAACAAAACAAACAAGTAAATAGGTATTTATTTTATTCAAAATCCAACTAGGTCCATCTATAGCTCATCCTTGAAATCTAGCGTGAGCAAAGCAACGAACTTAATTTTCATTATCTGAAAACATGCTAAAATATATCAACTAAAAAGTTGATAAGAACATAGGTTTAGAAAGTATACATATTATAGATAACAATGTACAAACCAATAAACAATATTCTAAATACAAATAAGTAAACTATTATAAGTATACATATAGCAATGTACAAAACCAACAAATAATTTTCCAAATACAAGTAATTAAACTATTATACATGAGTCCACAACTAACTTTAGTGATTGAATGCCCTCCCGTCTAACCCCTGACACAAGAGCCCAGACTAATAGAATGTTTCTCTAATATGCAGTTTCCAAACATCCAGCTCCTTTCAAGTCAAAAAGAATACGTTAACTCAAAGGACGCTCGGGATTGATTGGCATGCATCAACCCGAGTACTGAATGGGCTTGTCAAGCCGATAGATCTATCTACGTATTCCCGTGGCTTCCTCGAAGTTAATGGTTGTGTAGATTTTATAAAATAGAGAGACTTTGTAGTAAAAAGTATCATGGAATATATAAACATGTATGATCAGTTTAGTTTTACTAGTATAAGAAAGTTATCATTTAGTTTGCAAAACACTAGTTTGACTTTAGAATTTGAATTTCCAGTTTGATATAAAGAGCATGTTTTCACCCTAAAATATAAAAGAAAAATGGGCTATGAACTCACCTTATAAAGTAGGTGGGATGATCTTGTAACTTGTAGTAACTTGTAGTAACTTGAAGTGATGATCCCATTAAGTAAGTTTATTTAGTTAGTTTATTGTATTTGTGGATAGTTGAGGGGTTGTTATTATATAAGTTCAAGAATTGTTGTCGTATACTAAATATGTGTCATCCCAGAGTAGCACATCCAATAAAATAATTTCTAATAAAGAATTGGTGGGTTTTCATCACTTAAGTACCCCGTCTTTTCTTAGCCAGAACCTTTTGCTAATCATATAACTACATACCGGGTGAAACGATTATAGATGTATGTATACTAGACCAAGTCAAATGTGTGTTTGATACGCTTATAAAGTACATGGAACAACTGTAAATATAAGTTTTGCAAGGATGAGAACGAACAAGTTGTATAGTTATGGTTACAATTGAAAATATTAAGAATTTTACTAGAAACATGATTTAAAGTTGATAGATAATTATTAAAGTTTGGATTTTTATTGTTTAAAACATGTTTACATTGGTTATTTTATAATAAAGTCGTTACTTTACATTATATTCATGAAAATATTGGAATGTTGCAAAATTTAGGGTTTGATAGCTTTGAATATATTCGCTAACTAAACTTGCACGAGCTATTTAAAGGGTCAAATCAATAAGTTAGAAGATGTTCTTTATATGGTTAGAAAGATAAGACTTTGAATTTTGAAAAGGGATTTATTATGAGGTAGATATGGATGTCTGAAGTTGGCCTTTTGAATCTGTCAAAATCCGAAAATTCAAGCTTGATATGTTTAAGCCAAGTTTTTGATGATGTCGTACTTATTTAATGCTTTGATCCATCTTAGATATATGATTATCACATAAGCATGTTATTTAATCATAGACTCAAGCTAGTTATAACTGAATTTTAATAAAACACAATTGAAAAGATAGGAACACGATGAACACGAATAACATGAAAACTTACTCGATAGGGCAAAGTTCTTGGATCTTCAAGAGAGGTGCTATGGGTTGATATTTGATTCTATGAAAGCTCTAGATTAAGGGTTTGGCGTGAAAAATAATGAGAATAAGCTCTCATATTTATAGTGAAAAAATAAATATTTTAGGTTTCAATTAGTATTGATTTTCTTAATATTTTTATTAATAAAAATTATATATTTTAGTAGGGAAGGGTATGAATGAATTTTTTATGATATTTTAGAGTTATAGTAAGCTTGGTTTAGTATTTGTTAGATTTATAATAATTCCTAGTTAATTATTTATTAGTTTATTAGATATATATCACTTAAATAATTAAACTAATAAAATAATATATAATTTTATAAATATCCATGCGCGCGCCCACACACACACACATATATATATATATATATTGTATTTATATATATACATATATATATATATTTTGTGTGTGTATATATATATATATTGTATTTATATTTTATTTTGTTTAGATAATTATAAGACCTAATTTAATTAATTAAATCTTCATCCTTTGAATAAAAGTTACATATGTAACCCTAAGTTACACATATGTAAATTTTTACCCTTATAGTTATATGTAGTTCATTTATGTAGTAATTTAAATTATAGGGCAATTTCAAATTATCAAGATCGAATATTTACACACATGTTATTATAAAATCATACTAGCATTTAATAGCTTTATCATGAGTCATAATGGATAGAACGTGGGATAGTTTTAATTAATAGGTTTTTGAATTCAGTCAATCGTACATTTAAGTACCATAATCATTAAAAAAGATAAGTAAGTAGGTTAAGTATGAAAAATCAAGGATTTTACAAATACTATCTAATAAATAAAAACCTTTCAGGAAATCATGTTGTCTTAAAGTGTCATTGTGTCACGTGGCGTATTAGGTAATAAAAAGATTAGGTCGTAATGTGTCTTTTTATCTCTCTTTTTAAAATTTAGATTTTTATAAAATTTAGGTTTTTTAAAAAGCATATTTTAATAATATAAAAAGTACATCTTTTCATTAAAAATAGTCTTTAAAAAACCAAAATTTCTAAAATTCCAAAAGTTTCCTAAAACAATGAACCTTTTTGAAATTACAAAATATTTTAAAACCGGTTATCAAAATAGAGTATATAAAAATAAAAAAATATTTGAAAACCAAAGCTCTTAAACAATGAGATATTTATAAAAATGAATTTAAAAAATAATTCTTAAAAGATGAAAAGTTATTTATAAAACGAAATTAAAAGATGAAAAAGCATATTTTAATAATATAAAATCCATGGTTTTTAAACAAAGATTTTTTATTAAAAGAATATCATTTTTCAAAACAGCTTTTTCTATAACGAAAAAATATAGTAAACAATTTTTTAAATTAAAGATATAAAAAATAGCGGAGGTGAATTATTATTTATAATACTTGTGTATAGGAAATTTAAATTACCACAAAATAGCATTTTATAACTCGTCATCAATATATATTTGACAAGCTTTTACATGTATAAATACATGGGGTGGTTAAGATGGTCTTCCCCCAACCAAGTGGCGGGAGTTCGAGACTTAAAATGCCCCATATCTAGCTGGTAAAAATACATTTTTAATTTTTATTTTCGTTGCAAACCACGATTACTACACTAATAAATAAGTAACTCATAGTTAGTTACATGACATAAAGACACCTTGACACCTATTGGAAAGATTGCATACTAATAAGCATTGTTGTTAGGACCGGATCGGACCGGCTGGTCCAACCGGTCTGACCGGGGATCGGCTAGGTGGCCGGTCCGGTTCACTGTGATTCATTTTGAACTAGTTGAACCGACCGGTTCGTCCCAAACCGGTAGTCGGATCGGGTTCGGACCGTAATTTGATTTTTTTATGGGTAAAAACGGGGTGTTGAATCATAAATTAGTGTGTTAAATATATTTGATTAATCTGAGCTAGTGAAAGTTCCTTATCATAAGTCTTATTGATGTCTTTGATCACTCTTTCAATCAACCAATGTAACAATTTTCAAGTTTAATCGCCTCGAGCTAGAGTGTTGTGACACTTGCCCACCAACTGTTTGTGAAAATGCCTGAAAGAAAATGGATAAGGAAAGCCCATTACAACCTAAAGATTTTTGCTTTGAGTAACATGTAACTTTGCAAGATTATTAGCATTTGATGTTTATATCTACTTTTGAATGAACTCAGATCATATAAGACTATACGTACATCTGTTCAATGCAGAAATGATCATTGTTATTGTGTAGACAGGTTCAAACACTTTTTCGCTACGCTCCAATTGACAGAGAATGTACTGGATGTGTTTGTTTCGGCAACACATCATAGCTCCCGAACCGATAAATTCCAGGTAGGCCCTTTGGTTGTACTTGTATACATATGCATTCTTGAGATTCCCTTTATTCTGAACAATTTGCATTTGATTAATCTATGACACTATCAAG
The DNA here is from genome assembly GCA_024085815.1 of Flaveria linearis. Taxonomy (NCBI): domain Eukaryota; kingdom Viridiplantae; phylum Streptophyta; class Magnoliopsida; order Asterales; family Asteraceae; genus Flaveria; species Flaveria linearis. Next base: position 72,392,901 of record CM044011.1, read on the forward strand.
TAAGACAGGTTATATAATACGTTTCATATATTCTCTTCTGAATTTGAATATATATAGAGAGAGGGTCTGCGTTTCAGAACCAGTAATATGTTAAGAACCACGAGAACTACATAATGCATTTTTATCTGTTTGTTTGAATATGATGCCCACACTTGAATCTGATTATTAAAACTATTTGTTTGTTTTTTAGTTTAAATAAGCCATTTGTAATTGACAAATTCAAATTCTTTATCTAAAATGGCGTATTTCACGCACGAAGAATAATCAAATAAGCAGTTTAGGCAGGCATACCAACACTCTTAAGACAATTATAGTCGTATCGGAAAACATTAAAACAATAAGTAGAGGGACTGCTTGCTTGTTTTAAGCATTCAAATCTGATTATCTGCGGCTTAAAAACACAATAACCTGATATTATGTTTCAAATCGCGATTGTAATTAAACAACCTTATAAGAATATGTACCAAGATTTGTATTAGTAAAGCCTAACACTCGTAAATCATAAACTGCATTCATATATCTATACCATCACCCCAATACTTTTGATTTTTTGAATGATGAAATATTCACAACAATCACATATGAATCAGCCTGTGAGCCTGTCCCGCTTGCAGTTTCAATCCAAACTGCAAGTTTCTTTAGCAAATCCAAGTGTAGATGCCTTTGTGTTGTATACAACCCTTGTGTTCTTTTGCTGATAGTTCCCAATAATACCAATTGCCTCTTCATCTGACAAACTCGCGATCGCTAAACAAACTTGAGATGCATCAGCTTTGGCAAAATAAAAGATTCCAGTTACATCAACCGTGAGCATAGCATCCATCCCAAAATGCATTTTCATTGTCGGTACCTCGACTTCTTCATAAGACGAGAGGTTAAAACAAGTGTCCAGTATTGAAAAGGCTGGAGCTTTAGGAAAACCCGAAAACTGTTTCAAAAATTCGGTCTTTAGAGCATTGTAGACCGTAGGTTTAAGCCGTGTGATCACTGTCCCTGAATCTATTAGCATTTCATTTTTACCAAAACCTGAATCTTGTAATGACATCCCACCTATACTGATTCCAGTGAGGTTAAGAAAGTAAAAAGTGGGCATCATTGTGTTGGATATTAAGTTGGTATAAGAAAATGGAGTAAAATTCTTGTAAAGTGAAGTTCCATCCCCTAGAATTAGTGACCCTGAACCCTCATCACTCACTGAAGGTAAACAGTAGGAAAATACACCTTCAAAAACACCATAAGTTTGTGAAACTACTGAAAGAGCACTTCTTCCGAGCCCCATAAGCCCGGAAGCTCCACCAAACAACCCGTCGTTAACCCGCCCACAACCAAACACAAATCTTTGATCAATGTGGTACCAAGTATGAGGTTGTCATTAGCTAGATCACCACGCGTATATGACCCGTCCCCATAGCTAACATAGTAGTTACATGTTGTGGAATTAAACCCACAGACACCTGAACTACCTGTGGCATCTGCAAGACTTTGACATGTTGTTGACTTGCAAAAAACTGGTTTATATGAAGGTGACTGTGACGGGTTAAAGAGCGGTTCTTGTTGATTATAACAAGAACCGCATGGTTCACATTGGACCCATGTTAGGTCACTCCCAGTATCGACGATCATGGTTATGTTTCGACCACCTAATCCAACAGTCACGATGTAGTTGAGAGTCTGGAGTTTGGCTCCAGAAACAAGAGGAATCCGAGCTTGTGAAAGTTCTTGATTTAAACTTTTATAAATAAAGATTTTGATTCTTGATTGTATCGAACGAACCCGAATTTGATCCGAAAGTAGGTTTTTTAGAGGTCTTTGGTTCCAGTCTGATCTTGGTTTAGAGCAATAATCCCTGTTATGCAATTCTAATATAATTGCATTCTTTTCTGTTCCTGTAGAACAAGAAAATTAATCTACTTTAAACCACTAATCACTACAAAGATTTTGCCTTTAGAGGTTATAAAAATTATTTATTCCAGAGCAACAATTACTAATTTAAAGCAACACTTCTATGTTAACTTGCATGTTTGGCATACAAAGATGTACTCTGATCTGGATTCTGAAACATTAGGTCTGGAAAAGTGAGATTTTTTCATGCAGGAAAAGATGGTATAGGATGTTTGTCTGTTTGAAGTTGCGATAATCACTAATCAACTTTATTAATTATTTGTGTTTGACAAGCTATATTTATTTAACTATTTACATTTGAAACCTTATTTTTGTTAATCTATTCATTAATTATCAAAACTAATTATTTAGTTTCCCCTTAACAGTCAAGATAATCAGAATACTATAATGAGACACTAGAAACAGATAACCTGTGACCCGAAAACAAAATATAATCATATAATCACTTTCAAACCGCAATAAAACACCCCTAAACTGATCGAAAAGATAAGTAACTGTGATTAGTACTCACTTGATCTTCGAGTGAAGCAATTTTTTCTAACTGTTTGTTGTTGTGTCCATTTTGGTTTCTTGAAAGTGAGAACTTGCTTATCTTCATACCCATGAACGCCGCTGGCGGCAGCGCTGGCGGTGGTGGCAGCGGTGATGGTGGCGGTGGTAGCAGCATGTAAAATGAGAAGTGTAAAGAAGAAGATATGTTGAAACAGAGACATGGTAATTTGTACACAAAAACTGTTTTTTTTGTGTGTTTTAAGAATCTTTGAAGGGTTGGAGGATGGCATGAGAACAAAGGGGAAAGGGTGGCTAAAGAGTTGAAGGACCCCACTATGGTTGCATGAGAAATTATTGAGGCTTCACATGCACATCTGCTATTAGTTATTGGAAAAAGAAAAATAATAATAATAATAATAATATAATATGCTGTATTGGTGGGATTAGTTTCTTTGATAGGTGGGGCTTCATCAACTTGTGATTTTTCAACCATTTTTATTGGTTTGTTATGAATGAGCTTCCATTGACAAAGACTGCCCCTTCACGGGTTCAAAATGCCACTCTACATACATATACATATATCCATACATACGTATATATGCACATATATCATACATATGCATATGTGCATATGTGCATATGTACGTATACACTTGTTTATATAGGAGAGGGACCTTGGAAGATCGCTGAGGAGGTGCTAGAGTCACATACTTGCTAGATGGCATGGTGCGGTCTTCTTTTGTACCTACATTTTCGACGGGTGTTTAAACTCAGGAGATGGCTTATTGCATGTTAACAAGAGTGAGAGCGATTATTAATGCACAAATTTGTGAAGCTGGATCATATCTCTTGTGAATCATTCAAATAACGTTAAGTTGCTCATTAGTGTTTTCACATTTTTCATTGTACATATCCTTCTTGTTTGATCTCTATTTGAGAACATTTTAACATGCGATGTTTATCCGTCTCTCTAGATTACACATGTGTATGTTATATTACCTTACACATGTGTAGGAAAATAGATATACTATTAAAAATATATAAAAAAAACTAGCTTGATGAGTATTTATATACATAAACATATCCTTGGTATAAGATGTGGAAGATTTGACAAAATATGGATCATTTTATCAAAAACTTAAACGATTGAGGTTATTTTTAGTATTAATTTATAACATAATATATAAGCTTTGCATGTAATGTATTAGTAACAAAGTAATAAAGTATTAAACAATTTTGGGTGCTTGACGTGTTATTTTTGTTTTAGTCTATGTGTTTATAACAAAATGTATAAATAAACAAAAGATTATTCAACCCGACCTAAACAACTTCATATATGCCCCCAAACATAGACTTAAAATATTAAATTCTTGAAGGTACTTGCCTCTTCAATATTCGTTTACAAAAGGTTTGGTTGTACAAAATATAACCAAACAATTAAAAATGCGATTATATTATTGATCATAGACTTACTTACGCACTAGGCCCTAGTCTATTGGGTTATTTTAATATTATCATTATATAAATCGTATATAATTAGATAATGTGAATATTACATATGTGTGTTTGGTACATACATGATACATATAAACTCTGTATAGAACTTGTGTCTTGTGGTTTTACAAAATCATTCTTACAAGTAGATTTTGCAAATCTTCTATAGCAATGATGTGCTCCTTTTAATAGCATACCGAGTCATCGGTTTTGTGAACCTAATAACAAAAACAAGAATTCACATGAAAAAGCGATAGTTTGCTAATTTCCTTTCCAAATAAAAAAAAATACTTGTCTTGGTTGAGTTACCATTTGTGTTAACGCAATCACTCATTTCACGTCAAATCTTGCTTCAGTTGTCAGCTAACAAAAGCAACTCTGATGTCGTATTAGAAATTAAAGACCATTTTTATAAAACCACATAGTTTTAAGAAAATATTACAAATAAATGATGATTTGAAGAAAAAAAGATAAACACTAGGGGCATGGGGAAATAAGGTGCAAAGATAGATGAGGCTTTAGTGGACAAAAGGGTGCACATGTTTGGTTCACGGGTTGTTTCTACTTTCAAAGGAGAAAAAACAAGCCATCATATATCCATTGTACCATACTTCACTAAGACCTCAAATTGAGTTTTTTTATAGATGTTTAAAATGTTACATCATGCCGTGTGGTTCTAAATTATTTGTCGGATATTAAAAACAAAAAAATTGGCGTGATAAGAATTAAACTAGAAAGCTTAGAGAACACGCGAGTTAATGATCATATCTATGTTTCATATGTTTTACGGTTAAAAAGGAAATCGGGCTAAGACAGTAAATCGGAGAATTTTGGTACCGCATATAACATGTTTGTATTAAGGTGTGCAACACATTAAGGCTTTTTTATTCACATCTTACGGTCTTGTAGCTTGAAACAGATTAACAAGTATACAATTTTAAGTTGTAAGTTTAATTTCTAACTCATTATTTTGAATTAACAATAAACTAAAAGGTTTTAGATTTAATTTCTAACTCATTATGTTTGAATTAACAATAAACTAAAAGGTTTTAGACTTTTGGATAGTGTTTGTGTGTCCCAAGAGTGATTTTGATTTCTTATAGTTATGAAGTTAACAATAAACAAAATTTAAGTGGTTTTAGTGTAGCAGCAGCAAACTTGATTATTATTAAATGTATTTTTTTTATAATTAGGTATAGAAAAGTTAGATGAGATTTGCATCAAAAATCATGTTTAAAGCTACATGTCAATTAACTTACTTTATTCTTTCTGATTATCATTATTATATTTTATTATTATAATTATGATTATGATTAACTTTAATAAGTTATTTGTTTGGTTTTGATTCTGATTTTTTAGCATACCAACTTTAATATGTATATCCAAACACCTTATTATGAAGTAATGAAAGTTCCTCATTCTGGTAATATTACATGTATATATCTATTTTAGCAATAAGAAACTTCTTTCTTTTTCATACCATTTAATAATTATAAAAAATAGATCATTATCCATTTGACGTAGTGGTAGCCAGGTGGGTTTTTTCGGGACGTCGTCAATTCGAGTCTCATTGTTTTGGGTTGCGTCACGTGGTTTTTCTAGTTATGGGTTTTTTATTAAGAGCGTTGAGGGCGCGGTTTTAACTAGAAAACAGATTGAAAGGCTCGATTAAGATAACGTTTATCCATCATCTGAAGCATGATCGGCGTTAAAAAATTATAAAAAAGCATTTTAAACCTTTTAATAGAAAAATGATAACTAATGATGTATCGACAGATGCATGGGGTCCAAAGCAATGAGAACACAATTTATATTAAACTTGTTTCTAGAATAATACCAACCAAAACCTTTTATTTATTACAAATTGAATATTAACTATTTAAAAATTAATGATACAAAAATATAAATTAATAATATAAGATAGAGGATAGCATTATATATATTTTTATTTATAATTTATTGATATATTCTATTGATGCCGTTCAAAATAAATATATATACTCTATTTCTAATTTATTATCCTGTCAAAGAGATGATAACGTGAATTTACATCCTTTTCTTTGTTAATTTTCTATTTCTTTGTTTTTCATCACATTATTACAAAGATAATTATACGTAAAATTAGATGATAAATCATTATTATTCTAATAACACATATGATGTTCATTTCCTCTTGGTAACACCTAGGATTATGCGTCATTTCTAAAATAAATGTACTTTAACGATAAGAAAAACATATATTGTTGACAAATAAACTCTTCAATTAACGTTTTGATAACAGCGAAATATTTTTAATTTAATTTTCTTGTTTGATTGAAATGACTATCAACAATCAGCTCCTCTCTTTAATCATGTTTGGTAACATAAAACTCAAACCTTTTGATGTAATCGCACTGTGGCCCATGAATAGGAGTTGCCTCATGCGAAGTTAGCTTTATATATCAGGAGCTTAGCTTAATTAACATTTTATTTCAAGATTTAATGATTTAATATTTTTGACAAAGATACAAATTAGAGTCTTAAGACTGTGTTGTAGTCCTAAGGAGTCAAGTGTTGCTTTTAGATAATCGCCATTCATCCTCACTATTTTGCATCATGAGTTTACTAGTAGCAGGCCAGCTGGGATTTGAGTGAATCCCGTTTACGATCAGTATAGGCGTTGATCACATAAGACCATGGTCGCCAACTACACTACAGTAAGTGTTACACTATTACTGTTATGCTTGACAATGTGTTGATTGATCAGTAAGTCAACTCAACATTGGGCCAACACGATACCTAGTCAAATCTTGTATGTTTCTAAAAGATAACTTAATATTATGTTCTTTTAATCGAGAGTTCGCTTCTAGTTATTCTCTGCATTTTAAAGATAACTTATTATCTTTGTTTCTAAAGCATCAAACTATTATCTCTAGTTGAAGCAATGAAGGTGGGTATCAATCATGGTAGTTGGTTGTAGCTTGATAACTAGACAATTTCTTAAGTCATATAAGTGTGTATCCAATTGTTATAGCATTGATGAATATAATATTTTTATTTTAAGGGACTCATCTTTACCTGACGTATGATGTTTCTAAAATGTACATGACTATCGTGACGAAGGTGCAACGGTGACAAAATGTCAACAAAGCATGTGGGTTCTCTGACAACGACAAGGTTTTGCTTGATTGGATGCAATGCGGGTTCGAACACAATGTCGGTGGTGGTTTCGTGTAAGTTGGTTGGCAGCATGGGCATGCTATGGTTGGAGGCTAGAGCCTAGAAACGAAAAATTGATCTGGGCCTCGTACTGGGCCTGGGCCCATGCGTTAGTCCAGCAGTCAGCACTTCAGTTCAGCTTACACGTTAGTAGCCCAAGTTACACGATATGTAGCTTTCTATATGTTTGAGTTTTGTAAAGTGGGTTTTTAACTTTTTATAAATATTAAATATTGCATGTGGGGGTGTGATTTTGACTTTTATTCATGTAGACTTTGACTAATTGGCTTACTGCTCAAAATTCAAAGGGGGAAAAAGAAGACTATAAATGGTCAAATGGGTACATCCATCCGTATAGTTTTTCATCTTCACCTATGCCAACCCATATCATCAAGCACCACCGGTGGGCGTCACACCATCGCACCCACCAGCACCAAAGACCATAATAATCGCCATTTCGACATAAGCTAACACCACACACTCATAGGAATGGCCTAGATTGTTAAATATCATCTAATTCTACCCTCAAACAGGCTCGAGCTCTGTTTATTTTAACTAAATAAGGAATGAGCGCGAGCTCTAATAATTATTATACCTATTAAAACAATATGTCGGTGTGCACAGTAAAAATATTAATTTTTTATCAGATTTTGCCTTATTTAAATATCTAGATTCGATTATGTGACTCACTTGGTGCGCTAGATGATTTGATTAGATCGTTGGTGAGTAAGCGAAGGGACTTGGGTTCGAAACCCACTTTAATTTTAGTTTTGTTTTTTTCATTTCCCGCTTAATTTAATATTTTATCGAGACACTCAATTACACGATAGTTTTAGTTGGTCAGCTCCCAAAATCAACATTTTCATTTATAGCTTTTGTACTTAAGGTTTCATTGTTGTTATTTTTGTTAATAAAAACTTTGCAAAAGGAAAAATGGATAATTGTATTGTTGAAAAATATTTAATTTTAATGTATGTTAACTATAATTCTTTCCCCCTCAGCTGCAATTCTATCCTTTTAAATTTTTATTTGAGTAAATTTCGGTTTTGGTCCCCGTGGTTTAACCATTTGTGACGCCCTAATCCCGGCAGGGCACCGGAGGCACGTCACGCAGTTGGATTAATATTTTAAACATAAATCAGAGCTTTCTACTTACAGCGGAAGACTTAAACAACATTATATATTAACCCGACTGTTTAACACATTTTACATATGATTTTATTTAATTATACATTGCCCTATTTACAGTATTAACAGGTCCTAAATCCTATGCCAGCAGCTACTCCGGATAGCATCCTTGTTTAGCTCATACTTGCTTTCCTCTATTATTAGAGGATCCCTCCTTACCTAGCACACACAACATACTCAAAACATCAGATAAACTGGTGAGTTCTAATTTTCATTAAAACATTAACAACATCTTTACACACACAAAAGTTATATTTATATTGGCAATATTATAAATTCAACTTTTATCATTACTTTGTCCCACTGGACCTGTCCCACCGAACGTCGGTTGTCCACATCTAGCAACTACCAGTTCCCCATACCTAGTAACGTCGGTTGCCCACATCCAGCAACTACCAGTTACTATACCCAGAAACGTCGGTTGCCCACATCCAGCAACTACCAGTTTCCCATACCCAATAACGTCGGTTGCCCACATCCCGCAACTACCAATTACTATACCCAGAAACGTCGGTTGCCCACATCCTGCAACTACCAGTTTCCCATACCCAGTAACGTCAGTTGCCCACATCTAGCAACTACCAGTTACTATCTCTCATCCAGTAGGATGCCAATTAATCATCTAGGGTCGTCACCACAAGATGTTCACAAAGCTGAGTGATCGTCATTACTCCTATCAAACTGTACAGTTTCACACCCAGGCATCTTACCCTAACTGGCCTGTTGAGATTTACATCACATTACCATTTTAAAAACATTTCTTTTACTTATTGCTAATATTATCACATTCATTTACACCCCACACATTCTTTCTTTTAGCACCAGTTTTATCATATTTTTATTAATCATTACACCCCATCTGACCCATTAGAATCATCACCATCACGCAATGATTAATAATGTTCAGATGACCATCTTTTACATTCTACCTGGCCCACGGAAATCATTACCATCACGAAATGATTAACAATGTTCAGGTAATCATTCATTACCCCCACTTTCCCCTAACAGCTTTACAAACTGTTAGAAACATATCAACATCACTAACACATTTCTGGTGCTAAAACATTCGATTCATTTATCATTGTATGTGTGCTAGCCCGAACGTTAAAACCAAACATTTGAAAAGGGCTTAGAACTCACCTTATCAACTTCCTCACCACAATCTACACAATCTACGTACACAAGATAACTAGTTCTTCCTCTAATCAAGGTATATCTAAAGCAATAAACCTTGATTCAGTAAACTTATTCTTAAACAGGGCCCTCATGCGATTGAACACTTATGCGAATGAGCACTCATGCGATTGGACCTATGCGGATGAATCATGCGATTGAACCTTCAGTCGTACGACTAGCCATTCATTCGTAAGATTGAGTTCTCATTCGTATCCAGTGTTCACTCGTCTTCATTCGGCCTTCTAACCAGGCGACTGGGTTCCAATCGTACGACTGAACCTCCATTCGCACTCAGTCGCACGACTAGACTCTCATTCGTAGGACTGAGGTATGCGATTAAGCCCATTCGTCTGGAACGGATCAGCAGCTGTGTTCTTGACGTTTTTTGATCCAAACTCACTCAAAATTTGAGTTTTAACCATCCAAATTATGTCATATTCAAAACAGATCATATACCCATCGTTTACGATGGTTTCGGACCATTATTTCATCAAAACTACACAAAAACTTGGACCCGAATTCTCGGATTTCAATTTAGAAAAGAAACAGACCAATTTACTGGTTTAAATAGGTTATTGGATCAAATTCAATCATACACACAGCTTATAACATATCAAAATTGATCCGTGACATCCAAAACTTACCAAAACAGAGTTGCCTTAGTCAATTTCGTGAGAACAGGGTGCTTGGGTGTGAAGGGAACAAGAAAATAGAGTAGATGCAGATATAAATCTGCTCTTGAACCCTTTGCACCGCCCTACTTATCCATACACACAACTTAACCGCCTCACCTTCAGTCGCACGACTGAACCATCCGCAAAACTGAATTGTGCGACTGAAGCTCATACGCCTACTATCCGTACGACTAAGTCTCAATCGCACGTAAGGGATGCGACTGAAGTTCATTCGCATATAAGTCATGCGACTGAACACTTAAACAATCAAACAAACTCAACTTAGTTGATTAATCATAACTATAATATAATTACAAGTCCGGATTTAGAAACCGGATGTTACAACTCTCCCCCCCAAATAGGTTTCGTCCTCGAAACCGACTATTCAAACAACTGGGGATAATCTCTCTTCATCTCATCTTCTGATTCCCAAGTGAAATCAGATCCCTTTCTATTCGACCACTGCACTTTAACTAACTCAATAGTTTTATTCCTCAGCCTTTTCACCTTTCTGTCTACTATAGCAGTAGGTTTCTCAACATAGTTCAACTTATCATCTACCTCCATATCATCTAAAGGTACATAAGCATTCTCATCAGCCAAACACTTGCGCAACTGTGATACATGAAAGGTTGGGTGAATTCCTTGCAACTGATCGGGTAATTCTAGTTTATAGGCCACTTCCCCAATCCGTTCTATAATTCTAAACGGTCCTATAAAATGAGGACTTAACTTTCCTCTCTTCCTGAACCTTATAATTCCTTTCCAAGGGGATACTTTCAACATAACTTTATCCTCTACTTCAAATTCTATATGCCTCCGCCTTTTATCTTCATAAGACTTTTGTCGATCCTGAGCCGCTTTAAACCGAGCTTTAATTTGATCCAACTTCTCATTTGTAGCCTGCACAATTTTCAGACTGCCTAACTCTTTCTGCCCAACTTCTCCCCAGCATATCCCTACACTTTCTTCCATATAACATCTCATAAGGGGCTCTCCCAATCGTAGAATGATAACTGTTATTGTAGGAGAATTCAACTAATGGCAGATGACTATCCCAGCTACCCCCGAAATCTATAACACAAGCTCGTAACATGTCTTCAACTATTTGGATTGTCCTTTCAGTCAACCCATCAGTTTCTGGGTGAAAATATGTGCTGTGTAATAAACGAGTACCCATATCTTCATGAAACTTTCTCCAAAACCTCGAAGTAAAACGCGTATCTCTATCTGACACAATAGATACTGGTACCCCATGACGAGCAATAATTTCTTGAATAAACAATTCTGCTAACTTCTCGGAGTTATACGTCTCCTTGATTGGTAAGAAATGCCCACTACGTGTCAATCTATCCACTATGACCCAAATGGTATCATAACCTTTAGCCGTACGTGGAAGCTTAGTTATGAAATCCATTGTCAATTCCTCCCACTTCCATTTTGGGATCTCTAAAGGTTGAAGCTTACCATATGGTTTCTGATGCTCAGCTTTGACCTGAAGACACGTCAAACACCTATTTACGTACTGCATCACATTAAACTTCATACCGGGCCACCAATATTCTTGTTTTAAATCTTTGTACATCTTAGTAGCACCAGGATGTATAGAATATCTGGACTTATGAGCTTCATCTAACACCAAATCCCTCATCTTAATCGGAACCCACATACGACCACATTTTATCTTGACCCCAAAACTATTTCTTCTAGATCTTTCGTTTGACTCTTCATTTGTTCTCACTTCACGTTCTCTTCTTTCAATGCTTCTAATTGAGCTTCTCGTAACTGGTGCATAAAATCTGGGGTTATTACTAACTTATATGACTTAACTCAGATCGAAGGGTGTTCATTCTTTCTACTTAACGCGTCAGCAACCACATTTGCTTTACCTGGATGGTAAAGTATTTCACAATCATAATCTTTCACCAACTCTAACCATCTCCGCTGGCGCATGTTCAATTCCTTCTGATCAAAGAAATATTTCAAACTCTTATGATCCGTGTAAATCGTACATTTCGTCCCATATAAGTAATGCCTCCATATCTTCAAGGCAAATACCACTGCTGCCAGTTCTAGATCATGTGTTGGATAATTCTTTTCATGTTCTTTTAATTGTCTGGAAGCATAAGCTATCACTCGTCCCCTCTGCATCAATACACAGCCTAAACCTTGATACGAAGCATCTGAATAAATCACCAAATCTTCATTTCCATCTGGCAACGACAATACTGGTGACTGGGTTAATTTCTGCTTCAGTTCTTGAAATGCATTTTCTTGTTCTGGTCCCCAAACGTATTCTTCATTCTTTCTTGTCAACTTCGTTAACGGGGATGCAATTTTGGCAAAATCCTAAATAAATCTTCTATAATAACCAGCCAGACCTAAGAAACTACGAATTTCAGATGGCGTCTTCGGAGGACTCCACTTCACTACTGTTTCAATCTTGGTAGGGTCTACTAAAATACCATCTGCATTGATCACATGTCCCAAAAACTGTACTTCCCGCAACCAAAACTCACACTTAGAAAACTTTGCGTAAAGTCTTTCTTTTCTTAATCTTTCCAACACTTCCCGAAGATGACAGGCATGATCTCCCTCATTCTTCGAGTAGATCAGTATATCATCTATAAACACAATTATTGATCTATCTAACATTGGCTTACACACTCTATTCATCAAATCCATGAAAGTAGCAGGTGCATTTGTTAACCCAAAGGACATAACCAAAAATTCATAGTGACCATAACGGGTACGAAACGCCGTTTTAGGTATATCTTCCTCCTTAACTTTCAACTGATGGTAACCAGATCGGAGATCTATCTTAGAAAACCAACTTGCTCCCTGTAGCTGATCAAACAAATCATCTATTCGCGGGAGTGGATACTTGTTCTTTATCGTCAACTTGTTTAATTCTCTATAGTCGATACACATACGCATACTCCCATCTTTCTTCTTCACAAACAATACTGGAGCACCCCACGGGGAAGAACTGGGTCTAATAAAACCTTTTTCTAACAAATCTTCGGTCTGCTTCATTAATTCCTTCAATTCCGATGGAGCTAATCTATAAGGTGACTTAGCAACTGGCTTAGCATCCGGAATCAAATCAATTCTAAACTCAACTTCACGATCTGGAGGAATGCCCGGTAATTCTTCTGGAAACACATCTACAAAATCCCTAACCACAGGAATATCCTCTATCTTTCTCACGGACTTTTGGGAATCAATTACATATATAAATAAGATGCACACCCGTGGCTCATTAACTTATCAGCTTTCATCATAGACACTATTTTCACAGTTGACTCTTCTCTATCACCATACACATTAATCGTTTTCCCATCCGGAGCTCTTAACTGAATCAGCTTTTTTTACATACAATATGGCTTCATGGGTTACCAACCAATCCATACCCAAAACTACATCAAACCCTCCTAACACCATAGGATATAGTTTAACAGGCAACTTATATCCTTCTAATTCAATATAACAACCATCAATTATACTACTAATCATCATAGATCTATCATTAGCAGTTTCAACTATAAAGGCTACCTCTAATGGTCGAATTTCACATGCAAGCATAGGACAAAAATCAACAGATACGAAACTTCCACTTGCACCAGAATCAAATAACACGTTAGCGGGAATTCCATTAACTAGAAACGTACCTGAGACTACATCTGGCAACGCTTTAGCCTCACTAGCTGACATAGAATAAGCTCACCCTTTCGCCACACTCGGCCCTTCTCCTAACCCTTTCATCGATCAAATCGGTTCAGGCTTTCTAACAGTTAATTTTGGACATTCACTACGAATATGTCCCGTTTCTCCACACTCATAACATTTACGAGGACTCTCACTGCATTTATTAGCATAATGCCCGAACTTCCCACATCTAAAACAAGTTCTACTACCAATCATACATTCACCCTGATGTAGCTTGCCACATTTCCCGCAACGTGGCAGCTCATTTCTGACATTCCTCGGAAATTGACCCCTTCCAAACCTACCCTTCTTTTGAAAACTTGGATTCTCAAATCTTCTTTGCACTACAGGTTCTTCACGCCTCCTTTTACTCCTATCAGGAGCAACATTACTACCATAAACTTCTTGATACATATCTGCAGCTAAGTTTACCGTCAACTGGTAACTACTCGGAGCAGATGATCTAACCAACTTTCTGACTTCTTGAGGCAACCCCTGAGTGTACCTCAAGATTTTCTTTTCTTCAGGAACCACCAAATGAGGCACCAACCGCGCCATCTCTTCAAACTTAGACGTGTTGGATTAATATTTTAAACATAAATCAGAGCTTTCTACTTACAGCGGAAGACTTAAACAACATTATATATTAACCCAACTGTTTAACACATTTTACATATGATTGTATTTAATTATACATTGCCCTATTTATAGTATTAACAGGTCCTAAATCCTATGCCAGCAGCTACTCCGGGATAGCATCCTTGTTTAGCTCATACTTGCTTTCCTCTATTATTAGAAGATCCCTCCTTACCTAGCACACACAACATACTCAAAACATCAGATAAACTGGTGAGTTCTAATTTTCATTAAAACATTAACAACATCTTTACACACATAAAAGTTATATTTATATTGGCAATATTATAAATTCAACTTTTATCATTACTTTGTCCCACTGGACCTGTCCCACCGAACGTCGGTTGTCCACATCTAGCAACTACCAGTTCCCCATACCTAGTAACGTCGGTTGCCCACATCCAGCAACTACCAGTTACTATACCCAGAAACGTCGGTTGCCCACATCCAGCAACTACCAGTTTCCCATACCCAATAACGTCGGTTGCCCACATCCCGCAACTACCAATTACTATACCCAGAAACGTCGGTTGCCCACATCCTGCAACTACCAGTTTCCCATACCCAGTAACGTCAGTTGCCCACATCTAGCAACTACCAGTTACTATCTCTCATCCAGTAGGATGCCAATTAATCATCTAGGGTCGTCACCACAAGATGTTCACAAAGCTGAGTGATCGTCATCACTCCTATCAAACTGTACAGTTTCACACCCAGGCATCTTACCCTAACTGGCCTGTTGAGATTTACATCACATTACCATTTTAAAAACATTTCTTTTACTTATTGCCAATATTATCACATTCATTTACACCCCACACATTCTTTCTTTTAGCACCAGTTTTATCATATTTTTATTAATCATTACACCCCATCTGACCCATTGGAATCATCACCATCACGCAATGATTAACAATGTTCAGATGACCATCTTTTACATTCTACCTGGCCCACGGAAATCATTACCATCACGTAATAATTAACAATGTTCAGGTAATCATTCATTACCCCCACTTTCCCCCTAACAACTTTACAAACTGTTAGAAACATATCAACATCACCAACACATTTCTGGTGCTAAAACATTCGATTCATTTATCATTGTATGTGTGCTAGCCCGAACGTTAAAACCAAACATTTGAAAAGGGCTTAGAACTCACCTTATCAACTTCCTCACCACAATCTACACAATCCACGTACACAAGATAACTAGTCCTTCCTCTAATCAAGGTATATCTAAAGCAATAAACCTTGATTCAGTAAACTTATTCTCAAACAGGGCCCTCATGCGATTGAACACTTATGCGAATGAGCACTCATGCGATTTGACCTATGCGGATGAATCATGCGACTGAACCTTCAGTCGTACGACTAGCCATTCATTCGCACGATTGAGTTCTCACTCGTATCCAGTGTTCACTCGTCTTCATTCGGCCTTCTAACCAGGCGACTGGGTTCCAATCGTACGACTGAACCTCCATTCGCACTCAGTCGCACGACTAGACTCTCATTCGTACGACTGAGGTATGCGATTAGGCCCATTCGTCTGGAACGGATCAGCAGCTGTGTTCTTGACGTTTTTTGATCCAAACTCACTCAAAATTTGAGTTTTAACCATCCAAATTATGTCATATTCAAAACAGATCATATACCCATCGTTTACAATGGTTTCGGACCATTATTTCATCAAAACTACACAAAAAAACTTGGACCCGAATTCTCGGATTTCAATTTAGAAAAGAAACAGACCAATTTACTGGTTTAAATAGGTTATTGGATCAAATTCAATCATACACACAGCTTATAACATATCAAAATTGATTCGTGACATCCAAAACTTACCAAAACAGAGTTGCCTTAGTCAATTTCATGAGAACAGGGTGTTTGGGTGTGAAGGGAACAAGAAAATAGAGTAGATGCAGATAGAAATCTGCTCTTGAACCCTCTGCACCGCCCTACTTATCCATACACACAACTTAACCGCCTCACCTTCAGTCGCACGACTGAACCATCCGCACAACTGAATCGTGCGACTGATGCTCATACGCCTACTATCCGTACGACTAAGTCTCAATCGCACGTAAGGGATGCGACTGAAGTTCATTCGCATATAAGTCATGCGACTGAACACTTAAACAATCAAACAAACTCAACTTAGTTGATTAATCATAACTATAATATAATTACAAGTCCGGATTTAGAAACCGGATGTTACACCATTTTAACCATTTCAGTCCAAAAAGGAATCTTTGATCATATCATGCCTTGTGGTTTAATTTTTGTAACGGTTTTTGGTCCCTGACACTAATTTTGTTAGTTTTTACAGTTAAATGTGAGGGTACTTTGGTCATTTTATACTTGAAGGACTAGTCATGTAAATTATATTAAATTAGGATAATTATTGTAATTTTTTAAAATAATAAAAAATAAAAAAACAAAACTTAATCTAATCCAACCCAAATAAACATCACCCAATTTCCCCTATTTCTACTCCGGCCACCACCAGCGCGCAAACACACACACTTTCACCCATTTTCTGCCACAATAAAGCTGCCAGAAACAACCACCATCGCGGTCACCGGCGCCGGCGACGGCCACACCATCAAACTTCTTGGATCACTCATCCACTCCATCCATCACACTCAATCCTTCAAAACAAAATGGTCCATCATCCAATCAAAACTCTCCGACATCAAAACCCTAATCTCCGACTACCCCCAAAACCCCATCTCCGGCGACCTCCTTCACTCCCTTTCACAAACACTCTCCCACGCTTTATCCCTCTCCATCAAGTGTCACACCCCACCCCCCCACCCCCGTCGGGAAACTCAAAACCCAAAACGACGTCGAATCCATCGCTGCACAGCTCGACAACCACCGCAGAGACCTTGACGTCATCATCTCTAGCGGCGTTCTAGTTGTGCCGAAACTGAAGGCTTTGAAACGCTAGTCCGTACGAGTTGAGTCGACGCGGTTGGTGACTCAATTACAGATTGGGTCGGTAGAGTCTAGAACCTTCGCGATGGATTCATTGTTGAAGCTGTTGGATGAGGATGATAAGAATGTTGTCATCGCCGTCACGCAGAGCGTTGTTCCGGTGCTCGTGCGGTTGCTTGACGCCGGAGGTTCGCCGGAGGATGATAAGATGGTGGGAGTGTTGGGGATTTGGGTTGGATTAGATTTAAGTTTAGTTTTTTAATTTTTATTGTTTTAAAAATTACAACATTTATCCTAATCTAATATAATTTACATGACTAGTCCTCTAAATGTAAAATGACCAAAGTACCCTCACATTTAACTGTAAAAACTAACAGAGTTAGTGTCAGGGACCAAAACCGTTATAAAAATTAAACCACAGGGCATGATATGATTAAAGATTCCTTTTTGGACTGAAATGGTTAAACCACAGGGACCAAAACCGAAATTTACTCTTTCTTTTACTATTTAATATTTATTATATTTTCAACACTTATTTTGTTTAGTTTTACACTCAATTCTCAAATACGTTTGTTGAATACATTGTTTGCATCTCTCTTTAAATTACATTTTGTTTTTCTTGATGTTCATTTTCACAACAACGTAGTATTTTTTGTGCTTATAGGTCGTGATAATTTAATTTTAAAGCGGTACTTGTGTTCTATAACGTTTATTTCACACATTGTCATGAATTCTTAAATTATATATATACCTGCTATAACGTGTTTATTTTTATCCATATTTTTAAATCCCGCGACGGAGCGCTGGTGTTTAAATGTAGTTTATATTAAAGATAAACAAATTAGAAAATAAACATCATTATTATTATAATTGTATTTACATTGTGACTACAGGGTAGTCCTTTTCTTGTGCCTAAAGTTAGGCTTGTATGTTGGTATTCTCTCCCTATATAATGGGAGTTGTATTTGATGAATGATACTTGAAATCTTAATAACACAAACACTTTTAGTTGTAGCTTTATTTTTTAAAGCTTGAGCTAGGCATGTGAAAAAGATTTTTTTAGCTCGACTAGTTTATTAGATATTTATTTTATTTACAAATATGTTTTTTTAAATATTTCTTGTATATTTATTATTATTCTTTTTAATATATATTACTATACTTTAAACATAAATGGAGGAATAGTGTCACAGCTGGCCATTGGCTTTTTGTAATAAAAAAGTCAAACAAGACAATAGATTAGTATTATTGTTTCAACAGATTATTAATTAAAATTCATTTGCCATATCATGTTATATCTTAATGTGTCTGGGTTAAAATCTAGGTAGCAACTTTTTTTTTCTCTTTTTTTTTCTTTTGGTTTTGTATTTTTTTCGGCTCAAACACATGTTTTGTAAACATGAATTGGGCTTGCTAGAGTTTAGTTATGTAACTTTTGTTTTTCTATTTTTATTTTGTGGTTTGTTTTGTTTTTCTTATATTTGTTTGGGCTCGACAAAATTATTTTATCACTTTTACGAATTACGACGAAGTAGGCGTTAAGGTTATCGACAGAGTGAGAGTCGTAGCAGCGGGTTTTTTTTACCTTTCTACATGCTTTAGGATTTTACATTTGGCACCATCCGTGGGACCCAGCGATCCTATCATTTGTCACCATGGATTCAAACCAAGCTACTCCTTGTCACAACAACACCGACAACGTCGAGGCTCCGAATGCTAACTCTCCTCCCCCTAACACTACAAACACCACCCTTGATGAAGGCAACACCCGCAGTGCTGTCATAACTCCGGAGTTCCTCAACCAAAATCGAGAACAGATTCTTTTGCTGCTCCAACAGGAAGAGAAGGAAAGACGGTGGAAGGACCTCCGGATGCGACTGGAATATGAAGAACCACCAAGGACTGAAGAAGAAGAAAACTACCATGACGGACCAGGATCATCTAAGGAGAAAGGAGCCAAGAAGATGGTGAGTCTAGATGAAGACGGTGTTGGGAAAAGGCTAAACTTCGAAGACGACTTCAGCAGACTATACCGTCCCTCAACGGCGAGGTCCCGGTCCAAGTTTATTCCAAAAATCGCAGAATTCATATTTCCACCCAGACTAAAAATGCCATCCAATATGGGAAAATATAACGGGCTGGGAGACCCTGAAGACCACCTGGCAATCTTCGTAGGAGCCGCGGAGGTAGAACAGTGGTCGGTACCAGTATGGTGCCACATGTTCACACAGACCCTCACCGGGGCCGCTAGGGTATGGTTCGACAGTCTCCCTGCTGGTGGGATAAGCAACTTTGAAGAATTGGAAAATGGGTTCTTAAAAAATTTTAGCCAGCAGAAATTGGCCGCAAAGGATCCCACAGAGTTACACAACATCAAGCGAGGAGACCACGAGTCTATCGAAAATTTTATTGTCAGATTTTCTAAGGAAAGCATGCAGGTGCGGGGGGCTGATGAAACTATCAGGATTTCTGCTTTCATCCACGGGGTGAAGAACGATCAACTTGTGGAAAGGTTCCACGAAAGCCTCCCGAAAACAGTGGAAGAGATGTTGGAACGAGCTAAGGCGTTCGTCCGAGGCAAAAGGGCATGTGAGCAACTACGAGAAAAAACACCGAAAAAGCTGACGCCGCCGACATGGGACCCACAGAGAAGGCCAGGAGCGAAAGTATGGGAAAGGCAACGTTTCCAGCCACGCCCTCTGCAATCAAGCCAACATTTCCAGTCCCGATTCACTCCTCCATCGAGGAGCTCACCCAGTTCACAGATAGCGCTACCACCTTTAACGAAAACCCCCAGCGAAATTCTGGCCACCGAAAACCTGAATTTTACCAAGCCTACCCCATTGAAGCCAGGAGTAAAAAGAGACGCGAGCAGGTACTGCGAATTTCACAGGGAAAGCGAACACACGACCGATGACTGCTTTTCACTGAGAAGGCAAATCGAGTTGGCAATCAAAACGGGAAAACTGGCTCATCTCCTGAAAGAGCTAAAGAAAACCCCCCAGGTGAACGAAAAACGAAAGGAAATTTTTATGGTCCAGCTTGCCAACGTGAAAGGAAAAAGACATGCAGATCACATGGAACCCTGGATGTCCCAGGAGATCTCTTTCCCACCAATCTATGGAGGAAGTTTCGCCAGCGGTCCAATCACAGTCTCAGCAATAGTGGCGGGTCATCAGGTTCATCGGGTATATGTTGACAGCGGGAGCAGCTCCGAAATTATGTATGAGCATTGTTTTTGCAGTTAGATGAGGAAGTCAGGAAAAAGCTGGACGCCAAGACCCACTTGTTGACGGGATTCACAGGGGAAGTGGTTCAGCCGTTGGGGCAACTCCAACTCCCTGTGGTCATTGGAAATCATGCAGGATGGCGGGAAGTAACAATGACCTTCTTGGTGGTGCGTTCGGAATCCGCGCACAACATAATCCTGGGGCGACCCGTCTATGCACTCTGGGCGCAGTTATATCCACGGTACACGCCGCGATCAAATTCCCTACGCCAACGGGAGTCGTCACCATGTACTCTAGTAGAGAATGCAAGAATATAAAAATGCTGGCACCAGCGGCCTCGCTCCCCGAGGAAGATTCCATCCAACCGAAGAGTGAAAAGTGGGTGATAAATCAGCGTTTTCCAGAACAGAAAATCATGATAGGAGGCCAACTGATGGACTCCACAAAGGACCGGCTCAGATGTTTGTTACAAAGCAACCTCGACATTTTTGCATGGGAACCTGCAGACATGGTAGGGGTCCCCCGAAGTATCACGGAACACAAGTTAAAAACGTATCAGTCTAGGGAACCGGTGGTACAAAAGCGCAGGTACATGGGCGAGGAAAGGAGTCGAGCCGTCGTAGAGGAGGTGAAGAAGCTACTGCAGGCCGGAATCGTCAGGGAAGTGTATTACCAAACCTGGGTTGCCAACCCGGTCATGGTAAAGAAGGGAGATGGCACATGGAGAATGTGCATCGACTTCAAAGATTTGAACAACACCTGCCCGAAGGACTACTACCCGTTGCCAGAAGTCGACCTAAAGGTAGACTCCTTAGCTCCTTTCCTTTGAAATGTTTTTTAGACGCATACAAGGGTTACCACCAAGTATAGATGGCTCGGGAAGACGAGGATAAAACCGCGTTCTTTACGGACGTCGGTATCTTTTGTTTCACAAAGATGCCGTTTGGATTAAAAAATGCAGGAGCCACCTACCAGCGTCTAATGGATAAAGCCTTCAGCTCACAGATCGGAAGAAATATCGAAGTTTACGTCGACGATGTGGTAATCAAAAGCCGCAGTGAAGAGTCTCTGCTAGACGACATAGCTGAGACTTTCGAAACACTACGAGGAATGAACGTGAGGCTGAATCCGCAGAAGTGTTCCTTCGGCGTTGAAGAAGGGAAGTTTCTAGGGGTAATGGTAACAAAAGAAGGTTTTGAGGCAAATCCCGAAAAGATCGCAGCCGTGATTCGAATGCCCTCCCCAAAATCAGTAAAAGATGTTCAGACCCTCAATGGGCGTCTTGTGGCCCTAAACAGGTTTTTATCAAAACATGCGGAACGCACCTTACTATTCATGTCTACATTGAAAAACTGTTTAGATAAAAAGAAATTTGTATGGACACAAGAAGTGGAGGAAGCATTTCAGCAAATGAAGGCATACTTGGGAAGTTTACCGACACTTGTAGCTCCATTCCCAAAAGAGAGATTAGTCATGTATCTCTCTGCCGGGAAGGAAGCTGTAAGCGCCGTGTTAATGACAGACAGGGAGGGGAAGCAAACGCCAGTGTACTTCATTAACAGGATCCTAAAGAAACCAGAAACTCGATATTCACCCATGGAAAAGCTTGTCTTGTCGTTAGTACATGCATCTAGAAGGCTACGTCGTTACTTCCAAGTTCATGAGGTTGAGGTGAGGACGGGCCACCCAATACAGTAGATATTAAGGAAACCGGAGATTTCAAGAAGGTTGGCAAAATGGGCCATCGAGTTGGGTGTTTTCGGAATACAATACAAGCCCAGGACGGCGATGAAGGGTCAAGTAGTTGCTGACTTCCTAGAAGAAACACCTCATGATGAAGACCCAACCCTTGGCATGAATCAAACTAAACACGTGCCAGAAGAAGAATGGTCCCTACATACTGACGGAGCCTCCAACGACGAAGGATCCGGTGCAGGGTTGATATTGGAAGGGCCAGAGGGGGAAGAAATAACATATGCCCTAAGGCTGGCTTTCAACAGCTCCAACAACGAAGCTGAGTACGAGGCACTACTGGCGGGGCTCAGATTGGCAAAACAAATGAACATCCAGAACCTACACGCACATGTCGACTCATTACTGGTCGCCAATCAAATCAATGGGTCTTATGACGCCAAGGAAAACACAATGAAGCAATACCTGGATAAGACAAAGAAGATGATAAGCGAATTCAGTAAATGCGAGGTCTCGCATGTACCTCGCAGCAAGAACAAAAAGGCGGACGCCCTGAGTAAACTGGCTTCAGTTACGTTCAGCCATCTCGCCAAGAAAGTAAGGGTAGAGGTTTTGCAATCCCCATCCATAGAAAGAAATGAAGTGGCGGCAATCAGAGTGGAAGAAGGAAAAAAGTTGGATGGATCCGATTATGGATTACTTGAAGAATGGAAACCTACCAGAAGACAGAGCAGAGGCCAGGGTGCTGCAAGCAAAAGCATTGCATTACGAGTTACAGCAGGGAGTCTTGTACAGAAGATCATTCATGGGCCCGTTACTGAGATGCTTAACACCGGAAGAGGCCAACTACGCTATCCGAGAAATAGATGAAGGAATCTGTGGCATACATGCTGGACCACGGATGGTGGTGGCCAAGGCGATGGGAGCTGGATATTACTGGCCCGGTATGCATAAGAGTGTGGTAAATGAGATCCAGAAGTGTGAAAGTTGCCAAAGACATGCTCCCATGTGCCACCAACCCAAGAACGACATGATCCCGGTTACATCTGCCTGGCCATTCCAGAAGTGGGCAATGGATATTGTAGGTCCTTTTCCAGTCTCAGTAGGGAAAGCAAAATTCCTTTTAGTGGCCGTGGATTACTTTACAAAGTGGGTGGAGGCGACGGCTTTAAGAACCATCACAGGGCAGCAGGTGAAGAAATTCGTGTGGGAGCATATAGTATGCCGGTTCGGTCTGCCATTGTTTATTGTGACGGACAACGGCAAACAGTTCGCAGACAACCCATTCAAGTCATGGTGTCAGGAGCTGATGATCACACAGATTTTCACCTCCATCGCCCATCCTCAAGGCAACGGTCAAGTGGAAAGGGTCAATCGAAGCATCATGGAAGGAATCAAGACAAGGCTAGGATTAAAGGGAAAATGTTGGGTGGAAGAACCACCTAGCGTCCTCTGGGCACACCGAACCATGCCTAAAACGAGCCATGGGGAAACGCCGTTCAGTTTGACATATGGCTCGGAAGCCATGATCCCGGTGGAAGTAGGAATGCAAACCGCTCGAGTTACGCAGGACAGCCAGGTTGATAACGATATGGAGCTAAGGTTAAATCTGGAGCTGCTGGAAGAACGGAGAATGATGGCAGCAATTAAAGAAGCTAGGCACAAGAAGGAAGTCAAAAGTATTATAACTCTCGAGTCAAAAAACAGATTTTCAAAGAAGGAGATTACGTTCTACGCAGTAACGAGGCAAGCCGGGTAGAAGAACAAGGTAAGCTGGGCCCCCGATGGGAAGGACCATACATGATCACGGAAGCAGGAGAAAATGGGGCTTACAAGCTCAGTCACTTGGACGGGAAAACGGTTCCACGAACATGGAACGGGACTCAGCTCCGAAAATGCTATATGTAATAGATGTATCTTCTTGATGTAATTCAATTTTCCGTTATAAGAAGGCATGCTAATATGCCAGAATTTACATCAAATCACTTAGCGTCCGTGCCAATATGTTTAAGAAAAACGAGCAAGGCACCAAGCTCACATGTTTAAGAAAAACGAGCAAGTCACCAAGCTCACATGTCTAAGAAAAACGAGCAAGTCGCCAAGCTCATATGTTTAGGAAAAACGAGCAAATCACCAAGCTCACATGTCTAAGAAAAACGAGCAAGTCGCCAAGCTCATATGTTTAAGAAAAACGAGCAAATCACCAAGCTCACATGTCTAAGAAAAACAAGCAAGTCGCCAAGCTCATATGTTTAAGGAAAACGAGCAAGTCACCAAGCTCATACGCTTAAGAAAAACGGGCAAGTTACCAAGCTCATATGTTTAAAAACAAACAAGTAACCAAGCTTATATGTGAAAAAGCGAAATCAAGAAAAGCAAATTCAGATGATCAAATCGAACCCCTTAGTGTCGCGGCTAGGGTGAACAAACCCCCCCCGGGCACAAGCCGCGGCTAGGGGTAAATAACTGCGGCGGCCGAGAAACAAACCCCCCCCCCCCCGGCTACAAGCCGCGACTAAGGGTAAATACCTGCTGCGGCCGAGGAAACCCCCCCGGCTACAAGCCGCGGCTAGGGGAAAATACCTGCTGCGGCCGAGAAACAAAACACGCCCCCCCGGCTACAAGTCGCGGCTAGGGGAAAACACACCTCCCACATGCGAAAAAACAAAACCACACATATAATAAGAGGTTAAACTAATAAGAGACAAAAGAGATACATAGGATAGTTGCCAAATACAGTACTTCAAACAAAAGTTGGCAAACGACAGAGTTCATACAATCAAACGTAATAACATAAAAACAAGCGCCAACTACGCCTTGTTTTGAGGTACAGGAGGGTCTTTTGGCTTCAGGAAAGACTTGATCTTGGCAATATCTCGGTCATACATGGCCGCAATAGTGTCAACCATGGGAAAAGTAGCCTCGTCAAAACGGTTGGATTCAACACGAAGGTTCTCCAAAGCTTCACTGTCAAAGTTACTAGTCTCCTCAGGCTTTTTGCCCCTCAAAGCCCAGTAAGCACCATCTTTAAGCCCGGCGTTATACCCAACTTTGTCAGCAAACCCATTAATTCTCGCCAACAGATCAAGGCACTCATCACTATCATGTATCTTGTTGAAAGCTAATCCAATTCCATCAGTAATAAGCCACTTTCTCTCGGACGTAAGATCGGCTACCTTTTGCTCGAGTTCCGAAAGGCGGTCCTCAGAGGTTTGCTTATAGTCTTTGAACTCAACAGAGACCCGTTTCGTTGCGGCAGCCTGAATACGAAGCTCCTCCCGAGCGCCATCACCTCTCGAGCATATCTTTCCTTATCTTTCTCGGCTAACTCACACCGAGACTCAAGGGCAGTCTGTTGAGTTTTCAGCTCAGAAACTTGCTTTTTCAGATCACGAATCTCCTTGAGACCTACAATCAGTAAATTCTAAATTAAGACAATTCAAGTGGTATAAAAGATGACCACCAAATGACATGAAAAAGACGTCAAATACCTTCAGCCCAACGACCATGAATCTCAACAAAAGAAAAGAAACCATTCACAATAGCAGCATAACCTTCATTAGACAAATCTTTATTTCTCAAACCCTCGGCACGATAAAGTTCCGCGGGGTACGTGAGGCAAACATAAATTCCTTGCACGGATCAGGAGTCTGGAAAGTGGTGCCATTAGAAAGATCCCAGTCAGGCACGAACTTCTCTTGCGAATTAATATCCGCATCAACAGGTAGACTATCAGAACCAGACCCCTTCTTGTTTGAACCACCTGACGATTCATCCAAACCATTATCAGAGCTCGAAAATGTATCATGAGAAGAGTTGTCAAAAGAAGACCCAGAAACCAAGGTTTTCTTAGCACACACGACGAGTTTCTTCCCCCTGAGAGTCGCGGCCACCCCTTTTCCTTTAGGAGCCGCGGTCGAAGCTCCAGCCTTCACAGCCGCGGCAAGCCCCATTGTTGCTTTGGGAGCCGCGGCTTCCACCCCTTTCCTTTAGACGCCGCGGGAGAAGCCGCGGGCTTTCGGCCAACAGCCCCTAGCCCCTTTCGTGTCATTTTGACACGTTTTGATGACGGAGGTATCCCTGTTGCGTTTTGGCTACCTCGTTTGCCAGACGACATCGATAAGGAATCTCCAGGTTGCGCCACAAAATTGGTTGTCGTCTCTAGAATGGGCAAAATCCCGTCAGGCAAAGGTTCAGAATGCTCGGTAACATCCTCCGAAGCAGATAGCTTCATTCGCTCAAAAAGGCCCATCCCTGCAAAAAGATAAAATCAAAAAACATGTCAAGCGTCAGTCAAATAAGACGAACAAAACAAACAGAAAACAAGAAGAACTTACTTTCCCCCCGATAAGTCATGTACGGGAACATAGTTGGGTCAGCCCAGTTGCGGCTAACACCCGCCATCACAAGAAAATGTTCGGAGTAAGTCCGAAGCATAGTCGGCTCGGCTCTCAGTAGATCATAAGTCGAGGAATCATATTCACCAGCTTTGGGTGAAAAATCCTTTATAACGGTCTCGGGGGATAACCAATTCATTTTAAAAGGAATGACACGGTCGGAAATAAAAAAGAAACGATCTTTCCAATGCTTTAAACTAGTAAAGGTTCGCGAAACTAACGGAGGAGTTGGAGATTTTCTCTTTTCAAAGGTCAACCAATCCCCTACCCGATTAAGCTTATAAAAAGCTCTAAAAAGACTCACTCCGGGATCAACTTTGAAAGCACGACATGATATCTCAAAATGGTAAACCTTAATCAAACCTAGTGGAACAAGCTGGGTCAAATGCATATCATAATATCTAAGCAAGCTACACAAGAAACGACTAACGGGAATCCGAAAATTACTAAAACTAAAAAAAGAAGTATACAAAGCAATCATCCCATTAGGAGCATCTTTCACGCTAGACCCGGAAGGAGGAAGAAGAGGATTCAACTCACTATTTATACCATATCTAATAACAAAGTTGTTCAAGTAATCCTGCGAAATAACTGATCTCTGATCATTCATGTCAATCCTACACTCCATGGAATAAGATAAAAAAAAGGTTGAAGAAGAAACTTACTAGGAGAAAAAGGAAGTCTTGAAGCTTGAAAGAAGATGAGAGAGTTTGAAGATAGGAGGGAAAATGAAAAGATATGGAAGTGTGGAAGAAGTTGGAAAGTTCAAAACATTTAAAGGGAAAAAGGGGAGGGAAACGAGGGATCTGCGTTCCCGAGGGGGTCACATCAAACAAGTCAAGTCGCCGCCCTAGGGGCCGACCTACACAGCCAAATCGCAGCATCTTTTCAAAAAAAAATTATTATTTAATCCGAAGACTCCATATAAATATTTTACTCCAATACTGTGCTAAAAACCACTGCATTGGACTGGGGGGTCATGAAGGGGTAACACCCCTCCACAAGATTCTAACCGCAGCACCAAGTCTCCAGCCGCGGCACACCCCGGCGAAGCAAGGCCAGCCGCGGCCTGGGTGGTTTGCCAAAAATCCAGCCGCGGCACTAAGGGGATCGTCAAAATCAGTCCGCGGCACACCCCGGTAAAATCAGTTCCAGAAGTATAAATAACGTAAGGACAATAAACGCCCAACACTTAGAAAACAAGCGCTTATTGGTTGGCCAACGAATGTTGTCAGGGCGGAAGATAACAAGCAGACAAAGACAAAACTATGACAGAGCTAAGAAACTCAGAAATATGGAGTCAACTACGAGGACAAAGTCATTAATGTTAAGTGAAGAAACCCTTTGCACCCAAATGTATAGAATCTCCTGCCCAGAGAAATATAGGATCAGATCTTAGACTTTGACATTCCTAGAATAGCAGCTAATTGGAAAACAACAAAAACCTACAAACACTATAAATAGAGGTTCTCAACCACAAGAAAACACAAGATAGAAAACCAATACTCATCTCTTAACCTACCAGAATCATAATCCTGGTGACAATTAAGCACTGCTCCTCAAACCTTGATCACTTGATTAGGATTTGTGTACCAACAGTAACCGTTACATTGTGTTTGACATTTGCGTTTTGATATTTGGGATCATGGCGAAAGACCCCGAGCAACGCGCGGGGCAAAAAATATAGCTATTAATTATTAAGTGTTTATATAAATGTATACTTAATAGATTAAACAAAAACTATAAAATAAAAAGCTCTTTAAGATTCGTAGTCAGCTCGAGCTCGACATGTGAGATTCAGGCTCGAGCCCATCTATTGAACAAGTCATAATATGAGCTCGAGCTCGCGCTCGATTGTACTTAGCTCGACTTAAAGTTTTTGTGAGCCGAACTAGAGTACTTTGCCAGTCAACTCTACTTATAATAATTTAAACTCTCATCATAAAAAAAATCATCAGTGTCACTAAACTATAAAATATTGATCATAAATGAATTAAATAACCTATAATCATTAGTTCGACTGCTTAAGTTCAGGTACCCATGACATGTAAATATAGGAGAGTTCATGGTTCAAGTTTCACTCTAAGCAATATATTTAGAGTTAAGACAGTGAGTTTTCCAAATAATAATTTTCTCCTGAGGGGGTTGGGGCTGCAGTCCCGATTGAGACACGGATAGATGAGCTCGATTAATTTAACACTTATAATCTGAAGTAGTGTCATTCAAAAAAGTTGAATTAAATAAACCTTTTAAGAAAACTGTTTGAAACTAAACGCGTTACTAATTAAAAATCACGGTTCGTTAACATTCTAAACGTGTTATTTTTATTTTTAATAAATCATATATTAAAGACTTAAGTTATAAGCTGTAACACCGCTGGAAAACCACTACTTTTGATTTTCTGTTATAAAATAAACGTGTAAATTTTGCGGCTGAGATGTACGTCACCAACTTCGCATGTGACTCACGCACAAAAGACAAAATAGCGATCAATCATGAAAAAACATTATCCACAAAAAACGTACACGGCATCCAACCCACTTGCTTACGTGTCGGTAAACGCCTAATATTCTGCCACGTAGCATCTATTTACGTTAGCGCAGCCGCCCACGTGGAAGCGTGGGCCCACACACATTATCCACAAATGGGCTCTCACGTGTCTCTCATGTTACGTTTCACCCCCTCAACTAATTTTTCCAACTCAGAAAAGCCAAAAGTTAGAGTGCATATAAAAAAAAAATTACTTGAGGATGCTACTATTGTGTTTACTCTTTACAAAGGATAATTAAGTCATAATTTATTAATATATTAAGAAATTTTATATATACGGTTCTACACATGACACATCTCTCTCAAAAACAATGGATGTTCTTTAAATGAGATAATAAGAAGTATATTTATTAGGAAAATTTAGGATATAAGTTTAAATTGTTGAACATTAAATTGGTTGGATTTGACAAGCTCGGTTCAAAAATAGGGATGGTAAAACAACCTAAAATGGTTTAAAAAAAAGCCAAAACCATCATATGACATTCATGTTATAAAGTTTATATTGTTTACAATGGGATGATATTCGTCTTATGTTTTGACATCAAAAATATTTACCTGCATCAAACACCGAATTAGATAATCTTAACAAATTAATCTATAGCGTTTTAAGTTGTTAGAAAGTTGGAATGATTAAATTGTATAATTGTTTAGAACATAGGTGAGTATTTGATATTTTAAATCGTTTTTAAGGTAAGTTTGACATTAGATTTCGGGTTATAGAAATCACAACAATATATTTTAAAAAACATAAGCTCAAAAATACAATAGCATAAATGAGTATATCTAATAAAACCGACAAATTCTCACTTGATGACTAGTAATGAGTACTTCACAATAGTGGCAGAAATTGATTACTCTTGTACGGGGCGGGGGCGAAATTAATTTTTTCTAGGGGAGCGAACTTGATATTTATATAAAAATTTACATTACCGGACTAAATTTTAACATTACCGTTGAAAAAAAGAAGCCCCCGGCCGCCCGTGCTTCACAAATACACCACCATTTATAAGATATTATTCTACAACTTTATGTGACTCAGTGACTATAAAAAAATAATCACCACATCATCAAATTTCATTTCTAACTTGGAACATGTAGGCTACTTTTGATTTCTAAAAAAATAAACGCCATGTTAATAAAGTTTTTGTGATTTATGATATCCATACAAACATATATTTTAATAATTTTAAAAATCGATATAATTATAAGCTTTAAATATTTGATTTTAGAATCTTTTATTCATAAACATAATTGGATGCTTTATTTCATGCTCAAAATACTAACACACAAAGTACAAGGGCTTAAAGTTTTCATCATAAATTTACTGTTGCAGGGGTGGGCGCACGTGAGAGCAACGATTTGATCAAATGCGCTGTCGTTTTAAAAGAACCCTACTCTTGGCTTTTTGTTACAGCTTTCCTTAGACGAATAACGAAAGGTTGCTTATTCTCTCAACTCACCCGTTTCACCGAGTCGACTCAGTTTTAACTCATCGTGTTGGTCGCCGGAGAAGACAACGGAACTCCACCGGAGAAAGTACTCACCGCAACGTTTGCGAAGTTGATCGGAAGCTTTTGATGGTTCAGTTGATGAAAACCACTCAGGATTCGTCGGAATCTCAGTTTCAACAGCGTGAAAAAATGGCGCCCGTGAAGAGAGAGATGGTGGATGAATCTAATCAATATGATGAACAGCATGTTCCAATGAATAAAAGGCCTAAGGTAATTTTGGATTTTGTTGGCAATTTTGGTTTTAGGTTAATTCGAGATTTATGCTTCGAATCGTGATCTCGTTGAAGTTTTTGATTTTTTTATTCCTTCGATCTTCATGTTGATGAAGTCGTTGTATTTGATGCGAGGATGAGATTTTGGTGGTTTGATCTCTGTTTTGGAAATCGATTAGCTAACACAGATTGTAAATTTTAGTGAAGAGATGCAAAATATGAAAATATACACCGTAAACATCAATATTTAACTATGATGCGTTTAGAACAAAGGGAGCTTCAAAAACTGATAGACGAGAGATCCTCTTGATTATGATTGAATTCTGTAATGCATATTAATTGATACTATTCTTCTGTGATGATCCCCATGTTTTTTAGGGTTTGATCTTCATACTTTGGTACTCATATCATATTATATCTACAAATTGTTGAGTTAATTTATTTATACTCTTTTTTTGGTCAGCATCAAGAATTGGGAATTGGTAGTTTTCCTGTATCACCAGCATACTTCAATCCACTGGATGAACCGAGTCCGTTAGGGTTACGGCTTCGAAAGAGTCCATCTCTGTTGGAATTGATTCAGATGAGGCTTGCAGAAGGAAATGCATATTCAAAGAGTGGATCAGATGCTAAAAAGGGGAACAAAGGCACTACTGCTACTGCTACTACTGATAAGCTAAAGGCTTCAAACTTTCCAGCATCACTTCTTAAGATTGGTACCTGGGAGGTAATTCCACATTTCAGCTTTCATCGCTTTTAAAAAGCGTGCCCCAGGGTCGAGGCGATCGAATATAAACACCTCATGTACTTGAGAGAGTACCTGATAGATACAATACAACTTTTGGTTGTACATAGAGCAACACCTCGCGCTATTTAAAATGAAGAATCTTTTAGTCTGCCTTCTTTTTGAAAGAGTTTTAACCATCTTTTTGGTGGTATCAACACCAGCAGCTTATGACTGACCAACATTTTTATGATTTTGTAGTATAAATCAAGATATGAAGGGGACTTGGTGGCTAAGTGTTACTTTGCTAAGCATAAGCTTGTGTGGGAAGTTCTTGATGGTGGTCTCAAGAATAAGATTGAGATTCAGTGGTCTGACATTATGGCTATAAAGGCAACTTACCCAGACGATGGCCCCGGCACTCTTGACGTGGTGGTAATAGCCATTCTCTCACAGACTTCAAAACGGACTTCGAACTTTTTGCTTTCAGCACATAAATCTATATGCCACAATCAAAAACATTATTAATAAAGTAAATGGTATGCATTTTATGTGCAGCTAACTAGACAGCCTCTGTTCTTCAGAGAGACAAATCCCCAGCCCCGAAAACATACATTATGGCAAGCAACTGCAGATTTTACAGGTGGAGAGGCTAGCCTGCATAGGTACAGTTTCTTCTTGATATTTTATGACCCAAGTTCATTTTGACCTAGTTACCCATCTTTCTTGATTCACCATTTCTTTAGGGTGATATGTATAGTGGCGCACGATATGTGTCTAAAATTTGTTGCATTGTTCTATTTCGACAGGCGCCATTTTCTACAGTGTCCACAAGGTTTATTAGGCAAGCATTTCGAGAAGCTGATTCAATGTGACCCTCGGCTTAATTTTCTTAGTCAGCAATCCGAGATAGAATTGGAGTCTCCATATTTTGAACCCAGGAAATCAGTGTTTGATGAGCCGCATGCATCTGATGAATATGATTTAAGTAGAGAGGGCCGACCAGGGCCCACCATCTTTGATATACATACAACAGCTTCACCATCAGGAGGCCAGTCTTCATCCAGGAGTGAGTTGCATGATCATTCTGGTAGACATACCGAGTTTTCTAGGGAAGCACCTTCACCCAGCTCAGGTGACGTTCAACCTCCAGATGCCAAAATGGCAGGGTGGAATTAGGGAGGGCATAAGCGGTTGATTTCAAATGGTAGGGGTGGAATTAGGGAGGGCATAAGTGGTTGATTTCAAATGGTAGGGGTGGTAAATCTTGACGTGACACACAAACACAACAAAAAATAATTGGTTAGGGTCGGGCAACGGTTCAGGTCATAAACGTGTATACGTCTACCCTATTTAATATACGGATTTGGGTTGGCCTGCCGAACTTAGTTTCTACCAACCGACCCAAAAACTGAACCAGACGCATTTATTACCCTGTTGGTCTGTTTATGACTAGTGTCATTGATAACTTATAACTATAATACAACAAAGGAAAACTAATATAAAGATCAAAGTCAGCAACTAACATAAGTATAACATCAAAAGCATCACCTGTAAACACCCCTGCTATCACAAACTTGGTTTTGCAAAAATGGAAGCTATTTTGCTGGTCGAATGTCGGGTTGGGTGGACTGACAAAGACTTCTTACATCTTTTTTAGACCTGCGAACTCACACACACTGTTACGTTGCTTTAAATCCACGGGACATGAACCCTCAACAACTAAGGGACACAAGTTCAATACACCTTGGTACCGCTGCCTGCTGAACCCCATGCCTTTGGTTTTTAACCTTTTACATAATTGTAGTTTGAATATGATTTGAAAACTATTTTAGTTAAAAAGAAATTAACCCCGACTCTTTCGAATGAAGCATTTAGGAGGTCTTTATACATTTGAATACATTCAGATGTATGTCATTTTGACACGTTTATCTTTCAAGTTTGGCCCGTTCCTTTTTTTGGTTAAATACTTTTAAGACTTAACTAGAACTGACCCATTTGAGAGAAAAGAGAACCTGAAGTGACCCGTCAAAAGGAAATGGGTTAAAGCAGCCATCTATATCCGCATTACATAATGCTAACAAATCTTTACTTATTAAAATCTTACAAAATTGTTATTCTTATGTTATCTAGTGATGGACATGTCAGCAATCGAAGGAATCAGAAGAGCTGGAACCGAGGGGCTAAAAGATATTAGCCGTTGGGATCAAATCAAAGTCCCAGGGATACACCCATCAATGTCAATGAGTGATTTAGTAAACCACATTGAAAACAGAATCACAGAGCAAAGAACAACAGGCAACCGCCCGCTGTCCCGAGAAGAACAAGAAAGCTTAGAGATTCTAGAAGACATCTCCCACTGCTTATTCAACGATAGTCAATACGGGTCATCATCTGCTTCTGATGAAAAGTCTATACTGTCAAAAGTCAACTCTCTTTGCTGTCTGTTACAGAAGGACCCCACAACCTTTCAAGATCTCGAGCCCAAACCCGACCATAACAGCCCTAAGCCTGTTCCAGGCCCTGTAGACGAAGGTTGTTCGGCGGTTGAGGGTGAAGGTGACGGTGACTACGGAAAGAAGGGAAGCGGGATGTCTAGAAAGGACTCAGTTGGCGAATTGCTGCTTAATCTTCCAAGGATAGCCTCTTTACCACAGTTCTTTTACAACTTCTGAAATCGTTTTGGAGACTGAGGTAAAGGTAGTTTTATAACTTCTCATTTTCTGTCATATGGTTTGATGAAGGGTACTTAACTTATTAGTAGTTGCTGTATATGTCATAAGAAGTCCGGGGTGGGTTGTGCATATGTAAGGGGGGTCTTAAGATTTGCATCTTATTTTGGACCTTATGATCATGTACATATGTTGTCGTTGACTTGTACTTTATGCATTGAAAGATGCAATATTGTTGTGGGTTTGTCGAACACTTTGTCAACGTATCTTTCAAGTGTGTTGGCTTGACGTCTTTACAAACGGAATTACCCAATAAACCCCACTCGTAGCAAAGCTGTAGGTAGGGTCTGAGCTGAGGCTCGAATGTGTTTGAGATCCGCTTGATTTTTAACATTAAGCGAGCCAAATAACATATACTGAGATGTCAAACAAGTGACATAAAATGAGAAAGTGTATACTTAGATGGCATAACATCGAATAACATACAATAACATACAATGAGATAACATACTATTGATATGGCATACACTAAGATAACATACGATGAAGCTATTGTGTAGCATAACATTGAATAACATATAAAGGGATAACACAATGATGTAACATACAATAATATAACAATATAACATAAGTAAAGCTAAGGAATCAAAGTGTAATAGAAGGTGAAGCAAGGAAAAGCTAAGGTGAAGGTGAGTTAAGACACAAAAAGTGTAAGAGACAAGTAAGGGTCTCAAGAAAACTATCGTCTTTAAAAGTACATAGTTTTGATCTTATGCCTCTTTAAACTCCGTATCTTTGATGTATAGGATTAGTTATAAAGAAAAAAAAAGTTCTTCACTCAAATATGTATACATGTATCGAAATCAGACATGTTTGTGTTATATAATGTTTAGAATTATATTTAGTATGATTACTAAAGTTTAGTTGAGCTTATAATATTTAAAACCGAATTTTGATATGGGTTTCATCTATCATGTTTTAGGTAATTGACATTCTAAAGGGTAGATTTTAAGTACATTATTGTACTTGACTTGCAAGTCATGAACCCGATGAGTAGTGTTCAGTTTTATACTTGATGGGCATGTAATATCAACACATCATCATCAAGAAACTCTCCACAAAATAATATTCTCTAGATAGAGTCAAATATTCAAAATTATAGATAGACTATTCAAATATTTAGATGATCTCTTTGTAACAAACTCTAGAAGATTGTGGTGTACATAGGCTATTTAAACAAAGCCATTCATGAGAATAATCAATGAAGCTTTTACAATACTAGCATGATTTTATATGGTATCAGAGCTATCTCCACTCCACCGAGTTCACCGACCTTTCTGCTGCCCTCACCATGACCGAACCCAGACCTGCCACTTCCAACCCCCCTACCGCCACTGTCATCACCCAAATCACCGCCACCACCCACTTTCCCATCAAACTTACCGCCTCCAACTTCTCGGTTTGGAGGAAACAAATCCAAGCCACCCTCATCGGCCTTGGTCTTGAATCATTCATCAATGGCTCCATCGACCCACCCTCTCCATTCCTTGACACCGCCAAGACCAAACCCAACCCTACCTACCTTCCGTGGTATCGCCAAGATCAAACGATTCTTAGTGCTCTCCTCGGAAGTTGCTCCGATCTCATCCAACCTCTTGTTTCCTCTTCCGAAACTTCCCGCGAGGCCTGGACTCGCCTCACCTCCAGTTATGCCAGTGCCTCCCGTTCTCGAGTCATCTCTCTCAAGGCCAAGCTTGCCAAGAACCCGCGTGGCACTCGATCCATCTCTGAATTCCTTCAAGACATGAAATCCATTGCAGATGATCTCGCTCTTGCTCAAAGCCCTGTCGACGATGAGGACCTTCTAGTCCACATCTTAACCCAGCTTGGGGATGAATACAACCCGATTGTTGCTGCCCTCAAAGTTCGCGACTCAAGTTTATCGTATGCCGACCTTTACGATAAACTTTTGGACTTTGAGCGAGTGCTGAAAGACTCCGCGGCCTCCCACAACCCCTTACTTGCCACAGCCAACAACACCCATCGCCAGTCCACTCGCTCCTACCCCAAACAAGGAACTGAGTCGCCCAACCCCGCTCGCTCGTCCCGCTATCCCAACCCGGGGCAGTCACGCTAATACCGACCCAACTCCGGTCCCCCTCATGGTAACACTCGCTCCCCTCGTTCCAACACCTATTGCAAGTTTTGCAATCTTGCCGGGCATGACACGACAGATTGTCGCAAACTTGCACGGTTCTTGCGGGACAACAATATTCAAGTCCATAATCCGAACCCTCCTGCGATCAACGCCACCTCGTCTGGCTCAACCTCCCCCTCTCCTGCATGGCTAGTTGACAGTGGTGCCTCCCACCATGTCACGTCGGATCACACTCATCTTCGATCTTTCTCCGAGTACGGCCGCCCCGATGAGATCCTCTTGGGTGATGGTATGTCTTTACCAATTACCCACACTGGTAACACCACCTTAACATCCTCCACGAGACCTCTTACTCTTTCTAATATTTTATGTGTTCCAAACTTACGCAATAATTTAATTTCAGTCTCTCAACTTTGCAAAACTAACGCAGCTTCGGTTGAATTTTTCCTTCTTATTTTGTCGTGAAGGATCTTCGCACGGGGGTGCTCCTAATGCGGGGGGAGAACATTGACGATGTCTACTATCTTCCTTCTGCATCTCCTCAACCTCAAATCAACTCCGCAAATAAAAGCTCGCTGCTTGATTGGCATCACAAACTTGGGCACCCGTCACTCCGGATCCTCAAGACTATCACTCGTAGCTTAGGAATTCATGTTCAATCTTCTAGTTTTCATTGTGTTTCTTGTTCTTTGAATAAAAGTCACAAATTACCTTTTGGACCTACTTCCTTTAATGCAAATCAACCTTTACAATTAGTGTACACTGATGTTTGGGGCCCTGTTCCTCAATCCATTGATGGTTTTTCTTATTATCTCATTTTGTGGATTTTTTCTCTAAATATGTTTGGCTATACCCAATGAAACAGAAATCCGATGTTCACTCATTATTCCAACAATTTAAATCATTGGTGGAAAAATACTTTAACTTGCCCCTCGTCTCCATCTTCTCGGATAACGGCGGGGAATATCAGCGCCTCATTCCCCTCTTCAACTCTCTCGGTATCTCCCACTTCACCACCCCTCCCCACACACCGGAACAAAATGGGACGGCGGAACGCCGGCATCGTCACATAGTGGAAACCGGGCTTGCTCTCCTCCACTATGCTGGCCTTCCTACCAAGTATTGGACCCACGCGTTTTAAACCGCGGTCCATCTCATCAACCGGCTTCCCACCCCAATCCTTCACCACCACACCCCATCCACAAACTCTATGGCAAACTACCCTCGTATGCCAAACTCCAACCGTTTGGTTGCCTCTGTTACCCATGGCTTCGGCCCTACTCCCCCTCCAAACTCCACGCACGCTCCGCAGCGTGTGTCTTCCTCGGTTATTCCACTTCTAAATCCGCCTACAAATGCTTAGACATCCAAACTCACCGCCTTTATCATTCCCGCCACGTCCAGTTCATACCACATCAATTTCCCTACAGGTCCGACTCTCCTCCTCCTCTCGCATCTCCCGACTTCCTTACTCGGCCTACGGCTGCACCTAACCCCTCCTCTCCTGCTCCAACACACTTCCCACAACACCCCAATCTCACTGTCCCGCCCACTACTACCCCTCAACCATCCCCATGCACACCCATGCAGCCTTCCGCCTCCCTAATCTCATCCATTCCCACCCCCCTCACCTTCGCCCGAGCCCTCACCAACCTCCCCAACCCCGTCCGCATCCTCCTCCCCATCCCCCTCCACGCTCCACCAACACCCCAGTCCAGTCACCAACCCCACCGTCCCTCCACGCTCCCCTTCCCGTCGCACTCGCAAACCAAACCCCAAGTATTACAATGACATATTCATAAACCAGACCACCCTACACCCCATACCCACCACCATCGAGCCTTCCACGCATACCCAGGCCCTTAAGGACCCTCGATGGCGACATGCCATGGACGCCGAGTTCAATGCCCTCCTCCGGAATGGCACGTGGGAACTTGTACCCCCTTCCGCCCATACACCCATTGGTTGCAAATGGATTTTCCGCATCAAACGCAACCCGGATGGCTCCGTTGATAAATATAAAGCAAGGCTAGTTGCGAAAGGCTTCTTACAACAATATGGCAAAGACTACTTCGACACTTTCAGTCCGGTCACTAAACCGGTCACTATTTGTACCGTTCTCTCCCTTGCGCTATCGCGACATTGGCCCCTTCGCCAACTGAATATTAACAATGCATTTCTCCAAGGTCACTTACATGAAGAGGTTTACATGACGTAACCTCCCGGTTTCCTTCACCCTCAATTTCCCACGCATATCTGCAAACTCAAGAAGTCTATCTATGGTCTAAAACAAGCGCCGCGTGCGTGGTATATCGAGCTCGCCAACTTTTTACTTGCCTTTGGATTTACGAAATCAAAGGCCGACTCGTCGCTCTTTATCTATCACCGAGATCATGTTACTATTTACTTTCTAGTTTATGTGGATGACATTGTACTAACGGGGAGCGATCCTCAATTTTTGAATCACTTTGTTTCAACCTTGGCTCGCAGGTTCTCCCTCAAAGACCTCGGACAGTTGCATCATTTCTTGGGAATTGAAGTCATCCCTACCTCCAACGGCCTATTTCTCTCTCAACATAGGCACATTCAAGACATTCTCACTGCCTTCCACATGGATGGCGCGAAAGAAGTTACCACGCCTCTTAGCTCAACCGAAACTCTATCCGTTGAAGACGGCTCACCTAAGGTAGATCCAACACCATACCGAAAGCTGGTGGGTTCCTTGCAATACTTAGCCTTCACACGGCCCGACATCTCCTTTGCAGTAAATCGCCTCTCTCAATATATGCACTCGCCATCCCAACTTCATTGGCAGGCCCTCAAACGCGTACTTCGCTATCTCAAAGGTACCATTCATCACGGTCTCTTCTTAAACCGTGGTGCTCCACTTCAACTCACTGCCTTCTCGGATTCTGATTGGGGTGGCATTACGAACGGTGGCCGCTCAACAACTGCCTATCTTGTGTATCTTGGTTCCAACATCATCTCATGGAAGTCCACCCGCCAAAAATCCGTCTCTCGATCCTCCACTGAAGCCGAGTACAAAGCTATTGCCAACGCCGCGGCTGAACTAACTTGGATAAAAAATCTCCTCTCGGAACTCCACTTAGTCCCGCTACCGCCCCCCAAGCTTCTTTGTGATAACACTGGAGCCACTTATCTCTGTGCCAACCCGGTTTATCACTCCCGGATGAAACACGTAGCTTTGGATTACCACTTTGTCCGAGAACAAGTGACCGACGGATCATTGCAAGTCCAGCACATCAACTCCGCTGATCAACTTGCGGACATGCTTACCAAACCACTCGGCCGTCGACCGTTTCTCAATTTTCGGTCCAAGATTGGTGTCTCCGATGGAGCCTCCATCTTGCGGGGGCGTATCAACACATCATCATCAACAAACTCTCCACAAAATAATATTCTCTAGATAGAGTCAAATATTCAAAATTATAGATAGACTGTTCAAATATTTAGATGATCTCTTTGTAACAAACTCTAGAAGATTGTAGTGTACATAGCCTATTTAAACAAAGCCATTCATGAGAATAATCAATGAAGCTTTTACAATACTAGCCTGATTTTATATGTAACACTGTTTAAGCATGTATAAGATTTGGATTATCAAAACTCGTCTTGCACCCAACCAATCGTCATCTTAACATATATCTTGCTTTAAATCGGGAATCTAAGAATCATATTCATAAAGCAGAAAACAAAAATATCCTGAAATCATAATGAAACAAAAAAAATCATTTTCATGGCCTACATTTGACTAAAACCTTGATTAATTAAGTTGATGCTAAAGTTATCTTCATCACGAAGTTATACGAGGTCCCCTTTGCCGGGCTCTACATACAATACAAATAAACTCTATAAGAATACAAGATGACTTGACTCCTCACACTTGTAAGTTATAACCTATAACCGTTTAAAAAGTTATAATAATATTCTTACAAGTTACAAACGTAGACCAAGTGGAAATGAGAGCTCGTTTACTCCTCTTAGTCTTATGTATGTTGGATTATGTACGGGTTCGGTTACGTCACGTTGCCAACCGAGCTATGACCCGTAAGAGTTACACCTTGGGCAACAAATATTAAGTCCACTTAATTTGATTAACTGGCGCTTACGAACTATATCGGTTTTTTATAATTTATAATTGTTATAAATTATTTAGTATTAATATTTATTTAAATAAATAAATAAAAAAAAAAATCAAAGTTGCTAGGTAGGCCAAGAGACAAGTTGGATGGCTCAATTATTGCTTTCTATACTAATCATTCCTTTTGAAAAGCAAAGTAAATAATGTGTAGTGGAGCATACAACTTGTAAGACACACTAAACCTCAATTATTGATATATTCAACTCTATTCCCTTGCTTCACATAGAAACGATCTTCTGCAGCTCTCCTACTTGGTTCTTCTTCTACTTTGTCAATTCAAAGAGGAACTTAATGTTTTTTTCTTGATCTTCACAAAAAGAACTGTGCAAGCTTTGATTTTTCTTTCAACTTTCAAACAACCGATATATTTGATTGCAACCGTGGATCACGCCTCTTAGAGCCGCAACCACTGTGTTCCAATTTAGCGTTTGTTGATTCTAGCATTTATTTGTTGTCCCTCGGTGTCTCAAACGGCTAAATATCAACCACAAAGGTATATTATATCTCATCAGTAGGATATTAATATTCTGTATTTGCATTGTTTGTAACCCAGATCCTGTCGGGTTCATTCTGGTATTTTATTATTACTCCGCTGCGTTACATATTATTAATCTGATTAATAATTATCAAAACTGTTTTGATAAATAAATCTAACGAAGATACCACTGAACCCAACAGTGGTATCAGAGCCAGGCTTACAACATGCAAATCAGATCTGGTCTGTTAACTGGTTATAGATCACAAACTTTAAAATTATTTGAAGTTTCTGATTTATATTATTTTTAGACAACTTGTTTATTTTGGTTAAATATTTATTAACCAAACGATTGCCCGTATTATTTTGATTGTGTTTTAATATGTAAATCTGGCTAGACCCTGTGGTTGAATGGTTGTGATGTGATTTGTTATTGTTAAAGTTTTTTAGTTTTATGGTTTTTGGCCCATTTGATGGCTCAAAGTTGTAATAGATTAGAGTTTTCTTTTATTTTGTATTTCTTTTGTAAATATTGTAATATTTAGAAGACCCGAAGTCAAAACTGGAAGCAGGACAAATCAAGGAGTCAGTGGGAGCCATCAAGACAACTAGATGCACTTAGGTCCATCCTTGTGGTTGTTTTGTGTTTTCACCCGTGACCTAGCTTGATCTCGCTATTTGGCTCTAGCGAGATCAAACAATCATAGCCATTAGATTTACATATTATTTGCTATTATGGTGGTTTTATTTTATATCACCCAACCTAATATCAAACTAATTAAAAAAAATTTTACAATCAAAATAAATAACAAGTTTTAAACTTATTTTTACAACTTGTTAAATTATTAAAACAAATTGTTTGTTTTAAATGGGATAATCGAATAAGTTTTCAAATTCAAAATTAGTTTGAATTTCAAAACTTAAAACTTAATAATTTTTAAATTAAAATTAATTATCCTTTTAAAAGGATAACTAGATAAGTTTTCAAATTTAAAATTAGTTTAAATTTTAAAACTTAAATCTTAATAATTTAAAATTATCAACTTAAAAAATCGGTTGTCTATCTCGCGATGAACCTAGTTTTAATAGGGTATTAAAATCTGGTGTCCCGAGAGCTGAAAGGGTTCGTCATTTATTATCACGAACTATATATTGTAAAACTAAATTTTACGACGCACGTATAACTTAATTATACGTTGTGTTTGACCCTATTCGGTAAACACTAAAATTGGATCCCATAGATAAAAATCAATAGTCTATGCCACCCTAAAATAAGGAACACTTGGAACATTAAGCGAAACATCAGTGTTTGGAGCTACAGCACCGCACTTGATATGTAGTTTATTCTTCCAAGGTGCAAGGGTTTTGTTGACACATCCGGCCCTTTCACAAGTAACTGTTTTAGGATGACTATTACTTTTCTCTCTAGTTACGTGCCACAGCTGTCTAGAGAGAAAAGTGGGCATAGATGAGGCTAAACGTATCAATGCATTGACAAATGTTGTCGTTGCGGCCTCATACACGAGAGTTGTGCAATTTTCACAATTGATAAACTTTGTCAGTCTGCCTAATCACTTACTAATGTTGCGTGCCCCAGCTGCCTTTAGTGACTGACCAAGCCAGATTCTCATTCCTTATTTAAAATTACTGTAAATGGATCATTAATTAAAATAAGGAAACAATACATCGAAAATACTAATTAATTTATTTTGCTTATAGATGTCTTCAGAAACCAACAACTCCTTCATTCTCAAGTCTATTCTTGAGAAAGAGAAACTTGATAACACCAACTTTCTCGCATGGCACCGCAATCTGAGATTGGTTCTCAAGATGGCGAAAAAGCTCTATGTTATAGATAGCGCTGTTCCCAACGAGCCTGAAAACAATACGGCCGCAGCCCGTAGAACTTGGGAAAAATTTAAGGAGGATGCCGATGAGGTAGCCTGCCTTATGCTAGCCACCATGTCTCCTGATCTCCAGAAGAACATGGAGGACATGGCTGCATTTGACATGATTGAGCAACTTAAGGGCATGTTTCAGAAACAGGCCCGACAAGAGCACTATGATACCATGAAGCAGCTTATATCCTGCAAAATGCAAGTAGGCTCGCCTGTTAGTGCCCATGTGCTTAAAATGAAAGGGTACATCGACCAAATGGCCAAACTTGGTTATCCTATGCAAGATGAAATGGCAGTAGACTTCATTTTGAACTCCTTGCCTAGTTCTTACGACCAGTTCATAATGAACTTTAATATGAATGCATGGGTTAAGAGTGTAGCTGAACTACACGGTATGCTCAAAACTGCTGAGCAAAACATACCAGGTAAAGCCAGTCAAATGTTGATGGTCCGATCTACTGGTGTTAGGAAACCAAACCCCAAGAAGAAAACTTATAACAATAAGGGTAAGGGTAAAGTTGTTGCTGCCAAGCCTGCCACCAACAACAAACAGCTGGCTAAAAACAAAGCAGCGCCCCCTCCTGAGGAGCGACACTGTTTTGAATGCAATAAGATGGGACACTGGAGACGTAATTGTCCTGAATATCTAGCCAAGCTGAAGGTGAAGAAGGCCAATGGTGAAGGCACTTCTTCAGGTATTCTGATTTATGTTATTGAACTTTTCACTGTTTCCAGCAACACATGGGTATTTGATACTGGATGTGGTTACCACATCATTAATGTCTTGCAGGAGCCTGAAAAGTGGAAGAAACTGAAACAAGGCGACATGGAGCTCATCGTTGGTGATGGGAAAAGAGTACCGGTTCTAGCAACTGGAACATATCATCTTTCTTGTCCATCTGGTCTTGTAATTACTTTAAATAATTGTTTGTTTGCTCCTGGTTTAACCAGAAACATTATTTCAGTTTCTTTATTGTTTGAACAAGGA
Organism: Flaveria linearis; assembly: GCA_024085815.1. Lineage (NCBI taxonomy): Eukaryota > Viridiplantae > Streptophyta > Magnoliopsida > Asterales > Asteraceae > Flaveria > Flaveria linearis. The sequence continues at coordinate 72,436,978 of CM044011.1, forward strand.
TTCAAGTATGTTTTTAATGATGCTGTTATTTCTGCCTACTTGAATGATATCTTTTATTTTGAGGCTAAACCTCGAAGTGGTATTTATGAGATTGATATTCAAACAAACAATAATGTATATAATCTTTCTAAACGTATCAAATCTGGAATTAACGATACGTTTCTATGGCATTGTAGACTTGGCCACATAAGCAAGGCCCGTGTGAAAAGGCTTCAGTCCGAAGGGATTCTTGAATCCACAGGACATGAATCTTTTGATGAATGCGAATCTTGCTTAGCTGGCAAACTCACAAAGGATCCTTTCACCCATGTTGGTGAACGGGCCAAGGATCTGTTAGCACTTATACACTCTGATGTATGTGGTCCTTTCAGAACCATGTCTAGAAATCACGAAAGATACTTCGTTACGTTTATTGACGATTATAGTCGATACGCCTATGTCTACCTTATGAAGCATAGACATGAAACCTTTGAAAAGTTCAAAGAGTTTCAGAACGAAGTAGAAAACCAACTTGATAAGACTATCAAAGTACTTCGATCAGATCGAGGTGGAGAATACCTAAGCCAAGAGTTCATTGATCATCTAAAGGAATGTGGAATTGTTTCACAGTTCACTCCACCCGGCACACCCCAACTTAATGGCGTGAGTGAGAGGAGAAATCGAACCCTACTTAATATGGTTCGATCGATGATGTGTAGAACTAACTTACCTCACTCCTTTTGGAGTTATGCTCTTATGACAGCCGCCCGCCTTGTCAATCTGGCACCGACTAAGAAGGTAGATAAAACTCCATATGAGATATGGCATGGGTCTAAACCCAATTTGTCTTACCTTAGAGTATGGGGATGTGATGCTTATGTCACTAGTGAGTCTAATGACAAGCTAGATCCTCGAGGCGAAAAAGCTATTTTCGTTGGATACTATAATAGAAGCGGGTATTACTTTTACCATCCTGATGCAAATATGATTTCCATCAAAAGGAAGGCACATTTCCTCGAGAAAGAGTTTCTTGATCGAGGAACTGGAAGTAATATTGTGGATCTTGAAGAAATTCGAGAACCACAAACAAACGCTGAAGTAGTCGGTGCGTCTGAACAACAAGAAATTGTTACTGATTCAGATATAAACACAAGCGTTCGCAGAAGTAGCAGAACTCGCAAAGAACCTAACAGATATCTTTGGAATCTAGAGGGTCCTGAGGTTCTGGTAGTAGCTGATTCTGGTGATGAACCTACTAACTACAAATCTGCTATCTCAGATCCGGAATCTGCGAAATGGCTAGATGCCATGAACGCCGAGATGCAATCCATGCGAGACAATCAAGTCTGGGACTTGGTTGAGCTACCTCCCGGTTCACGGGCTGTAGGGAGCAAGTGGCTTTTCAAGAGAAAAACCGACATGCATGGAAATGTACACACCTATAAAGCACGACTAGTTGCAAAAGGTTTCACTCAAACTCAAGGTGTTGACTATGATGAAACTTTCTCACCTGTTGCTATGATCAAATCGATTAGGATATTGCTTGCCATAGCCGCGTACTATGATTACGAGATATGGCAAATGGATGTCAAAACCGCTTTTCTAAATGGACATCTCTCTGAAGATGTCTATATGGTTCAGCCCGATGGTTTTGTCGATCCACAATATCCAAATAAGGTGTGCAAACTGAATAAGTCCATTTATGGACTTAAACAGGCATCCCGTAGCTGGAATCTTCATTTTGATCAGAGAATCGTCGAATTCGGTTTTGTCAAAAGTGAAGATGAGCCTTGTGTTTACAGAAAGGCTAGTGGGAGCACTATATCGTTCCTCATATTGTATGTGGATGATATACTGATCATTGGAAACAATATCTCAATGCTTAACGAAGTTAAAAAATGGTTGGGAGCTTGTTTCGCAATGAAAGATCTTGGAGAAGCTGCTTACATTCTAGGAATAAAGATCTATAGGGATAGATCTAAGCGGCTTCTAGGGCTTAGTCAAAGCACATACATAGACAAAATGATGACACGCTTTAAGATGGAAAACTCCAAGAAAGGAGGTGTTCCAATGACTAAAGGTACCGTGTTGAACAAATCGCAATCTCCTTCAACGGACATTGATATTAAGCGAATGGAAAATGTTCCATATGCTTCAGCGATTGGTTCCATCATGTATGCTATGCTGTGCACTAGACCTGACGTCTCGTATGCTTTAAGCATTACTAGCCGTTATCAGCAAAACCCTGGTTTTGCCCATTGGACTGCAGTTAAGAACATTCTGAAGTACTTGAGAAGGACTAAAGACATGTTTTTAATATATGGAGGAGTTGAAGAACAGCTCACTGTAAGATGTTACACTGATGCTAGTTTTCAAACTGACCGAGATGACTCTCGCTCACAATCTGGTTTTGTATTCACACTCAATGGTGGAGCCATCTCTTGGAAAAGTTCCAAGCAAAGTGTGGTGGCAGATTCTACTACTGAATCTGAATACATTGCAGCATCTGATGCTGCAAAGGAAGCTGCTTGGATGAAGAAGTTCATAGCCGATCTCGATGTGGTTCCAAGTATTCAGCAACCAATCGAGATATTTTGTGATAACACAGGTGCTATTGCTCAAGCCAAAGAGCCCAGATCTCATCACAGGGCCAAGCACATTCAGAGGAAGTTTCATTATATACGGGACATAGTGAAACAGGGAGACATCGTGATAAGAAAAATCGACACAGATCAAAACCTAGCAGACCCGTTTACTAAGCCCATGACTCAGAACAAGCATGATCTGCATAGAAATGCGATCGGGCTTAGATTAGCTAGTGATATGTTTTGATTTAGTATTTGGATGTACGAACTTTTAAACAGTTATACTTTTGAATTCATTTTGATCTACTGATATAGATACAATTATGAATCCTATAACTGTGTTCGATTTTAATACGTTTAATCCATGGATATTGTATTCTAAATTATCCATAGCCGATCAGACTTGTGGGAACAATTCTGAATTAAGACTATTCTGAATTTAGACTCAAGGAGTTGACTTCTAAATTCACAGACCTCATTATGAATGACGTTGGATGTAACTCGCCACAAACCATCTTTATTATAAGATGCTTTGATATTGGTATACTCATTTAGTATCCTATGACCTGAGATGCATACTAGAACTTCCGTTTACCGAGGGTCATTCTTTGATCACTGTCAACCGCTGTCGCGTAACTGCCAGTCATAAAGGCTTTGGTTGGGAATAATTCTGAAGTTCAGTGGGAGTTGTATGTAGTCAATAAGGGATTTTGTACTCTTACATTATATGTAACAGTTAGACATCTTGACGCCCTCGTTGATTCAAACTGGTGAAGTGTGAGGCCTCACCCAAACTGACTGTGTGTTTGATTGGACCATTTTGAATCTGGATCGAGAACAATAATGATTGAGCTCCATATGAGAATTAATCTCAATGACTCAATTGATGTCTTTTACAGAAAGGATAAATGACTATGATTACCATAAGTTTATTGTCTTGTTATAGTAAAATAATACTAGAAGAAGATGTTTGGTTAATGACTTTAAAGTGTCATACCTTGTTGGGGGCAGCCATGTGCAGCTAGAGCGCCGCTGACTGTCTACGTGGAATTTAACCGAATGCCGTCCAAGTGGGAGCTTGTTGGATTATGTACGGGTTCGGTTACGTCACGTTGCCAACCGAGCTATGACCCGTAAGAGTTACACCTTGGGCAACAAATATTAAGTCCACTTAATTTGATTAACTGGCGCTTACGAACTATATCGGTTTTTTATAATTTATAATTGTTATAAATTATTTAGTATTAATATTTATTTAAATAAATAAATAAAAAAAAAAAATCAAAGTTGCTAGGTAGGCCAAGAGACAAGTTGGATGGCTCAATTATTGCTTTCTATACTAATCATTCCTTTTGAAAAGCAAAGTAAATAATGTGTAGTGGAGCATACAACTTGTAAGACACACTAAACCTCAATTATTGATATATTCAACTCTATTCCCTTGCTTCACATAGAAACGATCTTCTGCAGCTCTCCTACTTGGTTCTTCTTCTACTTTGTCAATTCAAAGAGGAACTTAATGTTTTTTTCTTGATCTTCACAAAAAGAACTGTGCAAGCTTTGATTTTTCTTTCAACTTTCAAACAACCGATATATTTGATTGCAACCGTGGATCACGCCTCTTAGAGCCGCAACCACTGTGTTCCAATTTAGCGTTTGTTGATTCTAGCATTTATTTGTTGTCCCTCGGTGTCTCAAACGGCTAAATATCAACCACAAAGGTATATTATATCTCATCAGTAGGATATTAATATTCTGTATTTGCATTGTTTGTAACCCAGATCCTGTCGGGTTCATTCTGGTATTTATTATTACTCCGCTGCGTTACATATTATTAATCTGATTAATAATTATCAAAACTGTTTTGATAAATAAATCTAACGAAGATACCACTGAACCCAACAATGTACACTCGCAATCTCCCTCCATCATCACCAAATTCTCTCCAAGGGTTTAACCATATCACGACGTCAAGGTTAGCCTTTGTTCCAGTTTGATGTATACAAACATATTTGTGAGTTCATATATATCTAGGTTATACGGACACATTATACATCTTCTTTCTTGTAGGTGTTGAGGTGGTGAAAATAGACAGTGGCAAAGAAGTTCAAGTTAAACAAGAATTGAAGGCGGGGAAGGGTCCATATGGAGGTGCCAATATGAACCGTGACCCACGTGCCTCGAAGAGCGACGCACCGCCATTACATCTTGCATGGGACTTTTGTATCAGTACTAGTATTAGTATCAGTGTTGTGTTCTTTATGCCCGTCTTATTTAGGTTCTAGCATTTCAACATCAAGTTGGTATATGTCTTGAACTTTGAAAAGTCTTGTTTGGGTTCTAGGATTTCAACATCAAGTTGGTGTATGTCTTGAAGCTTGAAAGTTGTTTGAATGTGTCTTTTTCTTACTTGTAGTGTGTGCTATATTTTGTTGTTTTGCGTTTGTGAATATGTTTTTATGTTGAAGAACATACTTCAAGGGAGTTGCAGCACTAAGTGAAAGTAAGGTTCGAATCCGACTTTCATTATTTCTGGCTTTAACTCCCTTAAAGGTCGTATGTCAAGTGTAAGATGCATTATACATAATCCTAGTTTGTTAATCGTGTATTAGTGGGTTCTGTAAGTTTATCAATAACACGTATGTAAAAAACTAAGCAATTTATAATTACACAGAGAACTTTTTTCTTTTCGATATCATAACATAACATAAGAACTTCCATTAAACATTCTCAAGCAATCGTTAAAATTCACACCCAATATAATGAAATTGTTAGATGTCATACAAGAACTTGCTAAAAAGCTTCATATGTTCAGCTTGTAACGAAATAGCAATAGACAAGCTCCCATCATTAACTGGGCTCGGTAAAACAAAACTCAAACCTTCGTAAGCGATCCCACCGGGCCCCATGAATATAGGCCGACCCCATCCGAAGTCAGCATCATGAATCGGTAACCTCGCCCAACTCGTTATTCCAAGATTCGGGCATTTAAACGTATGCGCCCCACGAACCAAAGCCTTCAGATCGGGCTGTAGTTCCAAATAATCAAGCGCCGAACTTAAATAATCATTATTCATCTTCGCCAGCGCGTCATGAATTTTACTAGCAGCGTACCAAGTGGGCTTCGATTGAAGCTCACCCGCCACTGCTATCGGAGTAGTGGTAAATATAACATTCCCAAAATATCCCATTGGCAGGGCGGGGTGTAACCGGGCCCGCCCATCAGTAGCAATATAAAGCTTAGTATCCTGATCATCCGCCAGCCCACGCGCTTTACACACGGACCTCCAAACATGGCCCGAGAGCATTTCATAAGAACTATAGTTAATCATGTTACCATCTTCCTTCGACTTCGCTTTAAGCGCGTTAAGTTGCTCTCGGGTCAACTTAAAAATAGAGACCACGGTCTCATCCGACCGGGCCTCGGGTTCGGATTTCATCAACGGAGCCGGCTGGTATTCAACATGCTCGTAAACAGGCCGTGGGGGTCCCGGGCCTGGAGCAGGGTGCGGTCAATAAACGGCGCGAGGGTCAGGCCAACGCCCCGAGCCATATCGGACCACGCGTTAATAAAATGCAGCCCAGATGCACCATCTGCAGCATGGTGCTGCATGCCAACACCTAAAGAAACACCACCACATTTGAAGTAAGTCACCTGCAATACCAACAAAGGGTATGATTCAATCCCTAACGAATAATCGACCACCGGAATAAGTCGCCGGAGCTCCAACGTCGGAGCAAAATCACCGTAATCGTCGATCACACCGTCGGAATCTGCTTCAACGAACAACACCCCTTGTCCTCTACAATCGATTTCGATTCGACCATCTTCGTCTCTCGATAATCGACCTCCCATGGGGTGAAATGGGACCAATGCTCTGCTCAAAGCTTCTTTCATCACCTTCGGATCGAAGAAGTTTGTGGCGCCATTGGGTCTGTAGAAATACACACTGGGTGTGTGGAAATTGGGGACGACGAGATCGACGTTGGAGTTCCATAGCTTTATCGTTGGTGTGTCCTCTGAAGGTCTCACCATTGTTGATTCTCGCACTGTGATCTTCATCTTGAATCTTGATTAACCAACTGCAAATAATCAAACAAGTTAATCACTATGAACCATTGATGTTTGATCATGAAATAAGATAATTTTACATTGGACATTGATGGATTTGATCATTGATGACAAATTAACAATCAAATTAGAGTATTAGACCCTTTTTTTGGTTTTTTGGATTGAAATGAAGTGATTAGTGAAGCAATTTACCTGAGGAATTTGTTGAAGAATGTGTAGTGAATGTGTTTGATGAAATGTGTGAGAGAATAAGTGGTAATTTGTTCTGAAATGTGTTGAAGTTTGAATGGGTTTTTATAAGTTTGGAGGCTCACCTACCGCAAACAAGACCAAGTCAACGTTCAAAGTTGACCGGCAAAAAAAATACAAAATTATGAAATGATTAAACATAAATGTTAATGTTCAAAGTTCAATAGCTTAGTTTGATTTAAAATTTTAAAATATGTTTTGTTGTTTCTTTATTAGTTAAAACTAATGCTTTCAGAATTGAACCGGATGTTTTACTGGTTTACTGGTTGGACCGGATATAAGATTCGAATAAAATTATAATTATTTTAGTAACTATATATGTAAAAGAATATTGGAAAATTAAAAAATAAATACAAAAAACCGGTTCAACCGGTCCGACCCTTGATTCAACCGGTCCGACCCTTGATTCAACCGGACCGGTCCGGTTCCCGAACTGACCGCCCGTTCGGCCGGTCTGACAACCGGTTCAACGTCAAAATGGTTTTAAGCATCAAAAGAAACGGATAGGAGTCCGGAACCCGGTCCATCGGTCGGACCGGCTGGTTTTCAAGACTGGTTAAAACTACATCTAATATGGTTAAAACTTTCATTGGAATTTTATGATACAGGTGTGAATGTGTGATAACATAATACATATAATAGACAGATGCTTGATAAAAAAATCATATCAACCAAAAAAACACTAGAAAACCGACGTCAAGACATTTATACATGTTTTAGATATGATACGTATAATAGTTTTTAGCCATCCTTTTTTTTCCTTCTCACTATGTATATTATTTTTTATACTCATGACTCTACTTAAATTATTCATGTAATAAACATGTCCTTGTATATATTTGCAAAATCTAAATTTTTCATGGCGTCAATTCGTCAAATCACCAATCGCTCGACCACTGAATTTAGATGGAAATAGTACCAAGTCCCACACGTTGCGGTGGGGCGTAAAATCGTGCTAAGTGGTATCAATGTCACACCGTTGCTAGCGACCACCAACACCAGAATAGCTCGTAAAACAAAAGAAATAAAGCGAATGAAAAAAAGATATAAAACGTCGAACCATGCACTTGCTTTACGGTGTATAAATTAGAACGAAACATAAAACACAACACGACCGTTAAACTGAAACAAATATATGTAAAAATGTTTAAACACATACGCATATTGGAGCATGTTAACTCGAAAAGTTTAAACCTAGACATAAAATGAAAAAAATTATAAAAGAATAAAAGTAAACGGGACTAATGTTGAAAATAGAAAAACATGTTAGTGTTAATACTAAAAGTTGAAAACTAAGTAGAAAAGAAATTTAAAAAAAAAAGAAAACAAAATAAGATACAATCTACAAAAAATAAGATATAAACTATAATACACAACTAAGTTGATAATTAGTATTATAAAATTTCTTTTAATGAAAACCAAATTTTAATAGAAATTAAATGTAACATATCTATTTATAGGTCGATACAAAGAAAAGTATTTGAGTATAGTATAAACTAGGTTTTGGCCCCGCACGTTGCCGCGGCTATGCGAGTTTTAACGTAACCCTAAATCAAAATCAAAATGAAGGTTTGAAACCATAAAATCAGTAAAATACACAAAGTAAAACACACCAAAACCCCAAATTCATAACACACAGAACATTCAGAACCCAAAACTAAATCAAAGCCCAATACCATAAACAAAACAGACGAAAATCAAAGCGCGACACAGTCCTATATAGAAAAACCGATGAAAATCAAAGCCCCCAAAAAGCAAACAAAAGGAAAACCCAAACCTTAATTGGGTATCAATAACGAAAGAAAGAAAGTAGGAACCCGGAGAAAGACAACGCCAACGAATTCTATAAATGAACCTAATCCGAAACACACATCAAAGAGACGTGTCAAGAAACCAAAAACTCACAAGAAAAACCCCACTCCTAAACCTCGAACACACACCCAAAACAAACTCTATAAAAACACACAAAAAAACAAAAAAAACACTACAAAACAACAAAAAAAAACTAAAGCAAAGCCTAACACCACACACAAGACAAACGAAAATCAAAGGCGCAAGAAGGCGACACAGTTTAATATAGAAAAACCGACGAAATCAAAGCCCCAAAAAAAGCAAACAAAAGGAAAACCCAAACCTTAATAGGGTATCGATAACAATAGAAAAAAGTAGGAACCCGGAGAAAGACAACGCCAACGAACCTTATAAACGAACATAATCGACACACATCAAAATGACGTGTCCACACACCAAAAACTCACAATAAAAACCTCACCCCTAAACCTCGAACACACACCCAAAACAAACTTTATAAAAACACACACAAAACAAAACCAAAAAAAACACTACAAAACAACAACAAAAAAATAATAATAATAAATAAAGTTCCACCGACCAAAGCTATTAATAGTAATAGAAAACCGACAACAACCCGTAAAAAAAAACTCACCCCCAAACCTCAAACTTACATCCAAAACAAACCTATAAAAACACATACAAAACCAAAAAACAAAAACAAGAAACAAAAACCAAATTCCCACCGACCAAAGGGATTAAATAGAATAAAAATTTATATTAGAATTGAATATTTGATCGTTTTTATTTTATATATGGTAGATGATGAAACTTGAAAGAGTGATTTACGAACAGGAAAGTGGTGGGATGGTGATTGGTGACCCAAGAAAAGCACGTCTTACCAACTTCAAAATAATATTGTGGGTCCGACTATAAGTGGTAGGAAAGTAAAAGTGTTACGTGAGTGATTAGTTTCTTATAGAGTTTAATTAGAAGGAAAAAAAAAGCCTCTTATCAAGTGATTGATTAATTTCATATAGATTTTCGATTTATTCACTTAAAAAAATTACTTGAAACAAAAAACAAAATCAAACCGAATGCATATAGTTGGAAACCACCGAATTTGAATTCGATTCGGGTTTTGGTCTTGACAAAATAAAACAAGTTAACCTATATATTTAAAAACAAAAGTGAAAAAGCAAGGATCTGTGAGTGTTTTTTGGTTTTGTCAGACACATTTCTTCACTTTGGTAAATTGCAATCCTACGAATATATTTTGAGAGATAAAAAGGGGAAATCATTCCTGTTGTCCCATCCGTTTCGTTTTTAGATAGATAAAGTGCTATCTCTTATCACCACCGTCACCGCCTGCATCGTGATCGCCTTCAACAGAAGGCATTACTGCAGCGTGATCGCCGACACCAAAGGCAGTTCTTGTCGTGGTGGCTCTGTTGTCGGCCGTACCAAAGGCGACGAGGGTTAGGGTTATGTGTCGTGGCCGGCCGTAGCAAATGCGACAACCGCGAAGGCGACAACGACGGTTGTTGTTGCGGTGGCTCTATTGCCGCTTCGCCTCCCCTCTGTGGTTGAGGTGGAGCAGGTGATGGTTGTCCATGGCTCAACCGGTTGTTTATGTCGTCGAAGCTGACATTTTATGGAATCGCATGGTTCATGGCTTGAAATCGGACTAGTGGTGATAGTCGTCGTGGTGTTTTTGGGGGTTTTCTCACCAGATCTTGTTGCTCGACCATCGGTTGTACCAGTGGTGGTATGCCGTCACATTTGACCACCGACTGATTGTGTTGGGTATTGCTTTAGGCTGCATGTGCAACTTTGTGAATAGATACGAGTTTTTTCTGATTTTGGGCGGGCTTTGGCTGGTGGTGCTGTGTCACCATTGCTGTCGGTCGCCTTTGAGTTGACTGTTGGTGGTGTTCATGTGGTTGTTGGTGGTGGTGTTTCAAATCACCGTGTGTTCTGCATGGAAGTTGTTAGTCGGTCATGACGGGAAAGACAAACCTCATGCTTTGTGGTTCTGTGAACTAGGTTCACATGTAGGTGATATAGTTCGATGATGATGACAATTGTTCATTTGAGATCCCTGATCTTGTATTCGCTTTTGAGTTTATTCTGTGATGTTGCATTCGAAAACATGAACTAATGCTTGTTTCAAGTCAGTGATGATGAATTAATGGTGTTGTATATTTTGTATTTAGTAGAGTGTCAGGCTGTGATAATATTCAAAAGGTATCGGGTTGTTTTGGTGTGGCTACCGTTTATGTTTAGTAGTCATAACCAAAATCCTGTTTTGAGCCTCATTCAATACACGCGCAACACGCGTGGTTGAAAAACACTAGATGAACAACCCTACACCCTTTTGTTAATAAGATTAATCTTTTTATTTTTAAAATTAATCACACTTTAAGAATCGCGTTTAAATAAAATAATTAAAATTTCATCTTCTCTATTAACGATCTTTAGTGAACTTCTTAACCTTGAAACCTAAAAACACTTAAAATTTTCTCTCTTTTTTACATCAATCCTTAGAAAATAAATAAATTTGTTCGATAAAAAAGTATATAGCATGCACCCCAATGATCCTCCCTTTTCATATCGATCTTTGTTAGTGCTAAAACAAAATTTCCAAAAAAATAATCCTAACCAATATGTTATATTCATCATATTTGATGTTTCTAAGATATCGGACAACACCCACATTGTTGATTAATGGTAGGGGTGTTCATTTTCGGATATCCGAAATTCGGATATCCGAAAATTTCGGATATCCGAAAATTTCGGATAGTGGATTTCACTATCCGAAATTTCGGATTCGGATTCGGATATCCGTTCGGATATCCGAAATTCAAAAAAAAATTATATTTTTTAATAAATTTTATAAAAATATAATAATTTTTTTATTGAAATTTATTTATATACCCAAAGTTTTTGTTAAAATATCCAAATATCCGAAAATATCTAAAATATTTAATTAATATTTAATATTTTTAAATTTTTATATGGATATTTCGGATATTTCGGATATCCGAAATATCCGAAAATTCTCAAAATCACTATCCGAATCCGAATCCGAAATTTCGGATATCCGAAGTTCGGATATCCGAATTTTCGGATATCCGAAATTTCGGATATCCGAAGTTCGGATATCCGAATTTTCGGATATCCGAAATTTCGGATATCCGAATTTCGGATTTTCGGATATTTCGGATTCGGTTTCGGATTCGGATATTTTTGAACACCCTTAATTAATGGAGATCATGTGTTTAGTTCAAAAACACAAAAGCCCACTTTTAAGTTTTACCTTCCATCAAAATTGTCACAAGTTAGCTTACCAACGAACAATCTTGTTCATAACAGTTGGATATGATAAGAATTAAATTATAAGATTATCTAAAAACTTTCCATAAATTATTAGACACTTAACGCATATGTATATGTGTGCGCTAACACATATTAAAAATCATGTTTCACTCTTTTTGCAAAACCCGACCATTGTGTTGTAGATTAGTAACCATGGATTGCGACTTTTCTTATAGAAAATTAAGTCCTCCAAGGGTGGTTGATTTGGACATTAGCGACATAATTAAATAACTCCACTCTTAATATTAGTATTGACATTTACTGACTTTTTTTATAATTTATCTTTAAATAATATGGTGGGTAATTGTTCTTTATTTATTAATTATTTATATTAGATTTTTTGTATTACACGAGTTTAATAAATATAATATTATATAATTAGTAATAAGATATTATGTTTCAAAAAGTCTATGTATTGAATGGGTTGTAAACTTATGCTACACATGTTGGATAAAATAATATAACATGAGAACACATGTAACCGCAAAATATGTCCAAATATAATCTGTGTATTGGTGTGACAGTTACTTGGTCCTTTAAATTTTCTTTCTTGATTAACTTGGTGATACTTTGAAGACTTTATAAGGAGAAGCTATTAAGTAAAATAAACAAATTGATTAAAAAATTCTTAATTCATTTCATATAAATTTCATTTGGTTAATGTTACAATATCTATTCATAATTAAATAATAAGTATCTATACTTAAATTTATATTAAAGGTATGGTTGTAGTATACATGTAATTAAAAATTTTAAGAGGATTGTGAGTTTGTCACGTGCGTTTTTATTGTTTCAAAGGATATGTTGGTTATGTTAAATACCTTAGCTTATTTGTTTAATACATTCATTGTGTCAAATATCAGTACATAATATCATATATTTTTCATCATTTGTTATTTGTATTCAGTATGCTTTTTTAAGTTTTAGATCATTTTATATTACTTTTGTCATTGTTTTCATAGATTATATAAACTTATGATGTACCATTGTGTTATACAATTAGAAGCACACAATAATATTATTTCACCAATATATTGTTCAAGATAATATATTGTGCATGTTATTTTTGTCGTTTTTATAGACTATATGAACTTGTTATCCATCATTGTGTCTTACAATTAGATATACACAATGATGTTATTTCACTAATATATTTTTTAAAAATCATAGCGTTTAAGATAACACAGTGTGTTATTTTTATTGTTATTTTATAGATTATATAAATTTGTTGTAATCTATATTTATATTTTACAGTTAGAAGTACACAGTCGTGTTATTTCATTAATGTATCTTTCAAAACTCATAATATTTAAGATAACATAATAACGCTAAAAATATAATGATTGTGTTTTATGTTTTATATCATTTTTATGTTATTTTGTCATTGTTTTTATGGTATTATGTTAACTAGTTGTTAATTTATCATTGTGTTTTACATATTATAAATACACAACATTGTTATTTCACAATTATAGTTTTTTAGAATTCATCACTATAAAAACATAATAACTAACAAAAAGATACCACGAACTACATTAAAGACACAATGACAAGCAAATTTTATACGAGCTGAAATTTATTGTCTTTTTATATAATGATGCTCTTTCTTATGTAACTTTTATAAGAAATAATATCGCATATAAAAGTTATGAATGTTTTAAAAAAGTGGGAGAACTTAAAAAAGTCAAAGAAAGTGGTTATGCTTAAAATACCCCTTTAACAAACTTTTTTTTCTACAATTTAATTTCAACCATTACTTAAGAAAATTAATGATTGAGATTTTTTTACATTTTTAAATTTATTACCTTTTTTATTTAAACTTTTTCTTAAGTTTTTTGGTTTTTGTATTTAAATATATCTTTAGAAAATACTCTTTAACTGGGCTAAAAATCTATGTATTACATGAATTGATAGAAATAAATTCATTATGTTAAACCATTAGTTTTTTTTCTTATATTAAAAATTTTTATTTCAATGTTTATTATTGTTTATCTTTCTGGGGGGTTTTTAAATTTTACTTATTGCCTTTCTATTTGTATTTTTATTTTAACTTAGCTTTTAAACGTATTATTTTCCTTTTAAAAAGTTCAGTACAACAATTAAAAAGTTATAGAAAATTATATTAATCTATGAAGAAACACATAGAAAAAAAGTTTATGTTATTACATCATTATTATATTTGATTTATTTTGATTACTTTTTAAAGTAACTAGTTGAAGTCTGCTTCGCGCGCTGCACAAGTATTTTAAAACCGATAATCACCGGTACAACTCTAGTTTGGTTGTTGCAATTGCTGATTCTGGCAAGGAATCAGATGATGTCAAATAATAGAATACGCTACTTATGAAACTTACTTGGCATTCTCAAGGGCTAATTCAGCTTCAAATCTTTATCTCCATGCCAAAAAAGTCTCTACAGTGACAGGTTCTCCATGTGACACAATTATCTAACACCAAGTTCAATACATCCAACCAAATTTAACAATCATATAAAAATATAATTCAAAACTGATATTTAGTTAATGCAAGAATCATACTTCATCTTTATCTGCTGTTTCCTCTTGAATATTGTAACTGCCAGTGTCCTGAGCAAATCTTTCAGCAACCCACTCCTTAGATGAGGTAACCAGGGAGTAAATCATAGACATTCCAAGATTCTCAGAAGCCTGTGGAAATAAGTTTTAATGAGAAATTGTATGATAAGATTATAAAGTAAACACTGAACCAATATCACTACCAAAAGTTGGATATATGATTTAATTTTATATCCAGATAATAGATTTTGTATCTTGTATTACTTAACTCATCTTGAAGCTTGTCTGTTGGGTCATGAAGTTACTCAATTCATTGAACCCCTTATTTCAACCTAGTTGAGGTAAGCTAAAAAGATACCCACAGGAAATCATATCAGAACTATATCAGGAAATGAAAAATGTCGTATGAAGTTATAATAACAATGAATATACCTCTTGTTCAAGCTTTTCTTTCAATGCTTTGAGGTATGCCATTTCAATTTAGGCTCAGATATCATGATTCAATGTGGCTGCAAAACATGTTGCCGCGCCAAACACCGAACATAAATTTATATCATCACAGCCTAAGAAGTATGTGGTAATGCGCGTAGTGCTCCTGATCACAATCTTAGGCAACAAAACAGCCTGCCATTTAGGGTCAACACCATCCAAATACATCAACCTCTTAAGCCATGCCCTTCATCATAGAGTGACACAATCATAACCAACATATAAACCATCTAACTATTTGGGCCTCGACTCCAGGGATAAGCCTTCCAGCTGAACCAGAGTATCGCGGACCCATAATTGGACTTTCAACTGAAATGACCCCAGTCGTTTCAGTCATACCGTATCCCTATTGTACATAAGGTTGCAATTAAAATTTCATAAAAAAATATAATTTGCAGGATCAACAAAAAGGGTGGAAAACATATGAAAGTAAACAATCATGTCCACAATAATAAGATCAAGAAGACTGATATGGTATATGCTTTCTTGTTTCTGTCACATATTTTCAAGATTCCAAAAGAAAATAAAATCACATAATCACAAGTTTCTAGCATGTTGGAGATGGTTTAGCATGTTTAGTTGAAAGTGTTAGTCAAGATTTCTTTTCTTTTTTCACCATATTTTCATTATTATGTAACATCACAAATAAGTGTAAGGCCCCGTTCCCGGGCACCTCACAGTTGGTCGTCATTACCCATAAAACATACATTTAATACAATTTAATAAAAACCATGCAGCGGAAACTTTAAATTTACTATAAATGCTTTTGCAAAGTAATACAACACCCGTTACAAAATATCATTTGTTTGCATTACAATACAAAAACGTTAACAAAGAATGCCATCCCAAAAGAGCTGAGTAGCCGCCTCGTGCCATCCTCAGCAACACTACCTGCCAACTGGAAAATACATAAAAGTCAGCGTTGCTGAGTGAGTTCTAGTTTTGTAATAAAACATACTTTTACTTATTTAAAAGTATCCTTTCGTGCATGCGTTCATACATCATACGTACACAGAGATAATATTCGTTATTATCTTCATCATTCGTTATTCGTCGTTATCTTTAACTTCTCGTATGGATTCTGTCAGGCTTTACCCACTTCATAGCACTTGGCTATGATTACTGTGGTCGAATGACAAGAATCCCGTTCATACTTACTTGCACGCATTGAAAGGTGAATTGTACCAATACCATATGCTACACCCCGAACGTTATTAGCTACCGGGCCGTAGTCAACATATGACGGAAAATCGTATGCCACGGTACTAGAGGTAAGCGGTAGAGGTACCATGACCATGGTCAATCACATAGAAGGACCAATCGCGTTATTCAATGCTTGCAAGACATAATTCGTTCGTTCATTAATGCATGTATTCATCATCATTCTTCTTTTCGTTCATTCGTTAATACATGCATTCGTCATCATGTTCCTCTTTCATTATCTTTCGCTTTACGATACATAATACTTCATTAGTTCATTCTCGTTATTCGTAAAGTTTCAGAAAGATAAACACACAACTACCAGGAACATACACACTCATCATACATACTCATCATACAGTCATCATCATACATTCATCATCATACATTCATCATCATCATACGTAGCATCATAACATACTTAACAATATTTTAATAATATTGTTAATAATAATACACTGATAATATACCAGTAACAATAAGGGTTAACCATAATCATCATTATATGCATGAAACATCGTCATTTGTTAACCCTAGTCAGCCCTGGTCAAAACCTCAAATTTCAGTATTCCAGGAAATTTCTGAAAAATTCTAAGTGTCCTAGGCGTTTGAGCCCTGTTGGGCGTATAAGCCCTCTGGCCGTATGAGCACTATTGGGCGTAAGAGCACTGCTGGACTTTTCACTTAACACTTAGATTTATCAACTGGTCATACGACCACACTGTTGGTCGTATGACCACTGGTAGTCGTACCATCCCTGGACTTGGGAACATATTTGGATCATACGACCACTGTTGGTCGTATGAGTCCATACTTAGAAAATTTCATCATAGTCATACGACCACTGTTGGTCGTATGAGTCCTGTGGGTCTCATACTTAGAAAATATCACTTATTCATACGACCACTGTTGGTCGTATGAGTCCTGTTAGACTCATCAGCACTTAGGAAATTATATCTCCTGGTCGTACGACCACCCTGTTGGTCGTATGACCACTAGTGGACTCATCAGCTTGTTCTTATTTATTCTAAGTCCAATTTCAGACATATTTGCAACCTGTTCATGTGTCTAATCCATAATCCAAGCCCCAAACATCATAATGCCTAGTTCTAAACATATACATATGATTCTAGGCATAAATCTAACATAAACATAAGCATACATACATTCATTTCATACGGGTTTCAACCCAAACTTTACAAAAACATACTTGCATGCATTTCCAGCCCCAAAACATTTAAAAACCAGTAAAACGGGGTCTAGAACTCACCTTAGTTGTCTTCTTCGAATTTACACTCTTCAACCGAGATTCTTCCCACGATTCTAACACCCAGAAACTTTCTAAACACACATTCAAACACATATAAACACACATAAGCATATAGCCGAGGCTAAGGCTAGCCAAGAACATCTAATTTACACGAATTCTTACCTCAACTTCGACTTCTTCTTCTTGTTCTTCGAATATCCGAGAGTCTCTCTACTCTCTCTCTCTCTAAAACCGAGGAAGATAGTGAGGTGAAAAGAGTGTGGGCTGCCATACCACTTTTACACCAACTTTTATCAGCTTTTGTCCCTTTTTACACTTTTTAACCCCTCACATTTGGGTTGACCTTCATTTTATTCTCTTTCTTTCTCTTTTCTTCTATTTCATTCTTTTAATTTCTTTAATAAGAAATTACGGGTGTTACAATAAGCAAGTAACCCATGTGCATATATGCATTTGCAGTAAACAATCAACTCCATCTAGATCCACAATCTACATCATACACAAATACACCAATATGGCAATAAACAGCTAAAAGTTCAACTTTTACAACCAACACAACTGTAATTGAGATCAAGAACTTCACCTGAAGAACAACAACATGAGGCATATTTTTAGCACACTCCTCCATCAACTCTTGCCCCAACGTGCAGCACCCGACCTGATTTGCTTCAACGACGAAAGATCAAACTTGCTCACCACATCCTGTTTAGTCAAAGTAAGAAAAACAGGTGGAACAACCCACAAATGTGTCACTCTATACCTCTCAATGTTCTTCAACATCCCCCCAAAATCAAATTTCCCCATTGAAACAACAGTATTCCCTTCTTGCAACTGAGAATACAACACAACCCCAAATCCAAATATATGAAACATTGGCAACAAGCACAAGAACACATAATCTTCTCCCCCATTAACCTCTGATCAGAAGTCAACATCTGTGAAACAGCAATAAAATTCATATGACCCAAAACCACACCTTTACTAACACCAGTAGTACCAGATGAATACAACAAAGCAGCAGTATCACACCCTAACAACCCAACAACAAAGACAGAGCAAAAGAGGGAACACCACGAACCTGCAAATCGGAGAGGAAAGCAAGCAGAGATTCGAGCGGTGGCTGCAAGCCACACCGCCACCGCCAAACCGCCACCGCCACACAGCCACCGCCATACGAACACCAACACCACACGTCCACCACCACACCGCTGCCACGCACCACACCAGCGTCCCCACACCACCCTCGACCATACCATCACACAATGGGAGCGCGAGTTCGATTGATGGGGTCGATTTGGAAGAGGGATGCGAGTTCGGAGACTTTGAGGTCGGTGCGGAGGGATGCCATCACACAATCGGAGCGTAGGAGGGCGGTGCGGACCACAATTTGGGTTTTAGGTTCGTAAGGGGTAGCGGGCAGCGGGAGCGGAGGTGGCAGGCAGGGGTGGCGGGTGCGGGAGCAGTGTGCCCGATAGGGTTGGAGGTGATGGGGGGAGGGCGATAGATGAGGGCGGCGGTGTGCAGGAGGTCGAAGGAGGGGGCCGATCGAAGGAGGGTGCCGATCAAAGGACCGATCGAAGAAGGGGGTGTGCAGGAGGAAGAAGAAGGTCACTGCATAAGCACTTATACTTCACTGTAGTTACTATTCATTTCCCTTCTCTATTAACATATACTAGTTGAAGTCTGCTTCGCGCGCTGCGCGAGTATTTTAAAACCGATAATTACCGGTACAACTCTAGTTTGGTTGTTGCAATTGCTGATTCTGGCAAGGAATCAGATGATGTCAAATAATAGAATAAGCTACTTATGAAACTTACTTGGCATTCTCAAGGGCTAATTCAACTTCAAATCTTTATCTCCATGCCAAAAACGTCTCTACAGTGACAGGTTCTCCATGTGACACAATTATCTAACACCAAGTTCAATACATCCAACCAAATTTAACAATCATATAAAAATATAATTCAAAACTGATATTTAGTTAATGCAAGAATCATACTTCATCTTTATCTGCTGTTTCCTCTTGAATATTGTAACTGCCAGTGTCCTGAGCAAATCTTTCAGCAACCCACTCCTTAGATGAGGTAACCAGGGAGTAAATCATAGACATTCCAAGATTCTCAGAAGCCTGTGGAAATAAGTTTTAATGAGAAATTGTATGATAAGATTATAAAGTAAACACTGAACTAATATCACTACCAAAAGTTGGATATATGATTTAATTTTATATCCAGATAATAGATTTTGTATCTTGTATTACTTAACTCATCTTGAAGCTTGTCTGTTGGGTCATGAAGTTACTCAATTCATTGAACCCCTTATTTCAACCTAGTTGAGGTAAGCTAAAAAGATACCCACAGGAAATCATATCAGAACTATATCAGGAAATGAAAAATGTCGTATGAAGTTATAATAACAATGAATATACCTCTTGTTCAAGCTTTTCTTTCAATGCTTTGAGGTATGCCATTTCAATTTTAGGCTCAGATATCATGATTCAATGTGGCTGCAAAACATGTTGCCGCGCCAAACACCGAACATAAATTTATATCATCACAGCCTAAGAAGTATGTGGTAATGCGCGTAGTGCTCCTGATCACAATCTTAGGCAACAAAACAGCCTGCCATTTAGGGTCAACACCATCCAAATACATCAACCTCTTAAGCCATGCCCTTCATCATAGAGTGACACAATCATAACCAACATATAAACCATCTAACTATTTGGGCCTCGACTCCAGGGATAAGCCTTCCAGCTGAACCAGAGTATCGCGGACCCATAATTGGACTTTCAACTGAAATGACCCCAGTCGTTTCAGTCATACCGTATCCCTATTGTACATAAGGTTGCAATTAAAATTTCATAAAAAAATATAATTTGCAGGATCAACAAAAAGGGTGGAAAACATATGAAAGTAAACAATCATGTCCACAATAATAAGATCAAGAAGACTGATATGGTATATGCTTTCTTGTTTCTGTCACATATTTTCAAGATTCCAAAAGAAAATAAATCACATAATCACAAGTTTCTAGCATGTTGGAGATGGTTTAGCATGTTTAGTTGAAAGTGTTAGTCAAGATTTCTTTTCTTTTTTCACCATATTTTCATTATTATGTAACATCACAAAATAAGCAAGTAACCCATGTGCATATATGCATTTGCAGTAAACAATCAACTCCATCTAGATCCACAATCTACATCATACACAAATACACAAATATGGCAATAAACAGCTAAAAATTCAACTTTTACAACCAACACAACTGTAATTGAGATCAAGAACTTCACCTGAAGAACAACAACATGAGGCATATTTTTAGCACACTCCTCCATCAACTCTTGCCCCAACGGTGCAGCACCCGACCCGATTTGCTTCAACGACGAAAGATCAAACTTGCTCACCACATCCTGTTTAGTCAAAGCAAGAAAAACAGGTGGAACAACCCACAAATGTGTCACTCTATACCTCTTAATGTTCTTCAACATCCCCCCAAAATCAAATTTCCCCATTGAAACAACAGTATTCCCTTCTTGCAACTGAGAATACAACACAACCCCAAATCCAAATATATGAAACATTGGCAACAAGCACAAGAACACATAATCTTTCTCCCCCATTAACCTCTGATCAGAAGTCACATCTGTGAAACAGCAATAAAATTCATATGACCCAAAACCACACCTTTACTAACACCAGTAGTACCAGATGAATACAACAAAGCAGCAGTATCACACCCTAACAACCCAACAACAAAGACAGAGCAAAAGAGGGAACACCACGAACCTGCAAATCGGAGAGGAAAGCAAGCAGAGATTCGAGCGGTGGCTGCAAGCCACACCGCCACCGCCAAACCGCCACCGCCACACAGCCACCGCCATACGAACACCAACACCAACACGTCCACCACCACACCGCTGCCACGCACCACACCAGCGTCCCCACACCACCCTCGACCATGCCATCACACAATGGGAGCGCGAGTTCGATTGATGGGGTCGATTTGGAAGAGGGATGCGAGTTCGGAGACTTTGAGGTCGGTGCGGAGGGATGCCATCACACAATCGGAGCGTAGGAGGGCGGTGCGGACCCCAATTTGGGTTTTAGGGTTCGTAAGGGGTAGCGGGCAGCGGGAGCGGAGGTGGCAGGCAGGGGTGGCGGGTGCGGGAGCAGTGTGCCCGATGGGGTTTGGAGGTGATGGGGGGAGGGCGATAGATGAGGGCGGCGATGTGCAGGAGGTCGAAGGAGGGGGCCGATCGAAGGAGGGTGCCGATCGAAGGACCGATCGAAGAAGGGGTGTGCAGGAGGAAGAAGAAGGTCACTGCATAAGCACTTATACTTCACTGTAGTTACTATTCATTTCCCTTCTCTATTAACATATATATTAATATTAATATTAGCTCTGGAATTTGAAAACTCGTATTACTTATTATTAATTGGCCTTTTAAATTTTTAAAACAAATTAACAAAGAAAAAATGTATATGCTTTTCAATAGCAATATAAACTACGGAATGGTTCATATACAAAATCTTTTAAAACTAAAAAGTGTAAGAAATATTAAGATATTGACACATATTCTTTTGATCAAAATTAGCTTGTGAGCAAAATCGGTAATTTTTTCTCTTTTTAATTTTCATATTTTTTTAAACATTCATAACTTTTACATACGATATTATTTAAAAAAATTACATCATAAAAACGATTATTTTTTTATCTTTAAAACGCTTATAGTGTTGATATAGAAAAACAAAGGATCAGTTTGGTATGGGTTAATAGAATGCATGAAGGAATTTAATGAATGAGAGAATGAAATGGACGAGAGAATTGTTGGGTCATTATAAGGCTGGTGCAACCAAAACCACTTCATATAGTCATTTTGGTGCTACATTCAAAAGGCTTCCGAAGCTAAGTATGAGATCTTCCGAAGTCTGAAGTCAACTTCCGAAGACAAAGTCTGAAGAAAGAACTGAAGACAATCTGAAGACTTCCGAAGATAGAGTCTGAAGACTTCCGAAGACAAAGTCTGAAGACTTCCGAAGACACAATCTGAAGACTTCCGAAGACAAAGTCTGAAGACTTCCGAAGACAAAGTCTGAAGACTTCCGAAGACAAAGTCTGAAGACTTCCGAAGACAAAGTCTGAAGACTTCCGAAGACAAAGTCTGAAGACTTCCGAAGACAAAGTCTGAAGAAAGAACTGAAGACCAAGTCTCCTTCCGAAGACAAAGAAGACTCCAAGCCTCGGAAGAAGCAGTCTTCCAAAGTATAAGTGGCTTCGGAAGAAGTTATTCTTCCGAAAAAACTTATCCTTTGGAAGACATTGCTATGTCCAGGAGACATAAGTATGGTCTCTAACAGTCCGCTGCAGACCTCTGATACAGCATGGCTTCTTCCTAAAAGAACCATGTTGTTG
This sequence comes from Flaveria linearis, assembly GCA_024085815.1. Classification (NCBI taxonomy): domain Eukaryota; kingdom Viridiplantae; phylum Streptophyta; class Magnoliopsida; order Asterales; family Asteraceae; genus Flaveria; species Flaveria linearis. Next base: position 72,459,939 of record CM044011.1, read on the forward strand.
ACCATACTTTATTCTACTCTATACCTTTTTATGATAGTAAATGTTACCAACTTTAGTTGGTGACAAAAGGTAAGTCAGGACATGTCCTGACTACCAAATACCTCACTATAGTCTTGTAGTATAGATGTTTGGTTAGAGGTTTCCAGCTGGTATCAAAGTATATCCGCTGTAGGTAGTATTATATATATCTTCTCTTTGTAACTCATTAGGTAGAGAGATTGAGTCCAAGAGTCTTGTAATCCTTTGAGTTGAGAAGCAATATATAAAAGTACCTTGAAAATTTACATCTTGTGTTTACTTACTACTTAACTTGTTATATTGTGATCAACTCTTCATAGACTCTTTCTGAGTGTCGTTCAAGGTGAGTTTGAGAGAAAACCACTTGTTGAGTGACCAACATACGATCCTGCAATTGGTATCAGAGCTTCCAGGCTCTTGATTGTGAGATCTTGCCATCCAAATCAACCAGTTTTTCACTCCTCACTACAAACCACTCACTCAAATGGCCGCTCTCACTAAGGCTGATATGGAGACCGGTACCATGACCAAGTCCCCACTGATCACCCCTGAAGACTTTGACATATGGTGCACTAGAATGGAAGGCTTCCTCAAGTGTCAAGACTCAAGGATGTGGGACTCCATTATCAACGGTCCTTTCATACCAAGTACTACTTCTGCTACTGGTAATCGCATCATTCCAAAAGATGTTGATGATTACTCAGAAGAAGATAGGAAAAGAATAGAGCTAGATCAAAGGGCTATGACTTCCCTTCAAATTGCTCTCCCAAACTCCATCTACAGAGGCTTCAAGAAGTGCAAGACAGCCAAAGATTTATGGGATGCATTGAAGCTTATGTATGAAGGATCAAGGAAACCAAAGAGAACAAGAAGGATCTCTTGAAGCAGCAGTTTGAGAACTTCACTTTCAAGGCTGGTGAGACCTTGACTCAACAATACTTCAGGTATGTTGAGATAGTGGATACTTTGGTGGATATTGGAGTAGCTCTTGAGAATAGAGACATAGTTAGGAAGTTCATGTCTTCCCTTCCTAAACTATGGACACACTATTGTGTCGTAATCAAGAGAACTTCGTACCTTAAGACTCTTTCTCTCACAGAGTTGTATGGTATCCTAAGTGCATTCCAGATGGAGATGAACATGCAGAACTCCTCTGGTCACTCCAATAACCAACTCAGTTCAGCCATTCATGTGGTTGAAAGGGAAATCACAGAACCACAACATCAGTTGTGTGTTACCCTGACAACTCACATAGTGGATCCTACATTACTCTACCTGAGACTCCAAAGTCTCAAAAGGTTCAACACAACTCCTTTCAGGATAGTTGTGCCTTTGTCTCTAGAAGTGGACACTCTGGTGATTTTCAATATTGCTTTGACGATCTTGAGTGTTTCAGTACAGATGATGTGGAGTATGTGGACATTGTCCAACAGATGGCTCTTTTAACTTACAGAGCGAAGAAGTTCTTCAAGAGAACTGGAAGGCAATTCCCTCAAACCCTGTCAACAGCAAGTTTGGGTTTGACAAGAGCAAAGCAAAGTGTTACAACTGCAACCAATTAGGTCACTTTGCTAGGGAATGCAAGGCTCCCAAGAACAACCCGGAACCCCACAGGCCTCCACACATCCCTCAGTTTCAAAGCATGAAGAGAAGTCAACTGAAACAGCTGCAATAGCTCAAGAAGTTGACTGGAGCTTCATGGTACAGGATGTGACTCCCGCTCAAGCACTCATGGCCAGAACAGATGATGATCAGGTATATGAACATCTTTGTACTCTGCCTGTATTGCTAAAGTTAAACTCTATAAGGATTACAATATGGAAATCAGATCTGATGTTGAGTCTTTAAATATCTTAAAATCTGATTTTAAAAGAGCTGAATCTGACTATCAAAAGAAAATTGAGGAGTTAGAGAAAACTGTGTCTCTTTTAAAACATGAAAAGACCAACTACAAGACTCAAATTAAAGATCTGATATCCAAACTGTCTGAAGTTCAAGCCCAGTTGGTCACTGCTGAGGCTCAGCCAGGAAGCAAGCTATTGCTAAGCAAAACTTCCAAGCTATTCTTGCATCATCCTCTCATTCCAAAATGTTTTATCAAAACAAAGAAGGGTTGGGAACCAATGAAATAGCTCCACCACACTCTTATGAGTCTATTAGACTACCTAGATGTGGTACTGAAGAGCAAGAGGTTCCAACTGCTGACCCTTCTCCATTGGAACTGGAGGATGAGGCAAAAATAGTGGCCACCACCAGGGAGAAACAGGAAGATACACTCATCTCCACCTGTGAAGAACAAATCCTAACCACCAAGGCTAGAAGAAGCAGAGCTAAAGCTGCAAGAAGGACTGCCAAGAAGGTTGCAGAGTCCAAGCTGAAGATTGAACCAAAGCAAAAGGGTGTCTTCATCACTGCTAGATTCCAAGTGGTAGGTACTTCTGATTCAGGAAAGGAGTATAGTACCAGCACTCCTGTCCTACCAAAGGATCAGAAGTTGAAAGGAAAGTTGCTGATGAAGAGAAGAGATCAAAGAAACAGCAACCTGCAAATTCCCAAAAGACTAACATTGCATGCATAATGTGTGGTCTGCACAACCACATGGCTAAAGATTGTTATTACAATCCAGCAAGCACACATTATGCAAATAATGTTAGAAAAGAAGGAGTCAGGCAGATTTGGACCATTTCAAACGGTTCAAATGATGAAAAAGGGAAAATTGGTCTCGGAAGCCAAGTTGCTTTCGGAAGAAAGTACTTCTTCCGAGGGAAAATGGCTTCGGAAGCCAAAGCTTCTAAGGTTCGGAAGAACAAGAAAGCTCCCTTGAAACCATCCCAGAAGAAGACTGCTTCGGAAGAAAAGGTGGTGAAGGCTTCTTTCGAAAAGAAAGAAGCTTCGGAAGAAGACCGTGCTGCAAAAGCTTCAACAAGCTCATCCTCGAAAGAAGCTTCATGCTGCAAAGCTCAACAAGATCAAAGATCAACAGGGATGGATTGGAAGATCAAGAAAGATGCTGCAGCCCAAACTCTTCTTCAACGACCTCTATTGAACCCCAATGCATATCTTTTGGTTAATTATGTCATTATCTTTGGAAGAGCCAAGACCAGCAAGGCTTGGGCTTCCAAACAAAACTAACCATCTCATCTTATGTGCAGGGACATCCATTTGACAAGAAAACAATGTCTGGATTGTAGATAGTGGATGCTCCAGGCACATGACAGGGAACAGATCTCTCCTTCAACAATTTCAGAACTTTGATGGAGGGCCTGTCCAATTTGGAGGTGAGACGAAGGATATATTTCAGGCAGAGGAAATATATCCAATGGCAGAATAAACATTGACAAAGTTCACTTTGTCAAACAGCTTGAACACAATCTGTTAAGTGTTTCTCAGTTCTGTGATCAAAAGCATCAAATGCTTTTCACAGAACATGAGTGCATTATCCTCAAACCAGGGATGAAATTCCTCCGGAATTGGTGCTTCTTAGATCTCCCAGGAAAGGGGATATGTACAAGCTAGATATGAACAACGCTTCTCCTATGGGTGAAGTATCATGCTTTCTTTCCAAAGCTGATAGTGATGAGTCAACATATGGCATAAACGAATGTGTCATGTAAATTTTAAGACAATGAATAAATTGGCTAAAAATAACTTGGTACATGGTTTGCCTAAAAAGGAATTTTTCTGCAAAGATAACTGTGTTGCATGCCTGAAAGGGAAACAACACAGGACATCTCATAAGTCCAAATGTGTTAACTCTATCACTACTCCATTACACTTATTGCACATGGATCTCTTTGGTCCCACAAGTATAATGAGCATTGGAAGGAAATCATACTGCCTTGTGATTGTTGATGATTTTACAAGATTTACATGGGTATTCTTTTTAAGAAGTAAAGATGAAACTGCTGAAACGTTAAAATCTTTTATTCTTAAAATAGAAAATCAAATTGATCACAAGGTTAAGATCATTAGAAGTGATCAAGGGACTGAGTTAAGAACTTTGTTCTTGACTCATTCTGTGACTCAAAAGGGATTGCCAGACAATATAGTGCTCCCAGAACTCCTCAACAAAATGGTGTTGCTGAGAGGAGGAACAGGACACTTATTGAGGCTGCTCGAACATGTTAGCTGATTCAAAACTACCTCTAACATTCTGGGCAGAGGCAGTTAGCACTGCATGCTATGTGCAGAACAGGGTTCTTGTAGTTAAGCACCATGGAAAAACCCCTTATGAGTTATGGAACAAGAGGCCACCGTTCATTGGCTTTCTAAGGTCCTTTGGCTGCAGGTGTACCATACTTAACACAAAAGACAACTTAGCAAAGTTTGCTGAGAAGTGGATGATGCTATCTTTGTTGGATACTCTTCTAGCTCCAAAGCTTATAGGGTATACAACATCAAGAATCAACAATTTGAGGAGTCATCCAATATAGTTTTAATGAGCACACTCCTTGTGTTAGGGGGAATGGACCTGATTATTTCTTTGATTTAGAATTGTTTCCAAACTATTCTAAACCATCTTGTGAGAATGTTTCAGCTGGAACAGGTGCTCAAGATGATGCTGATGCTGATCAACTATTGAGCTACCAGACCTCTTCCAAATTCTCAAGAGCTGAAAGACAACAAGCTTCAACCATCCACAGATCTGATAGTGTAACTATCTCCAGGAATAGTGAAGCTTCAACAAGTGAATCACTTGATCAACCTCAAAGTTCTTCAGGTGATCCATTACAACACCAGGTTGAAAGAAAGTAGTATTCTGAAGGAACAGGCAACTGTTAATACTACTTCACAACCAACCATTGATGATGTTTCTCAATCATTCAATCAGTCCTCATTGAATGACTTTGAAACAGCAGCTGGACAGAGTGATCTAGTTCCTGATCAGAATATGTCCAACCTGGACTTATCTCTGCAACTGGAAGTGATTCCTCGTCTTAGGATTCACAACACTCATCCAACTGAAAACATCATAGGGAATGTCTCTGAAGGTGTGAGAACAAGAGGGCAAACTCATCATGGGAATGTCTGCTTGTACTCATGCTTCTTATCTCAGATGGAACCCAAGAAGGTGGAAGATGCCTTGAAAGATAGTAGTTGGGTTGAATCGATGCAGGAGGAGCTGCTTCAATTCAAAAGACAAAAGGTCTGGAATCTATGCCTACTACCTTCTGGTCAAGTACCCATAGGCACTAAATGGGTTTTCAGAAACAAGAAAGATGACAGAGGCTTGATTATCAAGAACAAGGCAAGATTAGTAGTTCAAGGATACACCCAAGAGGAAGGAATCGATTATACTGATGTCTTTGCACCAGTTGCAAGACTTGAGGCAGTTAGGATCTTCCTTGCTTATGCTGCATCCAAGAACTTCACAGTCTACCAACTTGATGTCAAGTGTGCTTTTCTATATGGGGATATAGATAGGGAAATCTATGTATGTCAACCTCCAGGATTTGAAGACCCACACCCCAACTATGTGTGCAAACTGGATAAAGCTCTATATGGGCTGCACCAAGCACCTAGGCTGTGGTATGAGACCTTGTCTCAGTTTCTCCTGAAGAATGGCTACACCAGAGGTACCATTGATAAGACTCTCTTCATCAGGAAGATTGGAGAGGACATTTTGCTTGTTCAAGTCTATGTTGATGACATCATATTTGGTTCTTCAAATGACCAAATGTGTAAGGACTTTGAGAGCATTATGAAGCAGAAATTTGAGATGAGTTCCATGGGAAAAATGGACTTTTTCCTTGGAATTCAGGTGAAACAGATGAAGGAAGGGTTCTTCATAAATCAATCTAAGTATGTCTAGACATCTTAGATAGATTTGAAATGAAGGACTGTAAACCAGCCAAGACACCCATACCCAGAAACCATAATCTTTGCCTGACTTGAGGGGGAGGATACTGATCAACATCAGTATAGAGCAATTATTGGTTCTCTGATGTATCTCACTGCTAGTAGACCTGATATCATGTTTGCCACATGCATTTGTGCAAGATATCAGGCTGCTCCCAAGGTGTCTCATTTGGCTGCTGTTAAGAGAATCCTCAGATACCTCAAAGGAGCACCTAAACTAGGTCTCTGGTATCCAAGAAATAGTGATTTCAATCTCTATGGATACTCTGACAGTGATTATGGTGGCTGCAACATTGACAAGAAATCAACATCAGGAGGATGTCAATTTCTTGGTGGAAGGATTATCTCATGGCAATGCAAGAAACAATCCTGTGTCTCTACATCAACTGCTGAAGCTGAATACATTGCTGCTGCTAGCTGCTGTGCTCAACTGCTATGGATTCAAAATCAGATGTTGGACTATGGATTCAACTTCATGACTACTCCTATCCATATTGACAACAACAGTGCTATCTCCATTACTGAAAATCCAGTGAAGCACTCAAAGACAAAGCACATTGATATCAGGTATCATTTCATTAGAGATATTCATGAGAAAAATCTGATAAAGTTAATCAAAGTTGACTCAAATGAACAATATGCTGATTTGTTCACAAAATCTTTTGATGAACAAAGATTTAAGTATCTCATATCAGCTATTGGGATGATAAACATTGATTAACTACCTCTTTTGAAAACTTTTTAATGTGTAATGTCTTGTGTCAATACAATTTAGCCCTGTTACAAAAGATCTTTTATATTCCAAGTGTAAATTCCTTCCGAAGAGGAATTAACTCTCGGAAGATATTCTTAAATATCTTCCGAAGCCAAATTCCTCAATGGAAATTTTCTTCTCGGAAGAGTTTTTAGTCTCGGAAGAAGCGATTGATTTTGCATCAGATCTACTTCCGAAGCTCATAAAACTCTTCATTTGAAAAGCAATTTTTTCTTCGGAAGCAATGCCTTGCTTCGGAAGAGAAGATTGCCTTCGGAAGATAATTACCTTCGGAAATGTTTTATATTCGGAAATAGAGATTTATGTGTAACGAATATCTTTTTGGGCCCCACTCTATAAAGGTAAAAAATTTGATGATGATGGTCAGATTATTTAAAATTATCCCTTGCCGCCATTGTCATTCACAGCCGAAAACCCCCATTACCCCAAACAGTTACCCTATTACACCACTACCACAATTCATCCCCTTTAAATAATCCAAACTGTTCAATTTCATCTTCTTTTACCAATTTACTGCCCTAACTATTCCCTTCACTGTCAAATGAAATTTCACCAAAATTCAAGCTTACTTTCTCTGCAATGGCGCTAAACCCTCAGCACAACCAGGTCGCATTACTTGATTCGTCAAGAGATGCCGACTTCACTCAAATAATCACCTTTCTTACTGAATCAACCTACCTCACGCGCTTACTGTTAACCCCACCGTTTACTCCAACCACATGACTGAATTCTGGAGTAACGGTCAAGCTGAAGTCCTAAATGGGGTTCGCGTCCTGAGAACCCGCATTTGTGGACAGGAGTTGATCATAACTGAACAACTCATCAGGGAGCATCTCGAGCTCAATGATGATGGGGCTCCTACTGAGTTTCCCAAAGAAGACTTGGATAGCACCTACATCCTCATGGGATATGGTGGGGATGTGAGCAGGTCAACCGTCTACAAGTTCAACTTCTCATATCATTGGAAGTTCCTGCTGCACATCATTCTGCACTGCCTATCCAACAAGTCTGGGGGATGGGATCAAATCCCATATGAACTAGGATGCCTAGTTCACGGGTTGGTGAGAGGTCTGCGCTTCAACTACTCAAGATTTGTGTTGACCAATTTGATTGGAAATCTGAGAAGGGACACATTCTTCATGTATCCCCGATACATTCAACACATTATCAACTGCGAGTTGGAACCGAGCAAGCTTGTCTGTGCAGCTGCTCTTACTGTTCCACAAGTGCGGCCTACCATCTTCAAGACATTGAAGAAGGTGTCCATCAACTTTACTGGACGGTACACTCTTTACCTCCAGAGATGATTGAGCGCATAGCTCCTGGTGACATCCCTGTTAACCCCACAGGTGATGAACCCACACCAGCAACCTCCACCACAAATATTCCCATACCTTCTCCACCCATTAAAATTACATATCAGAGACGTCCCAAACGAACCCTTGTTCAATCTACTCTGATTGAACAAGCTCCTCCAGTTCAAACCAAAAGGGCTAGAGTGGAAACATGGGCTCCCACTCAGTCCGAGGTCACACCATCCTTCTCATTGACCTCAATTTGGGTTTTGAGCCTCCTCAGTCTCAAACCCAAGAGCCCAACCTCAAGCCTTTAGCCCACAGGGTGAGTCTTTACACTCCCCTGTGCAGCCTTCAAGGGACAGCCCCACCAGAGGCTCAATGCCTGTAGACATTGATCTAGGTCCCGGGTCAGTAGGTTTAACCTCTTTATCTTTCACTGACCTATTACTCCGAACTGATGAAGAGATACATCTCTCCATGGCCATGAAGTTGATCTACAACACCCTCTCAAAGATCAACAGAGCCAAGAGAGATCCCTTATCTCTAGCCCCCATCAGCAGCCAACTACTGAGGTGAGTCCCACTGATGTGGAGGGGACTCATATAGGCTCAGCTGCCACTACTCAGAGTCTCTCATTGAGCTCTAAGGACAGTGGTAATATCAATCAGACTGAGTCTACGACAACTTTGCCCATTGACATCTCTGAAAGAGATGAATTTGAGCAAAGGTATCCAGGGGCCAAGAAGCCACATCTGGTGGTGAGACTGAACATACTAGGTATGTTATCTCATCTCCCCGTGATTCTTCACATGAAGATGAGGGAAGTATGCAACTCACACTTCAGTACTTGCTCTCTAAGGTCTCAAACCTGGAATCTCAGGTGAGGATCTTAGAACAAGGACAGCCACTCAGCAACTTGAGATTGACAATCTCAAGGCTCAACTAGCTGAGAAACAGACGGAGAGGTCTGTTAGGCATGTACCTATTCAGGTCTCATTGACTTCTTCCTCTAGCTCATCTAGCTCTCAAGATGATGCTACCAAAAAGGGGGAGAAAGATCAGAGACAAACATCTGGGGAACCACTGATCCAATCTTCTACTTCCCAACTCATCACCCTACCTGAGTCATTTCAATCAACTCTAAAGATTGACTCACAGATGCTTCATGATCTCTACAGACTTTTCACAAAGTTTGTATTGAGATCCTCCTTAGAACAGCCCAGCCCCGACACCACTCTCATATACTTTAGGGCTGAGGAGCTTCAAAGACTGACTGCACCTTCTACCACTGTGGAAGAAGTTGGTCAACCTAAGGTCCACATGGAACCTGAGATTAACTTCGAAGGGGAAATGGGGACTGATGGCCCAGCAACTGAAACAGTTGGGACAGAACTTGCATCAGCCTCTTCTTCCGAAGCTCAGGCTGAAACTTCCGAAGCTAAAGTTGAAACTCGAAAGAACAAGATAAGTCTTCCGAAGCTGAGATGAAAGCTGCAGAAGGTTTGTTCCAAATGTCCGAGGAACTGATCATCACAGATGTTATTGCTAAAATAGCATCTGAGATTAGCAGGGAGGACACTTCTGATCTACCTCCATCCCAAACACCAGCTGATCCTCTCTCTCAATCCGAACCCTCTATCCAAGAACCACCACAGACAAGTTTGCTAAAGACAAAGGAAAAAGAAAATGACTGCGGTAGAGCTTCAAGAGGAGGAAAGGATTGAGAAGCTCAAGAAGAAAGGTAGGTTTCCTGCTGAGAAGCTGCTAGCTGCTAGTTCTAAGGCAGCTGCAGCCAATCAGGAGGAAATCAACACCAAGAGAAGGACAACACTCATTGATCAGCTCATCAACTTAGGAGCTGCCAATGAGGAAGTACCCTGCTACCACTAGAGGAGTTGGTGATTTTGGAGAGGACAACCAGGCTAAGGCAAGAAGAAGAAGCCAGGTTGGCCTTGGAAAGAAAGAAGAAGAACAAAGGAAAGCAGCCTGCAGCTGAGAGAGGCTAGGATTAAATTCCTGCTCTCAAGAGGCTTCAGTCTTCCTGAACTGTTCCACATGATGATGATATGATCTGCTGCTCCACAACAAAGAGCAGGATCAAATGGAGAAGGAAAGGAAGAAAGCTGCAAGGGAGAAGATGAAGGAGAAGAAGCGGAGGGAGGAGGTAGAGAGGGTCACTGCCACCAAGAAGCTCAGTGATAAAGCCTGGATGAAAGACTATCTCCGGGCTCACGGCTTCTCTGGTAGGCAGGTGGGACCTATGTCCGAAAGGACACTCCAACGGATTGTCAGCGAAATAAAAGCTGACATCCGTTGGGGAAGATGAAGGAGATGTATAGGAGGGGACAGGGAATGTTCTTCACCCCAGCCACTCAACCACAGCTAACACTCAACCACAACCCATACCAGAAGAACCAATCCCATTTCCCATCAAAACCGAACCCTCAGATGAAACCTACACCCCTGAACCTACAACTCTACCCAAACCTACCTCATCACCTCAACCACCTAAACTTCCTATCCTTAAACCCAAAACACAACCTAGAACCACTAAACCTAAACCTACCCAACAGAAACCAAGATCATCCCTCAGCCTTCTAAACATCTTCTCTTGAGGAAATAAAGGAGCTCAAGACAAGGCTCACCAACTGCACTACTATGAGCAGCATCTCCTGTGAGGGAGACCTTATCACATCACCTATGTTGATAACTCTTCAAGCTCCCTCACTCTAGGTCAATTTCTTGAGTTGCCTAGAAGTACTTTGGGCCAGGCTGTAAGACTTCTCGGTCTCAACTCTGATACTCTCAATGCTGAAGAGAAGAGACTAAGAAGGAAACTGGCGACTCTACTGGATACAAGGAAGGAGGACAGGATTCCTAGTCAGTCTCCTGGGCCTAGGAAAGTTATAATCCAGTGGAGGTTCGATGAACCTTCTCACAACTTTGTTGTGGAAAGGGAGAATGGTGAAACCAACCGGCTTAATGCCACTTCTCTATTGCCTCTCAGCAGATTTGACATTGCTGAGCTTGTAGAGAAGCCATTCTCCAACCCCTCCAACTCAGAGACTGCAGCTATCATCAGAAATTATCTCAGCAGTCTTCATCTAGCCGGGCTAACTGCAAAGGCCAAGATCAAAGAAGAGTTGAAGTTGAAAAGACAGGAAGACAAGGAAAGACCACTACTAAAGGCGCAACCTTTCTACAGATGGTAGAGGGTCCGGAATTGGAACCTATAGTTAGATGGGAATATGACTATAGTTCTCATTAACTAACTCTTTTCAGAGGGCCACAACAAAGGGTACACATAATCCAAGGTGACAGACTAGATGTTCTGTCTACCAAGGATTTGTACAAACTTCTCAGCACCACATCAGGGAAGAACAAGGACACAGATAAATATCTACTCTCCTTGGTGCTAAAAGTTTTGAGAAGAATGGAGAAGTGAAGTTTGGTAGCATCAGCCTAGGGGGAGTTTGTTGGGTCATTATAAGGCTGGTGCAACCAAAACCACTTCACATAGTCATTTTGGTGCTACATTCAAAAGGCTTCCGAAGCTAAGTATGAGATCTTCCGAAGTCTGAAGTCAACTCCGAAGACAAAGTCTGAAGAAAGAACTGAAGACAGTCTGAAGACTTCTGAAGATGAAGTCTGAAGACTTCCGAAGACAAAGTCTGAAGACTTCCGAAGACACAGTCTGAAGACTTCCGAAGACAAAGTCTGAAGACTTCCGAAGACAAAGTCTGAAGACTTCCGAAGACAAAGTCTGAAGAAAGAACTGAAGACCAAGTCTCCTTCCGAAGACAAAGAAGACTCCAAGTCTCGGAAGAAGCAGTCTTCCGAAGTATAAGTGGCTTCGGAAGAAGTTATTCTTCCGAAGAAACTTATCATTCGGAAAACATTGCTATGTCCGGTAGACATAAGTATGGTCTCTGACAGTCCGCTGCAGACCTCTGATACAGCATGGCTTCTTTCTAAAAGAACCATGTTATTGACCATACTTTATTCTACTGTATACCTTTTTATGATAGTACATGTTACCAACTTTAGTTGGTGACAAAAGGTAAGTCAGGGACATGTCCTGACTACCAAATACCTCACCTATAGTCTTGTAGTATAGATGTTTGGTTAGAGGTTTCCAGCTGGTATCAAAGTATATCCGGCTGTAGGTAGTATTATATATATATCTTCTCTTTGTAACTCAATAGGTAGAGATTGAGTCCAAGAGTCTTGTAATCCTTTGAGTTGAGAAGCAATATATAAAAGTACCTTGAAAATTTACATCTTGTGTTTACTTACTGCTTGTTACTTGTTATATTGTGATCTACTCTTCATAGACTCTTTCTGAGTGTCGTTCAAGGTGAGTTTGAGAGAAAAACCACTTGTTGAGTGACCAACATACGATCCTGCAAGAATGAAATGAATCATTACATTCTATTGTCTTGTTTGTACGGCTGTAAACAAGCCGAACCGAGCCGAACCGAGCCGAACCAAGGTGGGCTCGGGCTCGATGGCCTAACGAGCCGGCTCTTCTTGGCTCGAAAATGTTACTGAGCTGAAAAACCGAGCTCGAGTTCGGCTCTTCGTGGCTGGTCGGTGGGCGCAGGTCGCAGGGTGGTTTGGACGCGCGGTCGCAGGTCGTAGGGTGGTTTGGACGGTGGTCGCAGGTCGCAGGGTGGTGTGGTGTGGTCGCAGGGGGCAAGGGGTTGCGGTCGCAGGGGTGTCGCAGGGTGGTGTGGTGCGGCTGAGGCTCAGGCGGCTGCGAAGGGTGGTGTGGTAGCAGCTCAAGCCTCAGGCGGAGTTTCGAGTCGCACCGTCGCAGGATGGTGTGGTGGCGGTGGTTGTGGTCGGAGTTTCAGGTCGCACCGTCGATGGGTGGTGTGGTGGCGGCTCAAGCCTCAGGCGGATGGCTGTTTGGGTGAAATGGTGAATGAGTGTTTTAATTTGCAGGTTTTTAGGTTTAGGTTGTTTAGGTTAATATATTATACTAGTTTAGTGAACCCGTGTATTACACGGATTTAATAAATAATATATTAAATAAAATAAAATTTATTAATAATAAAACGATATTTTAAAATATACGATTAAAATTACATATGAGTAAAATTATAAGTAATAAACAATTATATCAAATTTTTAACAAAGCATTGTATGAGAAAACCATTGATAATGTACACGAGTTTAAAATTTTAATTAAATAACCTAACTTGACAAATAAAAAAAAGTAAAACATTGCCTACTCTCGTCTCGAGCAATTGTAAATGACAATAAGCGTAAAATATGATAATGTAAATAAAATTGTATGGAAATTTACTAAAAATTGGCTCATAGAAAGAAGTGTTTGTAATGCATTTTGATACTAATTATAACCCATAATCATGCACATATTTAGTTGAGTTTACTATTAAACTTACGCTCACATGATAATACAATTAAACATGGACAATACAAAAATCAATTGAAAAAACTTTCTATATTCCATACTAAAAATGACTACTCTATATGTTAATAGACTTGACTAAAAAATTCTATCTAAATAAAAAACAATATAATAAACTGGATAAAAAGAAAAACTATAAAAAACATTATCTGATAAATTAAAGAAATCACTTATAAAATAAAATAAAATATTTCTAACGAAATAAGAAGACGTATCAAAATTAGTTAAAAACATATTAAATTTTGAAAAATAATGATTTGTTGATGATAACAAATAGAAAAGAAAAAGAGACGGTAATGAAATAAAAGACAACTGAAAATACTGATGTCTAATTTAAATACATTTTTAATACTATTTTATTTTAATTTATAAAAGCAATTCTTTATTTTTACTAATAGTAGTTTCTATAGAAAAAATATATAAAACATTATAATTGACGTGTCTATGAGTGATATATACAATCTTAAAGTAAACATATTCTCCTATTATGAAAGAAGCAACGCCATGAACAGTAACTCAAGGGTATTTTCGGTATTTCATCATTTCTCGGGCTCTGTGCCGTGCCTTCTTATGTGATATCCGCCTCTTTTCTTCATTTGGTGGTAGTGGTTGCGGAGGCGGTGGGCGATCGGCTCTTGCCACCGCTTCGTTTTCGCCCGGCGGCCGTCGACTGCACAAAGACCGCGGTTTTGTTACCATCACGACAGCTGCTTTGCCGCCGTGACCCGTTGCCAGTCGTTGGTGCTCGACACTGCTACCGGCGATACCCAAAAAGGTTAGCCATGACAGCGGTGGTTCCTACCGACGGTGTTGGGTTTCCAACCGTCCCTGGAAAGTCGGCGGCGGCGGAGGAAACCACATTCGTAGGTGGTGTTGGTGCCTCAAATGGAGATTTTCGATTTCTACGGTTGTGGTGGTGGTGTCGCTGCTGGTATAGCCTGAAACAAAACAGTTCACAATGTCTCTTTGCATCTGTTTTGCTCCAACGAAACCCTAGCGCAGCCTTCTTGCGCAGATCTGCAATTTTAGCAAGGGGTTTGTGGTTTTTCAGGTTCGTGACTACGTGGTTTCGCCTAGTTGTCAGTGGAAGCCGACGATGCTCTCGGTCGTGATGTTGGTGCGCTCGCTTGCATGTCATCGTTGCCTTCGATGGTGTTGTCGGTTCGATTACTGACATGTACACCTTGCATTTTTGCCTAAGGTAGTGTTTGTTGGGCTTTCGCATCCCTATTGTGACTGTTGGTTGTCTTTCTCTTTGGAGATCATCTGCTTTTGTCAATGATGCTAAGCGTTTGCTTAACTGAGACTGCTGTTTGTTGATGTCATTGATGATGAACACGTTTTCATCTGAGACCATTGCCTCTGGTTTATCTGTGATTTTATATGAAAACTGGAGCCTGTTGCCTTGGCTTGGCATCCTTTTTCGTTATGCAGCCGTGACTAGGTACCAGTTTAATTGCCGCTATACATATACTAGAAAGTACTGTCGGTTGGTTATGTTATTATGTTGTGGAATTATTTATTGATGTCGATGATGATGAACGATTCTTCGTCTGAGACCATTGCCTTCGATTCGGTTGTGAATTTATATGAAAACCGGTGCCGGTTGCTTTGGGTTGGCATCCATGTTCAGTGTGCAACCGTAACCGAGTATCGGTTTAATGATTACTTTGGCTTCGGAAAAATAGTTAAGCTGTGACTATGATGATACAAAAGTAAATCTGAGCCTTGGTTTACCCGGTTTTTAAGACGCGCAACGCGCGTCCGGGTTAAAACTCTAGTATATTAAAATTATGACTTATTTTGTCTTTCAAAAAATAAATATCAAATAAGAATATAATTTTATAATTAACCAATAGAGTTTGCTAGTAGTAAAAGTAAGAGATATATGTTTTGTAGTTTAAAATGGAAGGATTTTGATTTATATCCAATTGATTTTGGATGGGATTATATTTGCAAACAAAATGTATATTTAAAAAATTAATATCAAAATGATAGATTGAATTTTTTAGGCGGGAAAAATATTTATTGTTAAATGTCAAGATGCCATGTGGCAATAAGTGAGTCTAAAAAAGTGACATGTGTCAACCCTAGTTATCCTTTATTAGAGTAGTAGGATAATATATATATTATATATATATATATATATATATATATATATATCAAGCCACGAGCCGAGCCACGGGTCGAGCCACGAGCCGAGCCGAACCCGAGCTGCCACCCCCTAGCTCGGGTTCGGCTCGTTTAAAAATCGAGCCGCCTCGGCTCAGCTCGTTTAGGCACTAGCTTTTTCGAACCGAGCTTTTTTCCAGCTTTTTTCTAGCGAACTTCGAGCCACGAACATTCTGAACAGTCCTACATGTTTGGTTATCATTTTAGAAATAAATGAATCATTAATTTGTGTTGTTTATTAGGTATGAAAAACGAATCAATAAAATGTAAATGTAGTTATGGTGGTAATAGCGGGAGGTGGTGGTAGCCGGTGGTGGTTTCCGGCGGTGGTGGTTTTTGGCGGCGGCGGGTTCTTCAATGGCCTACGGTGGTTTCCGGCGGCGACGGCGGTTTCCGGCGGTGGAGGTGGCCTTCAGGGTTTTCAGCAGCTGCAGTGGCCTCTAGTGGTTTCTGGTAGGCCTGTAAATGAACCGAACGTTCATAAACTGTTCGGCGGAAAGTTCGTTTATGTTCGTTTATTTAGGAAATGAAGGAACATGAACAAAAAGTTCGTGTTCGTTT
The DNA here is from genome assembly GCA_024085815.1 of Flaveria linearis. Taxonomy (NCBI): domain Eukaryota; kingdom Viridiplantae; phylum Streptophyta; class Magnoliopsida; order Asterales; family Asteraceae; genus Flaveria; species Flaveria linearis. The sequence goes on from CM044011.1 coordinate 72,476,059, forward strand.
AATTAAACGAACAAACATGAACACATGCTTTGTTCGTTCGTTTACGTTCATGAACGTTCGTTTATGTTTGTTCATATATGTTCGTTCATTTACGTTCGTTTATGTTTGTTCATATATGTTCGTTCATTTACGTTCGCTTATTTTTGTTCATTTATATTCCTTATTTATATATATTAACATATTAATAAAAGGGTATTATGTATTAGCATTTGAAATATAAGTGTATTAAGTTATACTAGAAACCTATAAATTTAGTGAGATTTTAATTTCCACTAATACATCTAAAAATTCCAAAATGATCATTGGTTTTTTTTGTTCAGTTTTGTTTGTTTATTATGGTTCATTTATGTTCGTTAATTATTGTTTATTTGTGTTCGTTTATGTTGGGGAACTGTTCATTTAGCTTCTTAACGAACAAACATGAACGAACATGAACATTTTTATTTTCTTAATGAACGAACATGAACAAAAAAACGTATCCGATAATGTGTTCGTGTTCGTGTTCGTGTTCGGTAAAAGTTAAATGAACGAACACGAACATGCTGATGTTCGTGTTCGTTCAGTTATTTACAGGCCTAGTTTCTTGCGGTGGTTTTTCGGTGGCAGCGGTGGCTGGCGGTCGTTTCCAGCGGCGGTGGCCCGTGGTTGGCGGCGTCGCGGTTGGCCGGTGGTGGGTGGCACTGCTGGTGGTCGATGATTGATGGCGGTGGCCAGTGGTTGACGGGGACGACGGTGGTCGGTGGTGACTGTTGTGGTGGGGGTGAGTGGGTGGTGTTGATGACTAATAATAGAAAAATGGATGGAATAAAAAAGAGGGATGGATGGAATGAATTTGAGGAATGAAATCAACTATGTAATAGTTCATTCTATTATATTCACCAACCAAACATGTATTTATTCATTTATCCTCAATGGTTCATTACATTCCGGCCCATATTCCTGCGTACCAAACGCTACCAAAGTTTTTCTTAACTCATTGTGTAATTTCATCAGATTATTATGTAATCTTCTGAATAGATGAGGATTACACAATTATCTAATGAGTAATACACAATTAACTTGAAATATAAAAAAGTTTACATTTTTTATTATTGTGTTATTCAAAAATCATAATTTTAAGAAACACAATGCATAACACAATGGTCAAAATTAGACACAATGGGTAATACAATAATCAGCACTAGACTCGATGATTAGTAATAGATATAATGAGTTGCTTTGACGAGGATTACACAATGACATGATCAGTATTACATAATGAACTATAAAACGTAAAAAAATACATTTTTAGCTTTGTGTTATTTGAAAATCATCATTTTTAAAAAACACAATCCATAACATAATAATCAACATTAGACACAACGAGTAACATAATCACCAATACTAGACTCCATATTATCTTGACGAGGATTACACAATGAGATCAAGATTACACATGAACAAGAAAAAAACGTAAAAAAATACATTTTCAGCATTGTGTTATTTGGAAATCATCATTTTAATAAACACAAAGTTAACATTAGACATAGTAGGTAACACAATGACTAACACGATACTTGATGGTTAACAATAGACACAATAAGCTGGTTGACAAGAATTATACAATTACCTTATCAGAATTACACAATGAACTGAAAAACGTAAGAATTTACATTTTTAGCAATGTGTTATTTGAAAATCATCAATTTTTTAAAAAACACAATGCATAACAAAATGGTCAACATTAGTCACAATGGTCTGATTAATATTACACAATAACCTGATATTACATAATGAGCTGAAACAACATGAAAAAAACTTCATTTTTATGTGTCAAAATTATAGGCATTTTAAAGATTAAAAAACACTTGTTTTTATGGTGTATTTTTTTAAAAAAATAATGTTGTATGTAAAAGTTATGAACGTTTAAAAAAGATGAAACTTGAAAATGTGGTGAATACTAAAATACTCTTAGTTTATCATTTAAAATTTTAGCTATATACCATTATGCCACGAATTTTTTTAGCCCTTGTATCTAAGGTCTAATGAATGATAATTTTTCTCATCATTTTTAGTTTTTTCTCTATTGTTACATAATCCACCCTATAAATTAACGTTATTATTTATTTTAGGATTCAATGCCAAAAAGATAAATAGTTTCATTTTGTCAAAACATAATTATTTAATTATTTAATAAGAAAGATGGGTTGAAAAATCAAGTTGACCTCACCAGAAGTTAACACGTAATATATAAAATAATTATCACATTATAATAACGATTTATGAATTGCAGTAACTTCTATTTTCTAACATTTAGTTTCTAACCATAATATCTCTTGTTTTGATCAATTGTTAAGTTTATAATACAAAGATTTATGAAAATCCACTCTTCGTTAGACTTGTCAAATCACTAATAATCCACATACTCGTTTTCTTGGTTAGACCATAATTAAATTTACCTACCAATGAGTCTATAATCACATGTGATGTTTCTAAGATATTGGACAACACGTACGTAGGTTGTTAATTTAATATGTTAGGATCCAGTACCCACTTTAATATTAATTGTTAATAACTTTTTTTAACAATAAATTTACTCTACTCCTAAATTACACTAATATACATCATGCATGGGTATGAACTTCAATATAAAAGTTTTAAAAAAAATTCAATATAAAGCTATCTAAAAAAATTCAATATAAAAGTTATCTAAAAATTCATATATTAGTTTGACCCTTAACACATATGCTCACACTAGAAACAACACATACTGAAAACCATGTTTCACTCTTTTTTGCAATACCCGACCTTCGTGGTTGTTTGGGTCGAAAGCGATGATCGTGGTGATGTTTTGATCGTTTAGGTTCATGATTACAAAAGCGGCGTTGAGAATATAGATTTGAAATCGGTTTTGGATATGATTTGTTTTGTTTATGAACTAAATAAATGGAACGACTTGAAGGGTTGATGAACGGGGCAGTGATTTCTTGGCCTAGTGATTCAAGGCAGGCCAGGCCGGTCCCTAGAGAGTAGAGTCCTTAAAAAGTTTGGGTCCTTGACAAGTATAAAAAAAATAAACCCTATAATATAAAGTCAATACCTATAAAAAATCTATAATAAACAAAAGTACTATAGCAAAATAATCTAATTTACTACTTACGCGAATCGTGAGACTCTTCTCGTGTTTTTAAAATGAGTTTAGATTGGATAAATTATAGCGGACTAAACTAATTAAAATGTTAATGGGCCTTAGTTTCAATAGGTCAAATTATTAATTGTTATTGGGTTAGTTAATTAGTATGTTAAAAGCCTATAGATCTTTTTTTAAGTTTTATATATATATATGTATATATATATAATAATACATATATTTTTATAATTTTCAGGTCTCTGAGAAGATCGGGACCTGGGCGGTCGCCCACCCCGCCGCCTTTAGACCGCCCATGATTCAAGGGGGAGGTGGGACTTGGGAGACTTTGGCTCTCTTGGGTGTACACTATTCAAACATTGGCATTAACGAATTATTATACTAATTGATGTTATTAATACTAACTTGATGTTATTAACTTCTAACCACTAATATGTCACTAAATAATAAAAATAAAAAAAACCTGTTATTGTGGATTTTTTTTGAACAGCTGAAAATAAAACTAATATTACCCCATCACCACAAGATGTTAGGGGACCAACCACATACACCAAAAACAGAAAGCAAATACACCCCAAACAACCTACGCCAATTATAATAAAAAGTTACATCAATTATGTATTCCAAGTTCACGATCTAGCCTATATTTTAACCACGGAACATATGAACTTTAATATTTTCCACCATCTTTGAAACGGACACATGCTCCCCTTTAAACACTGAAGCATTCCTCGCTTTCCAGAGAACCACAGGGACGCCAAACCCCACGTTATTGTGGATTTAGTGTGGAACAATCAAATTACAATGATAAATCCAACATAAACAAAGATTTAATGTGGATTGTGGATTTAATGTGGAACAATTCAAATTCTTTAAATTCTCCAATGTAAAACAAAGATTTAATGCGAAACATATAAAAATGATAATTAATAGTTAGATAATGGTTGAACATAATTAAATAATGTTGAATATTTAAAAATAATAAATAATAATTAGATAATGGTTGAACAATAATGATGAACATTAAAAAAATTGATAATTGTTGAACATAATTAGATACTGTTGAACATTTCCGTTCAAAAATAAGATAATGTTGAACTTTAATGATGATAAATAATAATTAGTTAAATGTTGAACATTATTAAATAATGTTGAACATATAAAAATGATAAATAATAGTTAGATGATATTGAACATAAATAGATAACGCTGCACATTCAAAAATGAAAAAATAATAATTAGATTATGTTGAACGTAATTAGATAATGTTGAACGTAATTAGATCATGTTGAATGTGAACAAATGTTTAATTATGGGTTTGATCGCATGACATAAATGATAACTAATTGATGGTTTTATCTATTCATATGAGATATATAATATTAATCGCAAAATTTTATTTATTTATATGATTTTGATTACAGGCTAGAAACTCAATCGCAAACAACTTTTATTTAATTTTATTTAATCGTCAATCGTTGCTAAACTCATCATCGTGTTGTGCTATCATTGCGCTCGTCATCTTCATCACCAATGTTACGATTGTTCCATAGATATTCTATAACTCCGCTCGAAGATTATATTGGTAACTCCAAGATTCTTAAATCAATATGCGTAATATTACGAAAACACAAAAGCCCAAATTTTCTTTCGCTCAAAAGATTTCTCATAAAGCATTACCCTATTAATACTGTCAAGATTCAGATAATAAACACAGATCGACTTAATGACACTACTATGACTTAAGATCATTTAGTTGGTATGACTTAGGACTTAATCACAATTTCTTCACTTTGTTAACCCGTTTCCAAGACTTGATCACTTCAAATCAACCGTCTGAATTAGTTTAAACATTCTCAACTCAATTGAACATGTAGTCACCAAACATAACACCATTGGAACGAAACACATTTAGTAAAACCCTTAACATGTGTTCTTCAAATCTCAACAAGTTAAATCAAAGTTAGCTAATCTAGTTTCCAATGTAGAAACATGAGCCACCCTATCATACTTGTCAATCATTGCATTGTTTTGTTTAGTAGCACCTACATGATCTAGTTTCCTGTTTTTTTTTTTTCGGTGAATTTTACTTTCTTTCTTTTGTAGTTGCCTGTTGTTAATTTGATTTTTTGTATTTGGTGGTGTATCGAACATGCGTTTGGGATTTGTGCAGTAGATTAATGTTCTGTTATCGTGTGTTTTTTTTGTTGCAGCCTCTGTTTGTTTTTGTTGTTGCTGTTGTCCATATGGTTACTTAGAGTGTTGGTACGTTTTTGGTCTTGATTTGTATGATGCAATTCATATAATGTTTGAACAAGGTTATTGTTTTCCATTGATATGAGATCACAACTTGAGAAGAGAGAACATGTATAATGGTTATAAATCTTGATATTAGATATTGGTACTGAGTTTATTTTCTTTGTTTTGGTTGACTTGAAAATAAAATAAAAACGTAATTCATCTTATTATCATTATATAGAAGTCATTTTCCAAAATTTATGGTAAACTTGATTTGAAGTGCCCATCTCAACTGAACTACTCACCACTCATAAAAAATTTGATGATCTACATGTTTCTTTATGTCACATGCTGTCGAAACAATAATTAACAAGGTATAATACTTTTAGGGTGTGCTATACATACCCTTTTTTAAAATAGTTAACTTACGGATAATATCTGAAACTGAACCGTGCGGCTGAGGCTCAGGCGGCTGCGAAGGGTGGTGGTGGTAGCAGCTCAAGCCTCAGGCGGAGTTTCGAGTCGCACCGTCGCAGGATGGTGTGGTGGCGGTGGTTGTGGTCGGAGTTTCAGGTCGCACCGTCGATGGGTGGTGTGGTGGCGGCTCAAGCCTCAGGCGGATGGCTGTTTGGGTGAAATGGTGAATGAGTGTTTTAATTTGCAGGTTTTTTAGGTTTAGGTTGTTTTAGGTTTAATATATTATACTAGTTTTAGTGAACCCGTGTATTACACGGATTTAATAAATATATATTAAATAAAATAAAATTTTATTAATAATAAAACGATATTTTAAAATATACGATTAAAATACATATGAGTAAATTATAAGTAATAAACAATTATATCAAATTTTTAACAAAGCATTGTATGAGAAAACCATTGATAATGTACACGAGTTTAAAATTTTAATTAAATAACCTAACTTGACAATAAAAAAAAGTAAAACATTGCCTACTCTCGTCTCGAGCAATTGTAAATGACAATAATAAAATGATAATGTAAATAAAATTGTATGGAAATTTACTAAAAAATTGGCTCATAGAAAGAAGTGTTTGTAATGCATTTTGATACTAATATAACCCATAATCATGCACATATTTAGTTGAGTTTACTATTAAACTTACGCTCACATGATAATACAATTAAACATGGACAATACAAAAATCAATTGAAAAAACTTTCTATATTCCATACTAAAAATGACTACTCTATATGTTAATAGACTTGACTAAAAATTCTATCTAAATAAAAACAATATAATAAACTGGATAAAAAGAAAAACTATAAAAAACATTATCTGATAAATTAAAGAAATCACTTATAAAATAAAATAAAATATTTCTAACGAAATAAGAAGACGTATCAAAATTAGTTAAAAACATATTAAATTTTGAAAAATAATGATTTGTTGTGATGATAACAAATAGAAAAGAAAAAGAGACGGTAATGAAATAAAAGACAACTGAAAATACTGATGTCTAATTTAAATACATTTTTAATACTATTTTATTTTAATTTATAAAAGCAATTCTTTATTTTTACTAATAGTAGTTTCTATAGAAAAAATATATAAAACATTATAATTGACGTGTCTATGAGTGATACTATACAATCTTAAAGTAAACATATTCTCCTATTATGAAAGAAGCAACGCCATGAACAGTAACTCAAGGGTATTTTCGGTATTTCATCATTTCTCGGGCTCTGTGCCGTGCCTTCTTATGTGATATCCGCCTCTTTTCTTCATTTGGTGGTAGTGGTTGCGGAGGCGGTGGGCGATCGGCTCTTGCCACCGCTTCGTTTTCGCCCGGCGGCCGTCGACTGCACAAAGACCGCGTTTTGTTACCATCACGACAGCTGCTTTGCCGCCGTGACCCGTTGCCAGTCGTTGGTGCTCGACACTGCTACCGGCGATACCCAAAAAGGTTAGCCATGACAGCGGTGGTTCCTACCGACGGTGTTGGGTTTCCAACCGTCCCTGGAAAGTCGGCGGCGGCGGAGGAAACCACATTCGTAGGTGGTGTTGGTGCCTCAAATGGAGATTTTCGATTTCTACGGTTGTGGTGGTGGTGTCGCTGCTGGTATAGCCTGAAACAAAACAGTTCACAACGTCTCTTTGCATCTGTTTTGCTCCAACGAAACCCTAGCGCAGCCTTCTTGCGCAGATCTGCAATTTTAGCAAGGGGTTTGTGTTGTTTTTCGGTTCGTGACTACGTGTTTCACCTAGTTGTCAGTGGAAGCCGACGATGCTTCGGTCGTGATGTTGGTGCGCTCGCTTGCATGTCATCGTTGCCTTCGATGGTGTTGTCGGTTCGATTACTGACATGTACACCTTGCATTTTTGCCTAAGGTAGTGTTGTTGGGCTTTCGCATCCCTATGTGACTGTTGGTTGTCTTTTCTTTGGAGATCATCTGCTTTTGTCAATGATGCTAAGCGTTTGCTTAACTGAGACTGCTGTTTGTTGATGTCTTGATGATGAACACGTTTTCATCTGAGACCATTGCCTCTGGTTTATCTGTGATTTTATATGAAACTGGAGCCTGTTGCCTTGGCTTGGCATCCTTTTTCGTTATGCAGCCGTGACTAGGTACCAGTTTAATTGCCGCTATACATATACTAGAAAGTACTGTCGGTTGGTTATGTTATTATTTGTGGAATTATTTATTGATGTCGATGATGATGAACGATTCTTCGTCTGAGACCATTGCCTTCGTTCGGTTGTGAATTTATATGAAAACCGGTGCGGTTGCTTTGGGTGGCATCCATGTTCAGTAGTGCAACCGTAACCGAGTATCGGTTTAATGATTACTTTGGCTTCGGAAAAAAGTAGTTAAGCTGTGACTATGATGATACAAAAGTAAATCTGAGCCTTTTTACCCGGTTTTTAAGACGCGCAACGCGCGTCCGGGTTAAAACTCTAGTATATTAAAATTATGACTTATTTTTGTCTTTCAAAAAATAAATATCAAATAATAATATAATTTTATAATTAACCAATAGAGTTTCTAGTAGTAAAAGTAAAGATATATGTTTTGTATTTAAAATGGAAGGATTTTGATTTATATCCAATTGATTTTGGATGGGATTATATTTGCAAACAAAATGTATATTTAAAAAATTAATATCAAAATGATAGATTGAATTTTTTTAGGCGGGAAAAATATTTATTGTTAAATGTCAAGATGCCATGTGGCAATAAGTGAGTCTAAAAAAGTAACATGTGTCAACCCTAGTTATCCTTTTATTAGAGTAGTAGGATAATAATATATATATATATATATATATATATATATATATATATATATTAAATTAATTAATTACAAGCCACGAGCCGAGCCACGGGTCGAGCCACGAGCCGAGCCGAACCCGAGCTGCCACCCCCTAGCTCGGGTTCGGCTCGTTTAAAATGAGCCGCCTCGGCTCAGCTCGTTTAGGAACTAGCTTTTTCGAACCGAGCTTTTTTCCAGCTTTTTTCTAGCGAACTTCGAGCCACGAAATTCTGAACAGCCCTACTATGTTTGGTTATCATTTAGAAATAAATGAATCATTAATTTGTGTTGTTTTATTAGTATGAAAAACGAATCATAAAATGTAAATGTAGTTATGGTGGTAATAGCGGGAGGTGGTGGTAGCCGGTGGTGGTTTCCGGCGGTGGTGGTTTTTGGCGGCGGCGGTGTGCTCTTCAATGGCCTACGGTGGTTTTCCGGCGGCGACGGCGGTTTTCCGGCGGTGGAGGTGGCCTTCAGTGTGTTTTCAGCAGCTGCAGTGGCCTCTAGTGGTTTCTGGTAGGCCTGTAAATGAACCGAACGTTCATAACTTTCGGCGGAAAGTTCGTTTATGTTCGTTATTTAGGAAATGAAGGAACATGAACAAAAAGTTCGTGTTCGTTAATTAAACGAACAAACATGAACACATGCTTTGTTCGTTCCGTTTACGTTCATGAACGTTTCGTTTATGTTTGTTCATATATGTTTTCATTTACGTTCGTTATGTTTGTTCATATATGTTCGTTCATTTACGTTCGCTTATTTTTGTTCATTTATATTCCTTTATTTATATATATTAACATATTAATAAAAGGGTATTATGTATTAGCATTTGAAATATAGTATATTAAGTTATACTAGAAACCTATAAATTTAGTGAGATTTTAATTTCCACTAATACATCTAAAAATTCCAAAATGATCATTGGTTTTTTTTGTTCAGTTTTGTTTGTTTATTATGGTTCATTTATGTTCGTTTATATTGTTTATTTGTGTTCGTTTATGTTGGGGAACTGTTCATTTAGCTTCTTAACGAACAAACATGAACGAACATGAACATTTTTATTTTCTTAATGAACGAACATGAACAAAAAAACGTATCCGATAATGTGTTCGTGTTCGTGTTCGTGTTCGGTAAAAGTTAAATGAACGAACACGAACATGCTGATGTTCGTGTTCGTTCAGTTTTATTTACAGGCCTAGTTTCTTGCGGTGGTTTTTCAGTGGCAGCGGTGGCTGGCGGTCGTTTCCAGCGGCGGTGGCCCGTGGTTGGCGGTCGCGGTTGGCCGGTGGTGGGTGGCACTGCTGGTGTCGATGATTGATGGCGGTGGCCAGTGGTTGACGGGACGACGGTGGTCGGTGGTGACTGTTGTGGTGGGTGAGTGGGTGTGTTGATGACTAATAATAGAAAATGGATGGAATAAAAAAAGAGGGATGGATGGAATGAATTTGAGGGAATGAAATCAACTATGTAATAGTTCATTCTATTATATTCACCAACCAAACATGTATTTATTCATTTATCCTCAAGGTTCATTACATTCGGCCTTATTCCTGCGTACCAAACGCTACCAAAGTTTTTCTTAACTCATTGTGTAATTTCATCAGATTATTATGTAATCTTCTGAATAGATGAGGATACACAATTATCTAATGAGTAATACACAATTAACTTGAAATATAAAAAAGTTTACATTTTTTATTATTGTGTTATTCAAAAATCATAATTTTAAGAAACACAATCATAACACAATGGTCAAATTAGACACAAGGGTAATACAATAATCCAGCACTAGACTCGATGATTAGTAATAGATATAATGAGTTGCTTTGACGAGGATTACACAATGACATGATCAGTATTACATAATGAACTATTAAACGTAAAAAAATACATTTTTAGCTTTGTGTTATTTGAAATCATCATTTTTAAAAACACAATCCATAACATAATAATCAACATTAGACACAACGGTAAATAATGACCAATACTAGACTCCATATACTTGACGAGGATTACACAATGAGATCAAGATTAACACATGAACAAGAAAAAAACGTAAAAAATACATTTTCAGCATTGTGTTATTTGGAAATCATCATTTTAATAAACACAAAATTAAACATTAGACATAGTAGGTAACACAATGACTACACACCGATACTTGATGGTTAACAATAGACACATAAGCTGGTTGACAAGAATTATACAATTACTTTATCAGAATTACACAATGAACTGAAAAACGTAAGAATTTACATTTTTAGCAATGTGTTATTTGAAAATCTCAATTTTTAAAAAACACAATGCATAACAAAATGGTCAACATTAGTCACAATGGTCTGATTAATATTACACAATAACCTGATATTACATAATGAGCTGAAACAACATGAAAAAAACTTCATTTTATGTGTCAAAATTATAGGCATTTTAAAGATTAAAAAACACTTGTTTTTATGGTGTATTTTTTTAAAAAAATAATGTTGTATGTAAAAGTATGAACGTTTTAAAAAAGATGAAACTTGAAAATGTGGTGAATACTAAAATACTCTTAGTTATCATTTAAAATTTGGCTATATACCATTATGCCACCGAATTTTTTAGCCCTTGTATCTAAGGTCTAATGAATGATAATTTTCTCATCATTTTAGTTTTTTCTCTATTGTACATAATCAACCCTATAAATTAACGTTTATTATTTATTTAGGATTCAATGCCAAAAAGATAAATAGTTTCATTTTGTCAAAACATATTATTTAATTATTTAATTATTAGAAAGATGGGTTGAAAAATCAAGTTGACCTCACCAGAAGTTAACACGTAATATATAAAATAATTATCACATTATAATAACGATTTATGGAATTGCAGTAACTTCTATTTTCTAACATTTAGTTTCTAACCATATATCTCTTGTTTTGATCAATTGTTAAGTTTATAATACAAAGATTTATGAAAATCCACTCTTCGTTAGACTTGGTCAAAATCACTAATAATCCACATACTCGTTTTCTTGGTTAGAACCATATAAATTTACCTACCAATATGTTCTATTAATCACATGTGATGTTTCTAAGATATTGGACCACACGTACGTAGGTTGTTAATTTTAATATGTTAGGATCCAGTACCCCTTTAATATTTGTTAATAACTTTTTTAACAACAAATTTTACTCTACTCCTAAATTACACTAATATACATCATGCATGGGTATGAACTTCAATATAAATTTTAAAAAATTCAATATAAAGCTATCTAAAAAATTCAATATAAAAGTTATCTAAAAAAATTCATATATTAGTTTGACCCTTAACACATATGCTCACACTAGAAACAACACATACTGAAACCATGTTCACTCTTTTTTGCAATACCCGACCTTCGTGGTTGTTTGGGTCGAAAGCGATGATCGTGGTGATGTTTTGATCGTTTAGGTTCATGATTACAAAAGAGGCGTTGAGAATATAGATTTGAAATCGGTTTTGGATATGATTTTGTTTGTATGAACTAAATAAATGGAACGACTTGAAGGGTTGATGAACGGGGCAGTGATTTCTTGGCCTAGTGATTCAAGGCAGGCCAGGCCGGTCCCTAGAGAGTAGAGTCCCTAAAAAGATTTTGGGTCCTTGACAAGTATAAAAAAATAAAACCCTATAATATAAAGTCAATACCTATAAAAAATCTATAATAAACAAAAGTACTATAGCAAAATAATCTAATTTACTACTTACGCGAATCGTGAGACTCTTCTCGTGTTTTTAAAATGAGTTTAGATTGGAAAATTATAGCGGACTAAACTAATTAAAATGTTAATGGGCCTTAAGTTTCAATAGTCAAATTATTAATTGTTATGGGTTAGTTAATTAGTATGTTAAAAGCCTATAGATCTTTTTTAAGTTTTATATATATATAGAGGGTCACTGCCACCAAGAAGCTCATTGATAAAGCCGGATGAAAGACTATCTCCGGGCTCAGGCTTCTCTGGTAGGCAGGTGGACCTATGTCCGAAAGGACACTCCAACGGATTGTCAGCAAAATAAAAGCTGACATCCGTTTGGGGAAGATGAAGGAGATGTATAGGAGGGACAGGGAATGGTCTTCACCCCAGCCACTCAACCACAACCCCCACCAGAAGAACCAATCCCATTTCCCATCAAAACCGAACCCTCAGATGAAACCTACACCCTGACCTACAACTCTACCCAACCTACCTCATCACCTCAACCACCTAAACTTCCTTTCCTTAAACCCAAAACACAACCTAGAACACTAAACCTAAACCTACCCACAAAACCAAGATCATCCCCTCAGCCTTCTAAACATCTTCTCTTGAGGAATAGGAGCTCAAGACAGGCTCACCAACTGCACTACTATGAGCAGCATCTCCTGTGAGGGAGACCTTATCAACATCACCTATGTTGATAACTCTTCAAGCTCCCTCACTCTAGGTCAATTTCTTGAGTTGCCTAGAAGTACTTTGGGCCAGGCTGTAAGACTTCTCGGTCTCAACTCTGATACTCTCAATGCTAAAGAGAAGAGACTAAGAAGGAAACTGGCGACTCTACTGGATACAAGAAGGAGGACAGGTTCCTAGTCATCTCCTGGACCTAGGAAAGTTATAATCCAGTGGAGGTTCGATGAACCTTCTCACAACTTTGTTGTGGAAAGAGAGAATGGTGAAACCAACCGGCTTAATGCCACTTCTCTATTGCATCTCAGCAGATTTGACATTGCTGAGCTTGCAGAGAAGCCATTCTCCAACCCCTCCAACTCAGAGACTGCAGCTATCATCAGAAATATCTCAGCAGTCTTCATCTAGCCGAGCTAACTGCAAAGGCCAAGATCAAAGAAGAGTTGAAGTTGAAAAGACAGGAAGACAAGGAAAACCCACTACTAAAGGCGCAACCTTTCTACAGATGGTGGAGTCCGGAATTGAAACCTATAGTTAGATGGGAATATGATATAGTTCTCATCAACTAACTCTTTTCAGAGGGCCACAACAAAGGTACACATAATCCAGGTGACAGACTAGATGTTCTGTCTACCAAGGATTTGTACAAACTTCTCAGCACCAATTAGGGAAGAACAAGGACACAGATAAATATCTACTCTCCTTGTGCTAAAAGTTTTGAGAAGAATGGAGAAGTGAAGTTTTGGTAGCATCAGCCTAGGGGGAGTTTGTTGGGACATTATAAGGCTGGTGCAACCAAAACCACTTCACATAGTCATTTTTGGTGCTACATTCAAAAGGCTTCCGAAGCTAAGTATGAGATCTTCCGAAGTCTGAAGTCAACTCCGAAGACAAAGTCTGAAGAAAGAACTGAACAGTCTGAAGACTTCCGAAGAAAAGTCTGAAGACTTCCGAAGACAAAGTCTGAAGAATTCCGAAGACACAGTCTGAAGACTTCCAAAGACAAGGTCTGAAGACTTCCGAAGACAAAGTCTGAAGACTTCCGAAGACAAGTCTGAAGAAAGAACTGAAGACCAAGTCTCCTTCCGAAGACAAAGAAGACTCCAAGCCTCGAAAGAAGCAGTCTTCCGAAGTATAAGTGGCTTCGAAGAAGTTATTCTTCCGAAGAACTTATCCTTCGGAAAACATTGCTATGTCCGTAGACATAAGTATGGTCTCTGACAGTCCGCTGCAGACCTCTGATACAGCATGGCTTCTTTCTAAAAGAACATGTTATTGACCATACTTTATTCTACTGTATACCTTTTTATGATAGTACATGTTACCACTTTAGTTGGTGACAAAGGTAAGTCAGGGACATGTCCTGACTACCAAACCTCACCTATAGTCTTGTAGTATAGATGTTTGGTTAGAGGTTTCCAGCTGGTATCAAAGTATATCCGGCTGTAGTAGTATTATATATATATCTTTTCTTTGTAACTCAATAGGTAGAGATTGAGTCCAAGAGTCTTGTAATCCTTTGAGTTGAGAAGCAATATATAAAAGTACCTTGAAAATTTACATCTTGTGTTTACTTACTGCTTGTTACTTGTTATATTGTGATCAACTCTTCATAGACTCTTTCTGAGTGTCGTTCAGGTGAGTTTTGAGAGAAAAACCACTTGTTGATGACCACTACGATCCTGCAAGAATGAAATGAATCATTACATTCTATTGTCTTGTTTGTAGGGCTGTAAATAAGCCGAATCGAGCCGAACCGAGCCGAACCAAGGTGGCTCGGGCTCGATGGCCTAACGAGCCGGCTCTTCTCGGCTCGAAAATGTTACTGAGCTGAAAAACCGAGCTCGAGTTCGGCTCGTGAAAAGCTTGAGCCAGCTCGTGGCTGGTCGGTTGGCGCAGGTCGCAGGGTGGTTTGGACGGCGGTCGCAGGTCGCAGGGTGGTGTGGTGTGGTCGCAGGGGGCAAGGGTTGCAGTCGCAGGGGTGTCGCAGGGTGGTGTGGTGCGGCTGAGGCTCAGGCGGTTGCGAAGGGTGGTGTGGTAGCAGCTCAAGCCTCAGGCGGAGTTTCGAGTCGCACCGTCGCAGGATGGTGTGGTGGCGGTGGTTGTGGTCGGAGTTTTCAGGTCGCACCGTCGATGGGTGGTGTGGTGGCGGCTCAAGCCTCAGGCGGATGGCTGTTTGGGTGAAATGGTGAATGAGTGTTTTAATTTGCAGGTTTTTAGGTTTAGGTTGTTTTAGGTTTAATATATTATACTAGTTTTAGTGAACCCGTGTATTACACGGATTAATAAATAATATAAATAAAATAAAATTTTATTAATTATAAAACGATATTTTAAAATATACGATTAAAATACATATGAGTAAATTATATAATTAAACAATTATATCAAATTTTTAACAAAGCATTGTATGAGAAACCCATTGATAATGTACACGAGTTTAAAATTTTAATTAAATACCTAACGTGACAAATAAAAAAAAGTAAACATTGCCTAATCTCGTCTCGAGCATTGTAAATGACAATAAGCGTAAAATATGATAGTGTAAATAAAATTGTATGGAAATTTACTAAAAAATGACTCATAGAAAGAAGTGTTTGTAATGCATTTTGATACTAATTATAACCCATAATCATGCACATATTAGTTGAGTTTACTATTAAACTTACGCTCACATGATAATACAATTAAAAATGAACAATACAAAATCAATTGAAAAACTTTTTATATTCCATACTAAAAATGGCTACTCTATATGTTAATAGACTTGACTAAAGAATTCTATCTAAATAAAAAACATATAATAAACTGGATAAAAAGAAAAACTATAAAAAAACATTATCTGATAAATTAAAGAATCACTTATAAAATAAAATAAAATATTCTAACGAAATAAGAAGACGTATCAAAATTAGTTAAAAACATATTAATTTTTGAAAAATAATGATTTTGTTGATGATAACAATAGAAAAGAAAAAGAACGGTAATGAAATAAAGACAACTGAAAATACTGATGTCTAATTTAAATACATTTTTAATACTATTTTATTTTAATTTATAAAAGCAATTCTTTATTTTTACTAATAATATTTTTCTATAGAAAAATATATAAAACATTATAATTGACGTGTCTATGAGTGGTACTATACAATCTTAAAGTAAACATATTCTCCTATTATGAAAGAAGCAACACCATGAACAGTAACCAAGGTATTTTCGGTATTTCATCATTTCTCGGGCTCTGTGTCGTGCCTTCTTATGTGATATCCGCCTCTTTTCTTCATTTGGTGGTAGTGGTTGCGGTGGCGGTGGGCGATCGGCTCTTGCCACCGCTTCGTTTTCGCCCGGCCGCCGTTCGACTGCACAAAGACCGCGGTTTTGTTACCATCACGACAGCTGCTTTGCCGCCGTGACCTGTTGCCAGTCGTTTGTGCTCGACACTGTTACCGGCGATACCCAAAACGGTTAGCCATGACCGGGTCAGGTATGATTGGAGCTAAAACGCGTAACATTCTCTCATTTAATCTGTAATTATCTTGAATTAGATAACTACAGTTGCTTATGTTTCAGGTATGATTGGAGCTAAAAATGGAGAAAACGTTGCTAGCGTGGAACGGAGTGACGTGTGTGGAAAGAAGAAAAGAAGATAAAGAATGTCCATGCCTCTACCGTACCTTACGGTGGCCACCGTAAGGTACGGTAGACCCCAAATCTTGAAGTTTTCCACCGTATAACAGAAGGTTTCCACCGTACGTCTCTTGTGCTACCGTAACTTACGGTGGCTACCGTAAGTTTACGGTAGAAGTGACTTTCTGGCAAGTGGATTCTCATATTAAAATCACAAGTGGAGAGCTTTTTGAGGAGAATATGGAGATGTGATGAATTTTTGGCAGATTGTCTGAACTTTTGGCTGGCAATTCTTTGTTTAAAAGCATTGAAGGTCAGGGAATGGTAGCTAATCTCTTTTGAACAGATTCATTCGGGTGGTGATTCAAGTGTTGTTTGGCCAAGCTTTTGTTGAAATTCTTAGATGTGTTGAAGTACCACAAGATCTTGTTCTTCAACACATCTAAGAATTTCAACAAAAGCTTGCCAAAACAACACTTGAATCTCACCACCCGAATGAATCTTGTTCAAAAGAGATTAGCTACCATTCCCTTGACCTTCAATGCTTTTAAACAAGAATTGCCAGCCAAAGTTCCAGACAATCTGCCAAAATTCATCACATCTCCATATTCTCCTCAAAAGCTCTCCACTTGTGATTTTAATATGAGAATCCACTTGCCAGAAAGTCACTTCTACCGTAACTTACGGTAGCCACCGTAAGTTACGGTAGCCACAATACATGTACGGTGGAAACCTTCTGTTATACGGTGGAAAACTTCAAGATTTGGGGTCTACCGTACCTTACGGTGGCCACCGTAAGGTACGGTAGAGGCATGGACATTCTTTATCTTCTTTTCTTCTTTCCACCACGTCACTCCGTTCCACGCTAGCAACGTTTTGTTTTCTCCATTTTTAGCTCCAATCATACCTGAACATAAGCAACTGTAGTTATCTAATTCAAGATAATTACACGATTAATGAGAGAATGTTACGCGTTTTAACATCATAAAAGGTTTTTCCTTGAACCACCCGTCACATCCACACACTTACCGTTGCTTGTCCCAAGCAACATATCTAATCAATTTCAAACAAGCGATCAATGTAACCTAAGCATAAACATGTAATACTTTTTACTAACCCTTTCGTAACAACCAAAATGACCCACCCCTCGCTATGTCCTCTCCTCTCGGCGACGAGTAAGCACTAGCGTCCATGAGCTAGACACACAAAAGGCAAACGGTGGTTGTACAACTATAAGCTCGTACCTAAATCGACCCTTCTCTTAACAACTGCCAAACATAAATGCATATCAAGGACTTTAAGGTTGTAACGCTGCTAGGTGTATGGGTAGGAAATGGAATATATGAAGAAGCGAAAACTTAACCTGGTCTTTTATTACATAATAATATAACCAGTAACTACCAAACCTAATACTATGAACAAGGTACTCAACTTCAATCTTTTTTTTTCTTTTTTCTTTTTTTTTAATTTTTCTCTTTCTTTTTCTTCGTTCATTTTTCTCCCCTTTTTTTCAAATTTTTTTTAATATATATATTTCTTTTATAACAATAAACAACACGAATCTTCATGCACTACTAAACAACTACTAACACTATAAGACCAGGTCAAGTTGGGTAAATTTTGAAGTAACTAGCTAAGGGTAACAAACGATAGGCTTTTAGGCACAACATTGGGCAACTAAATGTCCAAACCCCCGCCCCTCTTGCAACCAAGCTCATATATATAATTTATGAGGTCCAACCTCCCAAATCCCACACTCGCACACATCAAAGACGAGGCTACCTAAATGCCCTTATTCCTTTCACATTCACATCCAACTAAAGTCTCAAATCGTATTCAAGCCAAGTTCTAATGCACCCCCACCTGTTGCCACTCTCACAAAGAAATGTGTTATTTATCTACAAGTGTGGCTTCAACTCTCACCAAGATAAGAATGATTAAGGTTGCCGATGCACATTCGGAGTTAATCCAAGGTGTTCAAATTCTCACAATGTTTTGCTTGAAATTTTTTTTTTAAAAAAAACTTCAAATTTTCCCCCATCCCCACACTTGAGTACATTGACCCCAATGTACGGTTTTAAGAAGATTTGATCGATTAAACAAACCAAACGTTCATAGACTTAAACCATAAATTTCTTTTTGATATTTTTCATTATATATATATTATATATATATATATATATATATATATATATATTTAAAGAAACACACCACTAACTCTCGTATAACCCAAACAAAGCAACATTACTTAACTCCACCCATCCACCCATCCATAAACATAACAAACCAACTAATATTCACAAAATGTACAAGAAAGAACACAACTGACTAAGTAGCGGGGCTGAGGAGGCCCGAAGATAGAAGACATCATGTCATTCATTCTCCGAAAGCAAATGCACCGCTACCACTTTCCTCTTGTTGCGATGCTCCTTGTTGTTGACGAGGATCTATCCATTGAGAATGATGGAGTGGTGGGGTCGGATACGATACACTACCATCGTAAGGTGGTAGAGACGCATAATCCACCGGAGGTGGATCCACAACCACAGGCGCCCTGCATGCCAGTCCGCATGCATTCTTCGAGCTTGATCATCTGCATACCTATTATTTACCTCCACCTCAAAGGAATAAGCATGTGCACGATTCCATGCTTCCTGACGGTCAAAGTTTTGCTTCAAACTCTTTCCATGCTCGCACTCATCATGGTTTGGTGATCAAAAGTAGCGCTCCGATCCTGACCAGTGTCAAAAATTGAAGCCGGGGACGTTGATTCTCAATAACCTGTTGCATTGTACCCTCGTATGCCCAATTCTCCTCAAATGACCGCTCCGTATATCAAAGAAACTACCACCATATGCCCGACTCGAACTCCCTTGACCTATCGCATCTCCTCCTCTAGGCTCCTCTTCATAATCTTCATCCCCGCTAGGTTGTTCATCTTCACTTTCCGGTCATCTTGCTCACCCGGCATAAGCATCCTTGCATCGGCTTTTAAAACCCTCCATCTTTGGCCTTCTGACTTCAGCTTATGATACCTTTCTGACTGACTATACGTCCATCCCATACCCATCTTTGTCAACTCAAACGGCTTATGCTTCTTTGGCTTACTTTATCTTCCGACGTGAGAGTTCTTTTGTTTTTGTTGCTTCAATAGTCCCGTGATGATTCTACAATACGGGATATGCGCCTTCCCACTTTATTTCGACACATCCATAAGTTTCATTATCAGATATCTAATTGGGAAACGTGGAGACCCATGGAGCAGTGAATAAAGAATGGGTATCTCCGGGTACTTACTTCTTGCTTGTCAGCCCTTCTGGTATAACATTTACAATACAAATGGCTAGAAGCAATTTTGCTTCTATCTTTAAATTTCTTTTGAGCAAAGTTCCATGATAGGTACCCGGTAAAAACAAAGCTTCCAACATATCATTTCCATCTCGGTATGTTTACCGGCTTTATCAACAGATCATCTAAACTTGGAATCATATAATCACGGGATGGCAAACTGTCATACTTAGCCAACTTTCTTAAAGTCTCAAAGGACATTTCCACCTTGACCCCATTCACTTCACCTGTTAGCTTCATTTGAGATGGTTTATCATATCTATTACACTGTAAAGTCGCCATCCATTCTTCAATTTCCTCCATGAACAAATTTTTGTTATCTTTGTCATAACCTTAAGTGCTGCTTCCATCCTAATGCTCGAAAATCTAGCAAACACATTGAAAGGACCGAACTCACTCTCCTTAACCTCTCTTTCACAAATGAATGCACCCGCTCTATTTGTAACCCTCTCATCTGATCATGGAACAATTTGCTTTCCACTCATCGGATCTCATCCAATGGACCAGCTTCCCATTTGTTTTGTTAGCCATGTTTCAGTTCCACCACATATCCTCATCCTCCTCATTGTCATCGTCTCTTCCAACATACTTTCTTCTTTTCGAACTCGTTTCCGTTGCTTGCCTTTTATCTCTTGAAGATGAACTAGCTCCCAAGGGTGCACTAGTTCTCACCATTTCCCTACACACATGACAAACAACACAACCAAAACATAAACACAAATCAATCCCACTTGTTAATAAATCCCCACACTTGCTTGTTACTATGTTTGTAAATACTAGTGACTAATGAAATTTTCATACTGATTCTAACAAAAATTGGGCATGATGCCTCTACAATGTAAAGGTTCCCAAAATTCAAACTTAATCATCAAATTACATCTATCATAACAAGCAAATGGTCATTTCATCATAAATAAAACAATTAGTCTATCATAACAATGATCAAACAACCATATCATTCCAAATACAACCCAAAAACAAGCAAATGTGTATGAAACAATGAGACAACAAAATATCACCTTAATCTTCATAATGCACCATCAAAAACAACAAATAATGTGACAATACCTTCGATTGATAATGTTAAATTCCAAGAAACACCAAAAACTCAAAACCCCCAAAATTTTCGGACTTAGGGCTTGAGATTCGAACCAGGAAACTTCTTTTTCTTGCAATTATCTTCTCAAAATCAGAATCTCGTAAAATCTAGTCAAGATGGACTCAAAAACACGTGATTTGGTTAGAATTGAAGATTTTATGAAGGATGAAGTTTGAAAAGTTAGGGTGTTATGGAGGATGAGAAGAAGATGAAAATGGTGATGAAGGAGAGTCCCGTGGGTTTTGAAAAGTCAAAGCAAAAATTCTAATTTTTTTTTTAATTGCTGAAACCAGGCCTACCGTACCTTACGGTGGCCACCGTAAGGTACGGTGGAGACACCCTCAAAATCCACCGTAAGGCAGTAAGATTCTACCGTATTTGCCCAGAAAACCCACCCCCACCGTAAATTACGGTACCCACCGTAAGATACGGTGGGGTGGGTTTTCAATTTTCAATTTTTTTTAATGCTATTTGAAAAAATTAATATGATATGGTAAAACATGAAATATCAATGAGATAGAAATTTACCTACCCCCTCGAAAATCCCATGTTGTCCCCAACATGAACCTAAAACTAATATGTTAACCCCCGAACGAAAACACCGAATTTGCAAACAACAAAACAAAACAAAACACAATAAAAACAAAACTAAATATTTACACTACCGCAAACCTGGGCCTCTTAAACATACCGTCCTCTAGTGGATGGAGATGTAGCTCTCCTTGTCTACCTCAAGCGTTTTCAAGTCATTCCCTTCTAAGTATGGTTTGAGGCGGTGACCGTTTACCACTTGTTTCACATGATCCTTTAGGTCTTCAATCTCTACTTCCAAAATCACAAACTTACCCACTCTTGTGATCACATACGGTCCCATCCATTTGCTCTTTACTTCCCAGGAAAACTTGAGCTTAGAGTTTATATAACCACACCTTTTGCCCTTCTGCAAAAATTCTCTTCCGTAACTTCGCATCATGAACTCGTTAAGCTTATCCTTGTAAGCGGATGCGCATTCATATGCCTCATCTCGAATTTCTTCCAACTCACACAACTTCAACTTTCTTAACTTTCCACTTCATTGTACTCCATGTTGACATTCTTGACTGCCCACCAAGCTCTATGAGCTAACTCCATTGGTAAATGGCAACCTTTCCCATACACCAACCGTACGGATTGTTCCAATTGGTGTTTTATACGCTGTTCGGTATGCCCATAGTGCATCATCCAACTTCACTGACCAATCTTTCCTATCAACTCGAACGGTTTTCATCAAGATTCTTTAATTGACGATTTTGACTCCTCTACTTGACCGCTAGTTTGTGGATGATATGGAGTTTGCAATTCTATGTTCACATTGAACCTTTTCAACAACTTCCCAAAGTTGAAATTCTTGAAATGCGATCCACCATCGCTTATAATTACCCGAGCACCCCAAACCTTGAAAAGATGTTAGATTGCACAAACTACATACCACCGCGTGATCATTGGTTCGTGTTGCAATTGCTTCAACCCACTTCGAGACATAATCCACTGCAACAAGATGTACAATAACCATATGAGTTTGGGAAAGGGCCCATGAAGTCGATGCCCCAAACGTCAAAGCTATCGACCACAAGGATCGGTTGCAATGGCATCTCATCTCGTTTTGATATGCTGTCCATCTTTTGACAATTCAAACAATTCTTTGCATAATCTCTTGCATCCTTGAAAATTGTAGGCCAATAAAACCCACAAGTGAGAACCTTGTAACCGGTCTTTTGACCACTAAAATGACCCCCACATGCGTTGAATGAGCATGTGCCAAAATATCTTTAACTTCCGACTCGGGAACACATCTCCTCAAAATTGATCCGCACCAATTTTAAACAAGTCGGGTTCATCCCATATGTATTGCTTCACTTGTGCCAAAATTGTTGTCTCCTTCTCTTCATCCAATGTTTGTGGCATCACACCCTTGGCCAAATAATTAACGAAGTGGGCATACCAAGGTGTATTAAGAATGGCTAACACGTATTCATCCGGAATTGCTCATTGATCTCACTTGAATCTTCAACTCCATCCAATGGAATCCGAGATAAATGATCTGCAACAACCTTTTCACAACCTTTCTTATCACGATTTCTAGATCAATTCTTGTAATAACAAAATCCATCTTATCAATCGTGGCTTTGCATCCTTCTTAGCCATCAAATGACGAACTGCACTATGATCGAGTACACAACCACTTGCTCCCCCAAATGTAAGATCGAAATTTATCCAAAGCATACACTACCGCTAGTAATTCTTTTCTCGGTCATTCAGTTGCGCCGGCTTCTTATCCACTCGTTGACCCAAAACTGCACCAATTGTAGTGTCACTTGCATCACACATGATCTCGAATGGCTTTGACCAATCCGTGGTTGCAAATAGGAGCTTGCACTAATTGTTCCTTCAAAACATTAAAAGCTTGCAAACATTCATTAGTAAACTCAAAGGACATCTTTCAACAAGAGATTACACAAAGGTTTTGTGATAACACTAAAACCTTGATGAATCTCCGGTAGAATCCTGCATGTCCCAAGAATGATCTAACCCCTTTAACATTTGTTGGAGGTGGCAAAGATGAAATGACTTTTATTTTTGCTTTATCCACCTCCATTCCCCGGTTGGACACAACATGTCCTAAAACAATTCCCTCTTGTACCATAAAATGACTTTTCTCCCAACTTAAGACCAAATTCGTTTCAACACATCTTTTTAAAACCTTTTCTAATTCATTAAGACATGTGTCAAAAGTTTTCCCAAAAACGGAAAGTCATCCATGAATACCTCAAGTGTGTCCCCAACCATATCCGAAAATATGCTCATCATACAACGTTGAAACGTGGCCGGAGCGTTACACAATCCAATGGCATCCTTCTAAAAGCAAAAGTGCCATATGGACAAGTAAAGGTGGTCTTGTGTTGGTCATCTGGATGAATGGCCACTTGGTTGTACCCCGAATACCCATCCAAAAACAATAAAATTTTTGACCCGCAAGTTTTTCAATGATTTGGTCATAAAGGGTAACGGAAATGGTCTTTTGAAGTGGCCGAATTCAATTTTCTATAATCAATACATACTCGCCACCCGGTTACCGTCGGGTGGCGATTTGCTCACCATTTTCATCTTTAATCACCTGAATGCCGGCTTTTTCGGTACCACTTGTGTAGGATTTACCCATGCACTATCCGAAATGGGATAGATGATCCCCGCATCCAACCACTTGATGACCTCCTTTTTTACCACCTCTCTCATGTTGGGGTTTAACCTCCTTTGAGTCTCACGAGTTGGTTTTGCGTCCTCAACAGTAATGATTTTGTGCATCACTACAGAAGGACTAATACCTTTCAAATCGGCTATTGTCCACCCAATTGCGGCCTTGTTTGTTTTTAACACCTTTAGAAGTTTGTGTTCTTGAGCTTCTTCCAAGTTGGATGCTATGATGACCGGCAATGTTTCCTCTTCTCCCAAAAACACATACTTCAAGTGATCCGGTAGAATCTTCAACTCAATCTTGGGTGGACATTCCAAAGATGGCTTTGTATTGGAATTAATTTCAGCCGTAAACTTTCAATTTGGTGAGTCCATGGTGCCTCCCTTCCTGTACAGCCACACATCTTGTTTTTGCTCCTCCATCCTCAATGCACAAACCTGTACCTGTTCAGAAAATCACACAACAAACCTCCACCGAATCTTCCTCATACTTATGAGGGTCATACTCATCAAATTCATCTGCCATAAAACACTCATCATCATCATCACAAGATGATAAATAATTAAGGTTCAATAATCTGTTGATTTGTTGAATTGCTTAAAGCAAGAAATAAAAGTAAATTTGATTTGTATAAATCAGTAATGAGAAATATGTTTCCCTTTGGTATCCGGATTTTAACAAATGATGATATTGGTGTTAATTGGGAAGAACCACATAGACATGGTTCATGAGTGTGTGCTTATGTGTGATCAAAGAGGACTAAGTACTTGTATTAGCAAGGTTATCTCTCGATAATCAGTATCACTATCAAATTACCCAACCTTTCCACTAAATCAAGATTTGCCTATGGCATCAAGAACGTATGGTTAAAGTTAAGCAATTTATGAATGACCCATTACACATAATACACAATCATCATAACAAAACAATCACAAGATCAATTTCATCATCCCATAAATAGAAAACACCACATGATCAAAGTTACAAATCCTTCAAACCAAAAGGAAACACACAAGAAGACTAGCCACTCATTTTTATGCATGACAACAAGATTCAAAATACAATTCATAACAATCAAAATAAATTATCAAGGATTAAAGTACCACAAGATCTTGTTCTTCAACACATCTAAGAAGTTCAACAAAAGCTTGGCCAAAACAACACTTGAATCTCACCACCCGAATGAAGCTTGGCCAAAATTTGACGTGAGGTCGAAGTCTCAATCAAATTTAAAACCAAATACTACTAATTAGCTAGCGGTAAGTGGGTTATCGAACACAAGGAGTTTGTGGAATATGTGTTATTTTATAGTCTTGTAAATTAGCTACAATTATCCTAAAGTGCAAAAATCAAATATCAAGAATTGGATTGTTTTGGTTTAAGAATTAATAGTAACTAAGTAGATTGCAAATCAAACGTACCTTTGTAACAGATTAAGAACAAGTAATCCCCTAGATTTCAGGTTTTAATCCACACTTATGTTTATGCTTACTAGAAAGAACCACCTAGACATGGTTCGTGCTTGAATAGTCGTTTGTGATGAAAGAGAACTAAGTACTCGATTGTAAAATGCGAGGTTGTTACTCGATGATCAATTGACAATTATCCAACCTTAATCCCTCCCATGATATCTCGATTGCCCATGGCACCAAGAACGTATGGTTTGGGTTAACATCAAACAACAATCTACAACTTACAAACAATATCCAAACACCATAATAACTCAAACAAACATTCAAAGTTATCATTCTAGAAATTCAAGCACAAACATAGTGTTTCAAAAGCAAACCATACATCTAGGATGATCACCACAAGTTTAGCTAAGCATGACTTGAATCTTCATCCTCCACAATGATTCATGTTCATATGAATCAAAAAACACAAATCAAATGTTGAGAAATGATTGGAATGATGCAAAACAGCCACTTTTGCCTCTTTTTTGGAAAGAATTCGTCAGATCCAGAATATGAGCAAAGGCACCACTCAAACCATTTTATTAAGACAAGTTGCACTTTTTTCGTCAGCAGCTACCGTAACTTACGGTAGCCACTGTAAGTTAAGGTGGAAACCAAATCTGTACGGTGGAAAGCTTCTGTATTACGGTGGAAAAATTCAGGATTTGGGGTCCACCGTACCTTACTGTGGCCACCGTAAGGTACGGTAGACCCACACTTTTTTTTTTTCTTCCCATCCTTCCTTGCTCCATCCCGTCGAGGTCCGTCCACAGCTACGTTTTCTTCATATTAAGCTCCATAATATGCCTGAAACAAAAGCAACTGTAGTTATCTAATTCAAGATAATTACACAACCAAATATGAGAATATCACGCGTTTAACATCATAAAAAGGTTGTTCCTTGAGCCACCCGTCACATCCCCACACTTAACCGTTGCTTGTCCCAAGCAACACATCGAATCATTTCAAACAAGCGATCAATGTAAATCAAACATAAACATGTAATACTTTTACTAATCCTTTCTTAGTATCCAAAATGACACACCCCTCACTATCTCCCTCCTCTCGGTGACAAGTAAGCACTAGCATCCATGAGCTAGATACACAAAAGGCAAACGGGTGGTTGCACAACTATAAGCTTGTACCTAAATCGACCATTCTCTTAACAAATACCAAACATGAATGCATATCAAAGGGACTTCAAGGTTGTAACATGGCTAGTTGTACAGGTAGGAATGGAATATATATGAAGAAGCGAAAGCTTAACCTGGTCTTTTATTACACAATAAATTAAACAACTAACTACCAAACCTAACTACTATGCATAAGATACGCAACTTCAATCTCTTTTTTTCTTTTTCTTTTTTTTTCTTTGTTTTTTTTTTCAAATTTTTTTCTCTCTTTTTTTTGTTATCTATTCTTTTTCTATTTTTCTATTTTTCTTTAATAACAATGAAACAACACAAAAACTTCACGCAAACATTCAACATAGCATTGAAACTGATTACAACTACTAAACAACTACTAACACTATAAGACCAGGTCAAGTTAGGTAAATTTTAAGGTAACTGGTTAAGGGGTAACAAACAATAGGCTTTTAGGCACAAATTGGGCAACTAAATGTCCAAATCCCGCCCTTCTCTCAACCAAGCTCATATATATAATTTATGAGGTCCAACCCCCCAAATCCCACACTCGCACACATCAAAGACGAGGCTACCTAAATGCCCTTATTCTTTTCACATTCACATTCAACTAAGGTCTCGAATCGTATTCAAGCACAAGTTCTAATGCACCCCCACCTGTTGCCACTCTCACAAAGAAATGTGTTATTTATCTACAAGTGTGGCTTCAACTCTCACTAAGAATAAGACTGACTAAAGGTTGCCGATGCATCATTCGGAGTTAATCCAAGGTGTTCAAATTCTCACAATGTTTTGCTTAAATTTTTTTAAAAACTTCAAAAATTCTCCTCATCCCCACACTTGGGATACATTGTCCCCAATGTATGGTTTTGAAAGGAACAAAATAAACAAAACAAAAGACTCAAAAAGTTGAAAATATTTTTTTTTGTTTTTATGACACTAACACCTCTTTAATTCAACCCCGACACATAAACATTAACATATCATAAGCTCCACCCTACCACCCAACCGAACTACTCAAAAGAAAACAAGAAACAAACTATACAAGAGAAGATGCAACCTGAATAGCTTGACTTATGGTGGCCTTGTGGGATGTTTCAACTCTTGTCGGGAAACTTGACACACCTTCCCGCATCCCCACACTTGTGCAACAAGTGTGCTGCATCCAGTCTTCTTACCTTCACTATCCATCTCAGTTTGTTCAACCGTCTTTTCCACCTTCTTTTTCTTCGCTCTTCTCTTTCTCTTTCTCTTCTTTTCTTTGGTTGCAAACTCTTTCACTTCCTTTAACATGTCAACAGCAAAACATGCTTCCTTGATGGAAGGGTTAGTAATAATAGAAAACATATTTAAGTTCAAACCTTCTTACCAAACTTCATGTCCACCACTCCTAGCTCACAATCTAGGACTGCTTGTGCAGTAGCTAGAAACGGCCTACCCAAGATGAGTGAATGTGGTGCATTCTCAATAGAATAAGTGTAATCCAGTACCAGAAAATCCACTGGGTAGTAGCAATCTCTCACCTTTA
Organism: Flaveria linearis; assembly: GCA_024085815.1. Lineage (NCBI taxonomy): Eukaryota > Viridiplantae > Streptophyta > Magnoliopsida > Asterales > Asteraceae > Flaveria > Flaveria linearis. Next base: position 72,504,539 of record CM044011.1, read on the forward strand.
CAATGACATCTGTTAGCATACCCCTGGGCCTAATGGGTGTTTGGTTAGCCAACATTATTAGGGTATCAACATATTTCAATGGACCAAAATCAAATTTGTCATATAAATGCCCGGGAGGATGCTAACACATGCTCCTAGATCTAAAAGTGCCCGGTCAATTTTAAGGTCTCCTATATGAATTGGAATCAATGGCACTCCTGGATCTGGAGTTTTAGGGGTAATTTATCTAACAAAGGAACACTTACCTGAGATGTGAATTCCAAAGCATTAATGTGTACTTGTTTTGGGCTCTTGGAACTAGATTGGTGATTAGGATTCACCACAGTATCACTTGGCAGCCCTCCTTTGTTCTTCTTCAAGTTTGCTACTTCTGTTGCGAGTTGGCCCATTTGGATGCTCAAATATTGAATGGCCTTGTCACGAATTTCATCTTTTTGGGCCCGAGCATCATCCAACTGATTTCTTTTTTGCATCTCCTGTTGCATCATCATAAGAATATCCATAACTTCATTCCCGCTTGAAGTAACATGACCCGCTGCACCACCTTGCTCATTACCCGATTGTTGGGATTGCCTTTGGAAACTTTGATTGTTCCCACCCCAGTAATGGCCTTGACTATTGAATTGTTGGCGAGGCACATAGTTACCTTGGGTGTTTCCTTGAAAATTCGGATTGGATTGATTGGCCGGATTCCCATAACTGAAGTTGGGATGATTTCTCAACCCAGATGATAGGTATTTGAATTCATGTTGTAATTTCTTCCACCAAACCCTTGACCTTGAATAGCATTCACTTCCTCCACTTGTTCAAAGTTACCGCGCAAGAATCCACAGTATGCCCTAACTCATTGCAGTTTGTACAAACATTGTAAACTTGATTTGTAGCTTGTACATTACCATCATCCACCGCATGAACTGGAGCTCGTGTAATGACCGGTCGTGCTCGTCTTGATGATTGAGCCTTCCTCTTTGATGTAACCGCCATTTGTTCCAAAATGCCCAATCATCTTGCTCGTAATTTGTACCAAATGTACCATTTGTGATGACATTAAATCCCGGGCATCTTCAGAATGAAGCCCCTCGTGAAAAGCGTTCAACAACTCCCATAACTCAATTCCATGATGAGGACAATTCTTGATCATCATGTTAAACCGCTCAAACGCCTCATGGAACATTTCATCTTGTTGTTGTTGGAAGCTTCTCAAGCTTCTCCTAGCATCATTAGTCTTTTGGGCTGTGAAAAATTCTTCCAAAAACCTTTGTTGCATCTCAGCCCATGTATAAATTGAAGCGGATGGCAAAGTGTAGAACCACCTCTTTGCCTTATCCTCCAATGAAAACTGAAATAACACCAACTTGACATCATCTGCAGAAAATCCTTGACCACCAATTGTGTTACAAATTGAGTCATAAGCTTCCAAATGAAAATAAGGTTCTTCCGTTGCTAACCCTTTGTACTTTGGCAAACTTTGAAGTGAATTTGTTCGGACTTCAAACGTTCTCCCTTGATTTTTTTGAGGAATGACCACTGGTGAAGGATTATTTATGATGATTGGACGAAAGTGTGCCTCAATACCCCTAGCAGCATCCCAATTATGCCTTCGTGGAACACCCAACCTAACTCTTGGTCGCTGAGGACCCATTGGTCTTTGAACTTGTGGTCCTGGAGGCATGAATTGCTGAAATGGTGGTTGAAAGTTTGCTCCCCCATGTTGTGGAGGAATCTGCTCTTGAAACTGTGGCCCATGTGGCCTCACTTGGGTTTGTATTTGTTGTGGTATAATTTGTTGTTGCACAACTTGTGGTTGTGGTCTCCCATATCCTTGCATATCTTGTCCTTGACTGTAAGCATAATTTCCTTGATCAGCATCTCCTTCGTACGTGTACCCTTCTTCCTCATATCTTCTAAATTCATCACCATAACCACCATCAACACCAGCTCCTCCTGCTCCCGAGGTTTGCACAACTTGATGTTGTTGGTATTGTATATCCGGTTGCATCTGAGAGGTAGGGGGAGTATGAAATATGGATAGGTTGGATTGATATGGTTGTGGTGTTGGTACTGGTTTAGACGATGATGATTGACCGGTTGTTGGGAAGAAATATGAAAAGGGCGGAATGGGTGCTGATGGGTCGAAGCTAAAGGAATGTTCGGTTTGGGTACTTGTAGGTAATGGGGTATAGGTTGGTTCAGTTTCCGATGTTGATGTAAACGTGGGTAAAGGTTTGGGTGGTGTTGTTTGACCCGTAGTGGGAGGTGATGAGGAGGATCCATTGTGTTTTGTGGTGTAACGGGTGATGTAGGTGCTATTGGTGAACCACTGAATTTATTTTGTCTGTGTAAGACTCTGTTCCTGCGAGCAGCTCGTTCAATTTCTGGATCAAACACTAATGGTGATGATGAGCTCGAGTTTCTGGTATGCATACACCTGAAACAAAACCTGCACACTACACACAACCAGCGTAACACCGAAATAACAAAACAAAACTAATAAGCAAACACACGTTGTGCACAACTCCCCGGCAACGACGCCAAAATTTGACGTGAGGTCGAAGTCTCAATCAAATTTAAAACCAAATACTACTAATTAGCTAGCGGTAAGTGGGTTATCGAACACAAGGAGTTTGTGGAATATGTGTTTATTTTATAGTCTTGTAAATTAGCTACAATTATCCTAAGTGCAAAAATCAAATATCAAGAATTGGATTGTTTTGGTTTAAGAATTAATAGTAACTAAGTAGATTGCAAATCAAAACGTACCTTTGTAACAGATTAAGAACAAGTAATCACCCTAGATTTCAGGTTTTAATCCACACTTATGTTTATGCTTACTAGAAAGAACCACCTAGACATGGTTCATGCTTGAATAGTCGTTTGTGATGAAAGAGAACTAAGTACTCGGATTGTAAAATGCGAGGTTGTTACTGATGATCAATTGACAATTATCCAACCTTAATCCCTCCCATGATATCTCGATTGCCCATGGCACCAAGAACGTATGGTTTGGGTTAACATCAAACAACAATCAACAACTTACAAACAAATATCCAAACACCATAATAACTCAAACAAACATTCAAAGTTATCATTCTAGAAATTCAAGCACAAACATAGTGTTTCAAAAGCAAACCTTACATCTAGGATGATCACCACAAGTTTAGCTAAGCATGACTTGAATCTTCATCCTCCACAATGATTCATGTTCATATGAATCAAAAAACACAAATCAAATGTTGAGAAATGATTGGAATGATGCAAGAACAGCCACTTTTGCCTCTTTTTTGGAAGAATTCGTCAGATCCAGAATATGAGCAAAAGGCACCACTCAAACCATTTTATTAAGACAAGTTGCACTTTTTCGTCAGCAGCTACCGTAACTTACGTGGCTTACGGTAGCCATCGTAAGTTACGGTGGAAACCAAATCTGTACGGTGGAAAGCTTCTGTATTACAGTGGAAAAATTCAGGATTTGGGGTCCACCGTACCTTACGGTGGCCACCGTAAGGTACGGTAGACCCCACACTTTTTTTTTTCTTCCCATCCTTCCTTGCTCCATCCCGTCGAGGTCCGTCCACAGCTACGTTTTCTTCATATTAAGCTCCATAATGTGCCTGAAACAAAAGCAACTGTAGTTATCTAATTCAAGATAATTACACAACCAAATATGAGAATATCACGCGTTTTAACATCATAAAAGGGTTGTTCCTTGAGCCACCCGTCATGTTCCTACCGACGGTGTTGGGTTTCCAACCGTCCCTGGAAAGTCGGCGGCGGCGGAGGAAACCACATTCGTAGGTGGTGTTGGTGCCTCAAATGGAGATTTTCGATTTCTACGGGTTGTGGTGGTGGTGTCGCTGCTGGTATAGCCTGAAACAAAACAGTTCACAACGTCTCTTTGCATCTGTTTTGCTCCAACGAAACCCTAGCGCAGCCTTCTTGCGCAGATCTGCAATTTTAGCAAGGGGTTTGTGTTTTTTTCGGGTTCGTGACTACGTGGTTTCACCTGGTTGTCAGTGGAAGCCGACGATGCTCTCGGTCGTGATGTTGGTGCGCTCGCTTGCATGTCATCGTTGCCTTCGATGGTGTTGTCGGTTCGATTACTGACATGTACACCTTGCATTTTTGCCTAAGGTAGTGTTTGTTGGGCTTTCGCATCCCTATTGTGACTGTTGGTTGTCTTTCTCTTTGGAGATCATCTGCTTTTGTCAATGATGCTAAGCGTTTGCTTAACTGAGACTGTTGTTTGTTGATGTCATTGATGATGAACACGTTTTCATCTGAGACCATTGCCTCTGGTTTATCTGTGATTTTATATGAAACTGGAGCCTGTTGCCTTGGCTTGGCATCCTTTTTCGTTATGCAGCCGTGACTAGGTACCAGTTTAATTGCCGCTATACATATACTAGAAAGTACTGTCGGTTGGTTATGTTATTATATTGTGGAATTATTTATTGATGTCGATGATGATGAACGATTCTTCGTCTGAGACCATTGCCTTCGGTTCGGTTGTGAATTTATATGAAAACCGGTGCCGGTTGCTTTGGGTTGGCATCCATGTTCAGTATGCAACCGTAACCGAGTATCGGTTTAATGATTACTTTGGCTTCGGAAAAAGTAGTTAAGCTGTAGCTATGATGATACAAAAAATCTGAGCCTTGGTTTACCCGGTTTTTAAGACGCGCAACGCGCGTCCGGGTTAAAACTCTAGTATATTAAAATTATGACTTATTTTGTCTTTCAAAAATAAAGATCAAATAATAATATAATTTTATAATTAACCAATAGAGTTTACTAGTAGTAAAAGTAAAGATATATGTTTTGTAGTTTAAAATGGAAGGATTTTGATTTATATCCAATTGATTTTGGATGGGATTATATTTGCAAACAAAATGTATATTTAAAAAAATTAATATCAAAATGATAGATTGAATTTTTTTAGGCGGGAAAATATTTATTGTTAAATGTCAAGATGCCATGTGGCATTAGTGAGTCTAAAAAAGTAACATGTGTCAACCCTAGTTACCCTTTTATTAGAGTAGTAGGATAATATATATATATATATATATATATATATATATATATATATATATATATATATATATATATATATATATATATATATATATCGAGCCACGAGCCGAGCCACGGGTCGAGCCACGAGCCGAGCCGAACCCGAGCTGCCACCCCCTAGCTCGGGTTCGGCTCGTTTAAAATTGAGCCGGCTCGGCTCAGCTCGTTTAGGAACTAGCTTTTTCAAACCGAGCTTTTTTCCAGCTTTTTTCTAGCGAACTTCGAGCCACGAATATTCTGAACAGCCCTACTTGTTTGGTTATCATTTTAGAAATAAATGAATCATTAATTTGTGTTGTTTATTAGGTATGAAAAACGAATCATAAAATGTAAATGTAGTTATGGTGGTAATAGAGGGAGGTGGTGGTAGCCGGTGGTGGTTTCCGGCGGTGGTGGTTTTTGGCGGCGGCGGTGGCCTTCAATGGCCTACGGTGGTTTTCGGCGGCGACGGCGGTTTCCGGCGGTGGAGGTGGCCTTCAGTGGTTTTCAGCGGCTGCAGTGGCCTCTAGTGGTTTCTGGTAGGCCTGTAAATGAACCGAACGTTCATGAACTCTTCGGCGGAAAGTTCGTTTATGTTCGTTTATTTAGGAAATGAAGGAACATGAACAAAAAGTTCGTGTTCGTTTAATTAAACGAACAAACATGAACACATGCTTTGTTCGTTCGTTTACGTTCATGAACGTTCGTTTATGTTTGTTCATATATGTTTGTTCATTTACGTTCGTTTATGTTTGTTCATATATGTTCGTTCATTTACGTTCGCTTATTTTTGTTCATTTATATTCCTTTATTTATATATTAACATATTAATAAAAGGGTATTATGTATTAGCATTTGAAATATAAGTATATTAAGTTATACTAGAAACCTATAAATTTAGTGAGATTTTAATTTCCACTAATACATCTAAAAATTCCAAAATGATCATTGGTTTTTTTTGTTCAGTTTTGTTTGTTTATTATGGTTCATTTATGTTCGTTTATTATTGTTTATTTGTGTTCGTTTATGTTGGGGAACTGTTCATTTAGCTTCTTAACGAACAAACATGAACGAACATGAACATTTTTATTTTCTTAATGAACGAACATGAACAAAAAAACGTATCCGATAATGTGTTCGTGTTCGTGTTCGTGTTCGGTAAAAGTTAAATGAACGAACACGAACATGCTGATGTTCGTGTTCGTTCAGTTCATTTACAGGCCTAGTTTCTTGCGGTGGTTTTTCAGTGGCAGCGGTGGCTGGCGGTCGTTTCCAGCGGCTGTGGCCCGTGGTTGGCGTCGCGGTTGGCCGGTGGTGGGTGGCACTGCTGGTGGTCGATGATTGATGGCGGTGGCCAGTGGTTGACTGGGACGACGGTGGTCGGTGGTGACTGTTGTGGTGGGTGAGTGGGTGGTGTTGATGACTAATAATAGAAAAATGGATGGAATAAAAAAAGAGGGATGGATGGAATGAATTTGAGGGAATGAAATCAACTATGTAATGGTTCATTCTATAATATTCACCAACCAAACATGTATTTATTCATTTATCCTCAATGGTTCATTACATTCCGGCCCTTATTCCTGCGTACCAAACGCTACCAAAGTTTTTCTTAACTCATTGTGTAATTTCATCAGATTATTATGTAATCTTCTGAATAGATGAGGATTACACAATTATCTAATGAGTAATACACAATTAACTTGAAATATAAAAAGTTTACATTTTTTATTATTGTGTTATTCAAAAATCATAATTTTAAGAAACACAATACATAACACAATGGTCAAAATTAGACACAATGGGTAATACAATAATCAGCACTAGACTCGATGATTAGTAATAGATATAATGAGTTGCTTTGACGAGGATTACACAATGACATGATCAGTATTACATAATGAACTATAAAACGTAAAAAATACATTTTTAGCTTTGTGTTATTTGAAAATCATCATTTTTAAAAACACAATCCATAACATAATAATCAACATTAGACACAACGAGTAACATAATGACCAATACTAGACTCCATATTATCTTAACGAGGATTACACAATGAGATCAAGATTACACATGAACAAGAAAAAACGTAAAAAATACATTTTCAGCATTGTGTTATTTGGAAATCATCATTTTAATAAACACAAAAGTTAACATTAGACATAGTAGGTAACACAATGACTAACACGATACTTGATGGTTAACAATAGACACAATAAGCTGGTTGACAAGAATTACACAATTACTTTATCAGAATTACACAATGAACTGAAAAACGTAAGAATTTACATTTTTAGCAATGTGTTATTTGAAAATCTTCAATTTTTAAAAAACACAATGCATAACAAAAAGGTCAACATTAGTCACAATGGTCTGATTAATATTACACAATAACCTGATATTACATAATGAGCTGAAACAACATGAAAAAACTTCATTTTTATGTGTCAAAATTATAGGCATTTTAAAGATTAAAAACACTTGTTTTTATGGTGTATTTTTTTAAAAAAATAATGTTGTATGTAAAAGTTATGAACGTTTAAAAAAGATGAAACTTGAAAATGTGGTGAATACTAAAATACTCTTAGTTTATCATTTAAAATTTCGGCTATATACCATTATGCCACCGAATTTTTTATCCCTTGTATCTAAGGTCTAATGAATGATAATTTTTCTCATCATTTTTAGTTTTTTCTCTATTGCTACAATAATCCACCCTATAAATTAACGTTTATTATTTATTTTAGGATTCAATGCCAAAAAGATAAATAGTTTCATTTTGTCAAAACATAATTATTTAATTATTTAATTATTTAATAAGAAAGATGGGTTGAAAAATCAAGTTGACCTCACCAGAAGTTAACACGTAATATATAAAATAATTATCACATTATAATAACGATTTATGAATTGCAGTAACTTCTATTTTCTAACATTTAGTTTCTAACCATAATATCTCTTGTTTTGATCAATTGTTAAGTTTATAATACAAAGATTTATGAAAATCCACTCTTCGTTAGACTTGGTCAAAATCACTAATAATCCACATACTCGTTTTCTTGGTTAGACCATAATTAAATTTACCTACCATATGTTCTATTAATCACATGTGATGTTTCTAAGATATTGGACAACACGTACGTAGGTTGTTAATTTAATATGTTAGGATCCAGTACCCACTTTAATATTGTTAATAACTTTTTTTAACAACAAATTTTACTCTACTCCTAAATTACACTAATATACATCATGCATGGGTATGAACTTCAATATAAAAGTTATCAAAAAAATTCAATATAAAAGCTATCTAAAAAAATTCAATATAAAAGTTATCTAAAAAAATTCATATATTAGTTTGACCCTTAACACATATGCTCACACTAGAAACAACACATACTGAAAACCATGTTTCACTCTTTTTTGCAATACCCGACCTTCGTGGGTTGTTTGGGTCGAAAGCGATGATCGTGGTGATGTTTTGATCGTTTAGGTTCATGATTACAAAAGAGGCGTTGAGAATATAGATTTGAAATCGGTTTTGGATATGATTTTGTTTGTTTATGAACTAAATAAATGGAACGACTTGAAGGGTTGATGAACGGGGCAGTGATTTCTTGGCCTAGTGATTCAAGGCAGGCCAGGCCGGTCCCTAGAGAGTAGAGTCCTAAAAAAGATTTTGGGTCCTTGACAAGTATAAAAAATAAAACCCTATAATATAAAGTCAATAACCTATAAAAAATCTATAATAAACAAAAGTACTATAGCAAAATAATCTAATTTACTTACTTACGCGAATCGTGAGACTCTTCTCGTGTTTTTAAAATGAGTTTAGATTGGATAAATTATAGCGGACTAAACTAATTAAAATGTTAATGGGCCTTAAGTTTCAATAGGTCAAATTAATTAATTGTTATTGGGTTAGTTAATTAGTATGTTAAAAGCCTATAGATCTTTTTTAAGTTTTATATATATATATATATGTGTATATATATATATATAATACATATATTTTTATAATTTTCAGGTCTCTGAGAAGATCGGGACCTGGGCGGTCGCCCACCCCGCCTCCCTTTAGGACCGCCCATGATTCAAGGGGGAGGTGGGACTTGGGAGACTTTGGCTCTCTTGGGTGTACACTATTCAAACATTGGCATTAACGAATTATTACTAACTTGATGTTATTAATTACTAACTTGATGTTATTAACTTCTAACCACTAATATGTCACTAATAATAAAAATAAAAAAACCTGTTATTGTGGATTTTTTTTTGAACAGCTGAAAATAAAACTAATATTACCCCATCACCCAACAAGATGTTAGGGGACCAACCACATACACCAAAAACAGAAAGCAAATACACCCCAAACAACCTACGCCAATTATAATAAAAAGTTACATCAATTATGTTATTCCAAGTTCAACGATCTAGCCCTATATTTTAACCACGAGAACATATGAACTTTAATATTTTCCACCATCTTTGAAACGGACACATGCTCCCCTTTGAACACTGAAGCATTCCTCGCTTTCCAGAGAAACCACAGGGACGCCAAACCCACGTTATTGTGGATTTAGTGTGGAACAATTCAAATTACAATGATAATATCCAACATAAACAAAGATTTAATGTGGATTGTGGATTTAATGTGGAACAATTCAAATTCTTTAAATTCTCCAATCTAAAACAAAGATTTAATGCGAAACATATAAAAATGATAATTAATAGTTAGATAATGGTTGAACATAATTAAATAATGTTGAATATTTAAAAATAATAAATAATAATTAGATAATGGTTGAACAATAATGATGAACATTAAAAAAAGTTGATAATTGTTGAACATAATTAGATACTGTTGAACATTTCCGTTCAAAAATAAGATAATGTTGAACATTTAATGATGATAAATAATAATTACATATTATGAATTTTGCAACTTCATGAACAGTAACTAAGGGGCTTTCTCGGTATTTCACTTTGCCTCGGTGACTGTGCTTTGTTCTTTAAAGGTGCACGGGTGTGAGGCGGTGGAGGTCTCTTCCATGCTTGCCCCTTTGCGGTCGGTCGCCGCTCCCTCACCCTGTGAGGCTGATGTTTCGTCCGTCGCTTCCTCCTTCGTCTCCGCCGTTGCATGCGGACGGCTAATGTTGTGGGGTTCTGGGCAGCTGGTGCGACCGACCATCTTCCACGTTGTTGTCTGCTCCTGGATCTGGTGGTGTAGAGCAGTATTGTTTGGTTTTTAGTGGTTTGACCACAATGGTTTGAGGGGTTTTCATTTTGACCTCTTCCACAAATAACAATTCCTTTATCTTCTCTACAACTTACTTTGGTGGTCTCAGCTCTCCTATTGATCTGAGTGGATGACGAGTCGGATGCCACCGGTGGTCCCAGTGGACCGCCTTTGGTGGCGTCTGCCACCTCCTCATGAGAGGGGTTTTGGGTTGTTGTGGAGGAAGAGTGAGCCCCTGCCGCCTCCGCCGCCGCCGACCGTCGCAGGGGACGTCGGTGTGCCAACAGGCCTCCGTTTGGTCTCTGTCGGTAATGATTGAAAGGATTGCATGGCTGGTGTTGCCTTCACGACGAAAGTCAGTTTCTCCATCAGTTCGGTATTCAAAGACGACAAAGAGGCATTTTTTGGCCTCAGATCGGAAGGTGTATGTTAGTTTTCCGGATTGCGACGGCTAAGGTAAACTTATAAACCCTAATCGAGTTATGTAATACCTAATTGGGGTTGAAGCTCATACTAGGAAGATGAGCATCAGGGTGGTTCGACTTCCTTGCACCTAAATGATTATCACTGTGGTTGGGTTTTTTTAATTACATAGAATTACTTTCTGGTTTTCTTCCATGAATGAGAGAAAAATTTAAAGATTGCACCAGGAGAAAGTTTTGTACTTTTGATCTTTCAAACCAATGGAAGTTTGCTTTGCCTGGTTTTTTAACTCACCCAGGTTCCATTAACGTGTACAAAAACCTTGGGGCTGATTTCTTTTATTAGTGGACTCCATTTTGTTTGATTTTTATGGTTCTTGGAGTCCAAGTTTATACTTTTTTTTCCTTGATGATATGGGCTTCTGGACTGTTCTTTGCTAACTAATATTGACCTAAAAGGTACATTTGGTTTCCTTCTGATCTTTGGTTGCTAAATCTCTTTGATATGCACAGTATTTACATGGTCGAGAAGCAGTGGCAGGTAGGCTGAACCTTCTTCCATCCACATCAATAATACAACATGTCTTGGTGTTTATCAGTCGATGATGATGGCAACCCGTCATCTGAGACCCGTGTACCTCTGTTACTTTTACCTGATTGTTCGAAATTGTTGAGGCCTTATTTTCGTATGCTTCTGGTTTATTGGTAATTGCTATGATGACTGTGGCTGAGTGGTTGATTGGCGTGGCATCCTCGGTGACGGCAAGTGTGGTATTATGCACGTGCAACCCGTATTGCAGCCATGGTAACCGAAAACCCAGATCTGAGCCAAAAAGTTTATTTTTTAGAAAACCAAACAATAACTTGAGATCAATAATCATATTCGCTTATGTCTGTTGTTTAGACCAAACTCAGCTTCGCTTAAGAAAAGGCTATGATGGTAGAAACGATATGTGTTTATCTGAGCCTTGGTTCAATTTTCTTCGTTTAAAAGACGCGCAACGCGCGTCGGGGTATAGTGCCTAGTTAGTTAAATGTTGAACATTATTAATAATGTTGAACATATAAAAATGATAAATAATAGTTAGATGATATTGAACATAAATAGATAACGCTGCACATTCAAAATGAAAAAATAATAATTAGATTATGTTGAACGTAATTAGATAATGTTGAACGTAATTAGATCATGTTGAATGTGAACAAATGTTTAATTATGGGTTTGATCGCATGACATAAATGATAACTAATTGATGGTTTTATCTATTCATATGAGATATATAATATTAATCGCAAAATTTTATTTATTTATATGATTTTGATTACAGGCTAGAAACTCAATCGCAAACAACTTTTATTTAATCGTCAATCGTTGCTAAACTCATCATCGTTGTTCGTGCTATCATTGCGCTCGTCATCTTCATCACCAATGTTACGATTGTTCCATAGATATTCTATAACTCCGCTCGAAGATTATCATGTGTAACTCCAAGATTCTTAAATCAATATGCGTAAATATTACGAAAACACAAAAGCCCAAATTTTCTTTCGCTCAAAAGATTTCTCATTAAAGCATTACCCTATTAATACTGTCAAGATTCAGATAATAAACACAAGATCGACTTAATGACACTACTATGACTTAAGATCATTTAGTTGGTATGACTTAGGACTTAATCAACAAATTCTTCACTTTGTTAACCCGTTTCCAAGACTTGATCTCTTCAAATCAACCGTCTGAATTAGTTTAAACATTCTCAACTCAATTGAACATGTAGTCACCAAACATAACACCATTGGAACGAAACACATTTAGTAAAACCCTTAACATGTGTTCTTCAAATCTCAACAAGTTAAATCAAAGTTAGCTAATCTAGTTTCCAATGTAGAAACATGAGCCACCCTATCATACTTCTCAATCATTTGCATTGGTTTTGTTTAGTAGCACCTACATCATTTAGCCACCAACATTAAATGAATATTAGAGTCAAATGAGCAACAGGCATACCAATATTATATATCATTATCACATTCATTTTCTACAAAAACCACTTCACGTTACAAGCTCATATTAATATACTAGGTTAGAACCCATGTATTACATGGGTGGAATAAATTTAACTTTTTAAAATCATCTTCCTACTCTAATAAAAAGTATCTTGGATGACACGTGTCAACACCACAATCATTCTCATCAAAAATTTCCCGTCTCTCTCTCCTACTAAATAATTACCTTAATTACTAATAATACTATTTAACACTTTTTTAGATTTAATAATTAATAAAGAGATCTATTTATTAATATTATTTCTAAATAAACATTTTTTATAAATAATAATTTATTTAAAGCATAAGACTTTTTTTAAAAAATACAAACTATTTAAAATTAGTATTTTTAAAAATTTATTTTTTAAAACCAAAAATAATTAAATTTAAGGGTTATAATAAGAAAATTTTTAAAAATATCATTTTTATACGGTTTGTTTTAGAACAAAACGTTTATTTTTTTGAAAAAAATAAGTTTTAAAAAGTTGATATCACTATTTTATAACTTACAGTCATTTCTAATACATAATTTTAATGATATTATATCTTAAAATATTATTTTATAATTAATAAATTTTGTTATATTAATTTTTTATTTATTCAACCCGTGTAACACACGGGTTACTATAGCTAGTTATATTTATAATAGATGTTATCAACCATTAAAGTTAAGAAATAATAAATATTTAAAAATTATAAATGACATATAATTAAGATTAAGATTTAAAATTATATTTTAATATATGATAGAATTTAGATATTATAATTTAGTAAATGTTAATAAAATATTTGCATAAAAAACTTACATTCTAGATATATAAGTTTTTAGCTTATTTACTTAAAATCCTTATCAACTAATATCTTAAAAATTACTTACGAGTAATTAAATCATTCAAACAAAATCATATAAATGATTTTAGAATTTATATTGGAAATTTTTAGGTTGTTTGACTATATTAAGAAATAAAAAATATTATTAATCTAATATGAAAGAAAGAAATACAGGAAAGAAAAATAAAAATTCAAATAAGTAAAGGAGAATATGATTGTAATAATTGTTGAAATTATTTAATTAAAATGTGTATATACGTTTAGTTAGAAAATTCAACACGAGAATGCATAATATTGTATCATGCGTCCTCAAAAACCTTAGTTTATTAGAATAGATGATCTTAGGATCCATCTAGCACCTTGATGTGTTGCAAAACACATATGTTTTTAGAATCAGGTTTTGAGTCTTTATACGTCTATTGTTTTTAATTTTACTAGAATAAGTTAATGTTTTTTGTTATTTGTCATTTGTAGGTGTTTGGATGCAGGAAGGAATGGAAAACGAGTCGGAACGAGGGCATTGGACAAGTGAAGGAGTTGCAAGTTGTTAAACTTGAAAAATAAAGAAAAATTGCAGAGAAATAGGGTCTTCGCGCTGCGCGCACGATTTAACCCCTCTGTACGCGCTGCGCGAGAGAGAGATCAAGGCCCCCGACTATTTTGTCACTTAGCGCTGCGCGTACAGCTTACTTATCTTGTACGCGCTGCGCGAAGAGAGAGTTCGCTGCCAAACCCTAATTTTCACATTTAAATCGGTTTTAACACATTCAAAAAAAAAGCCCCGACTTCCAGACGAAAAAGAGACGATTTTGGAGATCCCAAGCAGAGAACAAGCAATTGGAAGCATCAAGGAGCAAGGATTGAGCAAGAGGATTGAAGATTCAAGGGTGTTATTCATCGGTTTCATCTTCTTCTTGTTTACTCTTGCTTTTGAATCATGTTTACTGAGTTGTTTATGAACTTTAGCTACTGTTTTGATATGGTTCTTGGCTAAACTTCTGTAGCTACCTAGGTTTTGATGAATATGCATGTTTGATTATGAATTTTATCGGTTTTTGGAACTATGATTGTGTTTAATTGCTAATGAGAAGATATTGGTTTGAATGATCAGTTGTGGACGTGTGTTTAGATCAGTTTTGAGTAGTGATTTATCATTCCATGTGTGCCTTGGTGATTGTCTGTCATAGAATAGGTGCATGCTAGGTCGTTTACTATATGTTTGCGATTTTTGGATGATTTGCTAGACGTAGTGAGTCATTGGAATAGTGATTTATCATTCCACGTGTGCCTTGGTGATTGTCTGTCATAGAATAGGTGCATGCTAGGTCGTTTACTATATGTTTGCGATTTTTGGATGATTTGCTAGACGTAGTGAGTCATTGGAATGATTTGTCTTGAAATTGACTAACTAAATATGCAACTAATCTTAATACTGTGAAGTTGATAGGTTATCGGTTTGTCTAGTGTGTTGCGATTGCTAGGTTAGAGTCTCTGTGAGGAGTTCTGTCTAGTTTACCCTTCACATCTTGTTTACCGAATCTGATCAGTCACCCGATATCTATCCCCTTGCCTTAGGACCGCTCGCGCTGTAAGGTAGAGTGTCTGTCTTAGGGTATTGAGTCACTTGCGCCGTGAGGTAGAGCGTCTTTCGGGTGCCTTGTTAGCATAGCTGGAGAACCTGTGAGGGGAATCCATTAACCGTGTTTTATCGGCTTATTAGGTTTATCTAGTTGCTTCCCTTGAAAGTGTCGAGGTTTCTCTAGGTCCCTTTTAAGTTAGTATTTTCAGATCCCGGTTACACAAGTATTTCCAAAACCGTTAGAAGAAAAGCCAAAACATGTATAGGATTCTTGCCTAGGTAGTGTTTTCTTCTCCTGATTTAAATCTAGTCAATTCCTTGTTTTCTGTCCAGTCTTAGTTCTTTTAAAGTAATTTAAAACAAACCCCCCATTTACTTTCATTTAGTATTTTTAGTCGAGTCTTAGGTAAGTTTAGTTTACGTTTTCCATACAGAAATCTTTGGGTTCGATAACTCGGACTTTAAAGCTATTCTGCAATTGACCGGTACACTGCCGGTTGTGTTGCTGAGGATCGAGTCTTAGTCTTAGTTTTATAAGTTTAAAGATTTTCAGTGTCTAGTTTAGAATAAATTTTTGTTAGTTTTATTTAGATAGTCTAGCACACATCAAATTTTTTGGCGCCGTTACCAGGGATTTCTTAGCGATTACGTTAATTAGACTTACTTGATTTAATTGCTATCTGTGCTAAGTGTTTTTTTAATTAGTTGTTTTCAATTCTATTTGTTTTTATTTTATTTGTTTGAGTCAGTCTTACAGTTTTTAATATTGTGTTTTGCAGGTTTATGCCCCGCTTGAGATCACAAGGACCACCTCCGGATCAAGATTTGCAGCTTGCGTTGCCCAAATTTAAGGGTGGTACTTCTTCTCTTTCTATTTTTGATTCTACACCTTTTCCTACAGCACCTTCTTCTACTTCTTCTGCAGATTCTAGCCCACCTAGTTCACCACACACACATATGGCTGAAAATCAGACTGTTCATCAGCAAGCCACCAATGGCTTCACAGGAGTTAGCAATCCAATCATACTTCCTACCATTGCTAATGATAACTCCTGGCAGATCCCATCCTACGTCATGACAGCTATCACTAATAACTGTCAGTTCCACGGACGAGAGGATGAGGACGCCCCTGCACACATAGGTCGCTTAGAGCGAATAGGTAGAACTTTTAAGTTGCAGGGTGCGTCTGATGATGCCATCTTTTTACAGCTGTTTCCCTTTTCACTTGCTGATCGAGCCGCCACTTGGCTCGAGTCTCATGCAGCTGGTACTTTCACCACCTGGCCGGCTCTTCGTGAGCGTTTTCTTCATAAATATTTTCCGCCGGCCAAGGCATCTAGGCTTAGAGATGAGATACATTCGTTTAGGATGGAGCCCGATGAGCCTTACTATCGTGCTTGGGAGAGGTTTCAAAACCTCCTTAGTCGTTGCTCCCAGCATGGTTTGTCTGAATGGGCTTTAGTAGAAAAGTTTTACAATGGGTTAAATTATGAGACGAGAGCTAGGTTTGACACGTCTGCGGGTGGGCATCTCATGGGTAAGAAAAATGTGAATAAATCTAATGAGATGTTTGAGAGTTTTGCCCAAGCAGAACATGAGCAGCGGTCTGGAAACAGGAATTCCAGTCCTGCCACTGGTACCTCATCCCGAGGAGTTCACCATGTCACCATGGATACTAGTGTGGCTGCTGCTCTTGATAGCCTAGTTCGTGAGGTTAGAGAGCTGAAAAAGAAGGTTGATAGGTGTGAGCTATGTAGAGGTGACCATGCCACTAGTGAGTGCCCTTTGATAGGTCAAGAGCAAGCCAGTTATGTAGGTAACAATTCTTATAACTCCGGTTGGAGAAATCAGAACAACTGGCGTTCTTCAGGTGCTCCCCCAGGTTTCTCACAGAATTCTAATCAAAACCAGGGGCAGGGTAGTGGTTCAGGTGGTCAGTCAGGGCAGAATAGTGGAGAGTTAAGTAGGATAGAGAATCTGTTGACTCAGTTAGTGGCTAAGGATTCTAAGACGCAGCAGATTCTAGCTGAACATGATATCTTATTGAAAAATCAGCAATCAGCTTTCCTAGATCTTCAGAGGACTGTAGGCGATATAGCTAGAAGGTTAGATGAGAAGCCCCAAGGTCAGTTGCCCGGTAATACTCAACAGAACCCGAATGCACATGTCAAGGCCATTACAACTAGGTCGGGTAGGCAGTTAGATGAGGTGAGAGGCCCTATAGTTGAGGAGGTCGTGTTTGAGAAGAATGAGAGTGAGAAGGTAGTAGAGAATCCCTCTGGGGATAGTGCTGTTAGGAAGCCTAGTGTGTTTGAGCGTTCTCCGGTGATTGATCATTCCCGTCTCCCGTTTCCCGATAGGCTTAAGAATCAAAAGTATGAAAGGGATTACGGGCACTTTTTGGATTTGTTTAAACAATTGAAGGTCAATCTCCCGTTCATAGAGGTAATTAAGTGGATGCCTAGGTATGCTAAATTTTTGAAAGACCTTTTGAAGAATAAAAGCAAACTAGGTGAAATTTCGAGTGTTTCCTTGTCGGGTGAGTGTTCTGCGGTGGTCATGAACCAACTACCGGAGAAATTGGCAGATCCCGGGGTCTTCACAATCCCGTGTCTGTTTGGTAGTGAAGTTCAATGCCACGCGTTGGCGGATTTAGGAGCTAGTATCAATCTTATGCCCTATTCCTTGTATGAGAAGCTAGGTTTAGGTGAGTTGAGCCCAACGCGCATGACACTTTCCCTTGCTGATAAATCTGTTAAGCATCCGCGGGGAATTGTAGAGAATTTATTGGTTAATGTTGGTAAGTTTGTGTTCCCCGTGGACTTTGTAGTGTTAGACATGGAGGCTGATGAGCGAGTTCCTATCATTCTAGGTAGACCCTTCTTGTGTACTGCTAAAGCTAACATTAATGTGTTTAAGGGTGAGATCACACTTCACGTGGGAGAGGAGAGTGTAGTGTTTGAGGTTGCCAAATCGATTAGGGGTCCTAGTATTCCAAAAG
The DNA here is from genome assembly GCA_024085815.1 of Flaveria linearis. Classification (NCBI taxonomy): domain Eukaryota; kingdom Viridiplantae; phylum Streptophyta; class Magnoliopsida; order Asterales; family Asteraceae; genus Flaveria; species Flaveria linearis. The sequence goes on from CM044011.1 coordinate 72,522,703, forward strand.
AGTCGGTGTCCTTGATCAATTCGTGTGAGGTGGATGATAGGATGATGGAGAATGAGAGAGTGTATTCGGTTGAGGAGGAGGATGAGTTAGATCGAGTGGTGGATGAGTTTATGCGAGTTTGTGAAAGTGATGATGAGTTAGTTGATTGTGAATTTGAGAAGTTTGTGGTTGAGGATAGCAAATCCCCAAGTGTGGGGATGTTAGAATTTGATAGAGAACCGCCACCATTAGCAAAACCTAAGTGTGGGGATTGTTGTGATTTGATTGATTCTGAATTTGGTGGTTTCTTGTTTAGTGGTGAGTTTGGAGGTGAGGTTGTTAGTTTTGGGGGTGAGCTAGGTCTTCATGATCCCCCGTAAGTTGATCTTGGAAGATAGTATTTGGGTAGTGACCCGTTTGTAGAGTTTGTAGAGTTGGTTTGCTTGAGTTTTAGGTAATTGGTGTCGGTTTTTGTTGAGTCAGATTGTTTATTTTTTTTTGAGTCTGTTTGATGCTGTGTTGCCTGGTAGAGTGTTTGTTTTGCAGGTTTGGAATAATTCACCCGTACTCAATCTCCATTCGGGTGAATATATCCAACACTTTTTAAGGAGGCAACCAGTGATTCCTGATCGCGAATGAAATGCTATACGATCAGAGGTTTTGGATTCAGACTGTGCATAGATGGAATCTGCTTATTACCAGCTAAGTCTTTTCCAAAACTCTTCTTATTTATGTCTTTCTTTTTAATTTCCACATTGAGGACAATGTTAAATTTAAGTGTGGGGATAGGAAGACATGTGTCTTAGGTTTAATTTAATTGAGTCAGTCAGTCTTTAATATTTGAGTGTGTTTAGTTAGTTTTATTATTTTTGTCTGTTTATTTGAGTCTTAAAAAGAAAAAAAGTCCCTGATTTTGATGTTTGCATATATTAAAAAAAAATGGAAAATGATAGAAAAATCAGGTGTTCGGTTTTTCAAATAGCACACATATAAGATGAATAACTGATTAAAAACATGTCTGATTTGGGATGTGCGGGTAGGCCCAGCTGATCTTGTAAGGTTATCCTAGGAGTATTTTAGTACACTTAATTAAACATTATTAAGTCTTGTGGGTTCTCACCATTGGAAGCCAAAACCGTAGACAGTATAAGGGGTACCACTGTAGGTTAAGACCCAGCTGTAGTTTTTCTAGCAGGCACGCTTTAACAGGCGGCGCCTTTAGGAAATCCACCCATATATCGAAAAAAAAAAATAAAAAAAAGAGAGCAATGAACTTAAAATCTTAAAAACCTGAGGCCTATGCGTTGGTTGCGGGGGATAGTGACTCTTGCTTGCAACACCTCTAGGAATTGGGTATAATAAGCCTAAGGCTCATGCGTTGGTTGCGGGGGATAGTGACTCTTGCTTGCAACACCTCTGAGAATTAGGTATAATAAGGCAATGCTCAGAAAAAAAATATATTGAGAAAAGCTCAGAAAAGATGCCAAAAAGGGCACAAACAAATTCCATTTAGAGATAGAGGGATTACAGTTGGGTAGTGGGTTACGGTGGTAGAAAAATCTTAGAAATTTGATTTATTCTGTGCCTAGAAAGCTTGAAGCGGGAATAGGTACCGAAGTGTGAGACCCATAATGAATTAATCAAATACTTGAACTTAATTGCAATACGATTGGGGACCTGAATGATCGGCGGTTGGGTTTAAGTGGACAAATATACCTGTGATCGCGGTCAACATGTTTTTAGATCTTAATATAAGCCGTTAACCTGAATTTTTTGAGAACCGGATTTAAACCTGATTATGATTCCATAGCATAATACTTTTTCAGGGACGAAAAGAGTTAAGTGTGGGGATGTTTGATGTGTTGCAAAACACATATGTTTTTAGAATCAGGTTTTGAGTCTTTATACGTCTATTGTTTTTAATTTTATTAGAATAAGTTAATGTTTTCGTTATTTGTCATTTGTAGGTGTTTGGATGCAGGAAGGAATGGAAAACGAGTCGGAACGAGGGCATTGGACAAGTGAAGGAGTTGCAAGTTGTTAAACTTGAAAAATAAAGAAAAATTGCAGAGAAATAGGGTCTTCGCGCTGCGCGCACGATTTGACCCCTCTGTACGCGCTGCGCGAAGAGAGAGATCAAGGCCCCCGACTATTTTGTCACTTAGCGCTGCGCGCACAGCTTACTTATCTTGTACGCGCTGCGCGAAGAGAGAGTTCGCTGCCAAACCCTAATTTTCACATTTAAATCGGTTTTAACACATTCAAAAAAAGAAAGCCCCGACTTCCAGACGAAAAAAGAGACGATTTTGGAGATCCCAAGCAGAGAACAAGCAATTGGAAGCATCAAGGAGCAAGGATTGAGCAAGAGGATTGAAGATTCAAGGGTGTTATTCATCGGTTTCATCTTCTTCTTGTTTACTCTTGCTTTTGAATCATGTTTACTGAGTTGTTTATGAACTTTAGCTACTGTTTTGATATGGTTCTTGGCTAAACTTCTGTAGCTACCTAGGTTTTGATGAATATGCATGTTTGATTATGAATTTTATCGGTTTTTGGAACTATGATTGTGTTTAATTGCTAATGAGAAGATATTGGTTTGAATGATCAGTTGTGGACGTGTGTTTAGATCAGTTTTGAGTAGTGATTTATCATTCCACGTGTGCCTTGGTGATTGTCTGTCATAGAATAGGTGCATGCTAGGTCGTTTACTATATGTTTGCGATTTTTGGATGATTTGCTAGACGTAGTGAGTCATTGGAATAGTGATTTATCATTCCACGTGTGCCTTGGTGATTGTCTGTCATAGAATAGGTGCATGCTAGGTCGTTTACTATATGTTTGCGATTTTTGGATGATTTGCTAGAAGTAGTGAGTCATTGGAATGATTTGTCTTGAAATTGACTAACTAAATATGCAACTAATCTTAATACTGTGAAGTTGATAGGTTATCGGTTTGTCTAGTGTGTTGCGATTGCTAGGTTAGAGTCTCTGTGAGGAGTTCTGTCTAGTTTACCCTTCACATCTTGTTTACCGAATCTGATCAGTCACCCGATATCTATCCCCTTGCCTTAGGACCGCTCGCGCTGTAAGGTAGAGTGTCTGTCTTAGGGTATTGAGTCACTTGCGCCGTGAGGTAGAGCGTCTTTCGGGTGCCTTGTTAGCATAGCTGGAGAACCTGTGAGGGGAATCCATTAACCGTGTTTTATCGGCTTATTAGGTTTATCTAGTTGCTTCCCTTGAAAGTGTCGAGGTTTCTCTAGGTCCCTTTTAAGTTAGTATTTTCAGATCCCGGTTACACAAGTATTTCCAAAACCATTAGAAGAAAAGCCAAAACATGTATAGGATTCTTGCCTAGGTAGTGTTTTCTTCTCCTGATTTAAATCTAGTCAATTCTTTGTTTTCTGTCCAGTCTTAGTTCTTTTAAAGTAATTTAAAACAAACCCCCCATTTACTTTCATTGAGTATTTTTAGTCGAGTCTTAGGTAAGTTTAGTTTACGTTTTCCATACAGAAATCTTTGGGTTCGATAACTCGGACTTTAAAGCTATTCTGCAATTGACCGGTACACTGCCGGTTGTGTTGCTGAGGATCGAGTCTTAGTCTTAGTTTTATAAATTTAAAGCTTTTCAGTGTCTAGTTTAGAATAAATTTTTGTTAGTTTTATTTAGATAGTCTAGCACACATCACACCTACATATCAAATTCTGTAATTTTTATCTCCTTAATAAATAGCTCCAGTTCATTGAGCTTGGATTGTTAAGCTATGAACGGTTCCATATCAAGTATGATTAACGATGTAGGTGGTATAATTCCATGAGTAGTTGTTGATCAGGTTAAAAGTTACTTAATGATCATATATAAAACTTAACTAATTAAATACTAATTAAAAAATAACATCCATGATCTGTACATTAATTTAGTTCCTAGATCACAAAAGTGTGTTACATAGTGTAGCAACTTCCTTCCAACACATCTGAAGGCCATGCAACATACAAAATAGAATGAAGTTTTGTTTTCTTTATAAATGCGAGTCCTGGTGTAAAGAGATTGCAAAAAAAAACCTATGCAACATTAAGAATTACAGAGTTATAACTCCAATATATTTCTAATCTATTATTAGAAAAAAACCTATGTAAAGAGATTGAGAGTTATAATTATTTAATATTTCATTTATAATGTGTAAATTGAGAGTTATAACTCCAATATATTTCTAATCTATTATTAGAAAAAAACAATTGATTTTTTCGTTAAATTTGATTTAGGGTTTTGGTTTAGAAAGATTTATTTTTACTATGTTTTTAATATTCAATACTAACTAAGAATAACTCAAATCTTTCTTTTTTTTAAAGGAATTTTAAGTTCTAAAAATAAGTCCCTATTTACTCTCAGTTTTAAATCACAAAACCATACCCCATGAAATTGATTTACGAAATATTATTTGTTTAGCTTTTATATGAGTTTGAATGTTTTCTACGCTATTAATTAGTTTATGAAAAAGAAATTGTGTTGTTAGATTTTATATGAATTCATCAAGAAAATGTCAAATTTATATATCATTTAAATTTTTTTTATTATAACTCTTAAATTTAATTATTTTTTGTTTTAAAAAATAACTTTTTAAAAATACCAATTTTAAATATTTCTTATTTTAAAAAAGTATTATGCTTTAAATAAATTTATTATTTTATAAAAAAATTATTTATTTAGAAATAACATTAATAAATAAATCTCTTTATTAATTTATTAAATCAAAAAAATGTTAAATAGTGTTATTAGTAATTAAGGTAATCATTTAATAGGAGAGAGAGACGGGAATAGCAAATGGATGTTGGCTGAGAGAACGACACGTGGCAGATGGGTGGTTTAAGAGAGTGACATGTGGCATAAAAAACCTTTGTTTATTAGATAGGATAGATATTACATAGCAAATACGTAGCAATATGTACAAGTATCTATGCATCAGGTACCAGCATTTTACACCTCATATTCCTTTTCTTGACACTTTCTCAACTTCCTGTTTTTTTTTTCGGTGAATTTTACTTTCTTTCTTCTTTGTAGTTGCCTGTTGTTAATTTGATTTTTTGTATTTTGGTGGTGTATCGAACATGCGTTTGGGATTTGTGCAGTAGATTAATGTTCTGTTATCGTGTGTTTTTTTTCTGTTGCAGCCTCTGCTTTGTTTTTGTTGTTGCTGTTGTCGATATGGTTACTTAGAGTTGTTGGTACGTTTTTGGTCTTTGATTTGTATGATGCAATTCATATAATGTTTGAATAAGGTTATTGTTTTCCATTGATATGAGGTCAACTTTGAGAAGAGAGAACATGTATAATGGTTATAAATCTAGATATTAGATATTGGTACTGAGTTTACTTTCTTTGTTTTGTAGTTTGACTTGAAAATAAAATAAAAACGTAATTCATCTTATTATCATTATATAGAAGTCATTTTCCAAAATTTATGGTAAACTTGATTTGAAGTGCCCATCTCAACTGAACTACTCACCACTCATAAAAAATTTGATGATCTACATGTTTCTTTATGTCACATGCTGTCGAAACAATAATTAACAAGGTATAATACTTTTAGGGTGTGCTATACATACCCTTTTTAAAATAGTTAACTTACGGATAATATCTGAAAACTGAACCGTATGTGTGACCGAAAAAAACTGAATCAAATCGTGAATTAAGTTTTTGGTTCGTTAATGATTACACAAATTTTTGCTTATTTGGTTCGGTTATCCATATAAGCGAAATAATAAACAAGTTTAATAGGTTAAATCAGATAATCAAACCGTATAAATTGGTTTAAACGATTTAGTCGGTTGAATTACGTTCGTTTATGACTATTTCTAATTCTAAAAGATATATTTTATCTTTTTTATTAAAATTTTTTTCTACTTCAAAAATGTTTATATATGTTTTTATGATTATTTTTATTATTTTTAATTTTGTTTTTATATCGTTATATTGAAAGTGTTTATGGAACTCTTCTAAAATTTAATAAAAATTTCAGGGTAAAATATGAAAAGTTTTGAAATTGGTTTTTGAGGGAGGGAAGTATCATCTATAACCTATAATAAAAGAAGGTTTTTTAAAACCACGTGTCATCATTATAGCACATCAAATGACACGTGTCATCATTTTAGCATACCAAACAAATTATTTCCCGCCTCTCTCTCATAATAAATACGGAAATCAATTTGATTTTCCTTTATTACTAAAATATGTTAAACAATCGTATCTATATTTGTACTTATTGTCTCTCTCATATTAAATGATAATTATTTTAAGTAAATTAAACTATCAAACATCTAATCTAAAATATAAATATTCTTATTTTAATAATTTACTAACACATACTAAATTATATGATTTCAGACATATTTTATCTTTAAATATAGCTTAATAATTTCTAATTTCATTATTTGTTATAATTTTTAGATGTATATTATATTTTTTTCACCAATAATTAATAACATCTAGAAAATAAGATATTCATAAAACTAATGGTTTTAACATGTTTAATTTTTTCCACCCATGTAATACATGAGCTCTAACCTAGTAAGTAATAAGGGAGGTATGTATAACCTAACGCCCTACCCTTACTTTTATTTTGGTATTCATGTAAATACGATCTATCTGTGTTATTTATTATGTATATTGAGCCATAAGGATGATTATTAATATTAGCATAATTGAAGATGCTTTGGAATAATAATGTGATTATCACACGTACAAATGTCATTACCATCTTGAGATCTTATTTCTTTTACATTATCTACCTATCTACCTATTTTAATAAAATAATAACTAAAGATGTCACATGTCAACATCACATTCATTCTTAATAAAATTTTTCCGCTTCTCTCTCCTATTAAATAATTTCATTATTTACTTATTATATTATTTAATTCTTTTTTTAATTAAAATTATTTAAAAAAATAAGAAATATATATTTTTATGTTTATTTCTAGAGAAACAAATTTTTATGAATTTTTTTTCTAAAACATCATATTTTTAAAACACAAAATATTTTAAAAATGACATTTTTAACATGTTTTGTTTTGAAACGAAATGCTTAATTTATCTTTTGAAAAAAACAAAAAAAGTTTAAAAATAAAATTTTAAAAAGTTGATATAATTGTTTTATTACTTATAGTCTTTACTCATACATAATTTAAATCATATATTATTTTATAATTAAAAAAAACTTATTCTATTTAATATTACATTTATTCAACCCGTGTAATACACGGGTTCACTAAAGCTAGTGATGTAGTGAAAATTACATGAGTTTTTATAGTTGATTTTATATAATTTCCGCAACATCTTATATCTGTTTTACCTTGTTTCGGATACTACTGATTGATTGTGTTTTCTGTAGTAAATTGGATGAGAAGGAAGCTAAAAACAGTAGAAAAGAGAAGAACGAGCTTCCAGGATCGAAACGAGAGGATCGGGCGTTGAAAGTAAAGAACATTATGTGAAATCACCTACGTTGCGCTACGCGACGGATAGAGGAATACCCTCGCGCTACGCGAGGGGTGAGTAATTTACTATTTTGCCCTTAATGAAATCGGGTATTTACCAGATTTGCCACCCAACTAATTTGTCGGGTTGTGGTTACCTGTCGCGCTACGCGACAGCATGTGAGGACCCGTCGCGCTACACGACGGGAGTAAAAACATGGAAAATTAGTTTTTCAACCTAATTAACCCTAATGGTCGGGATTCATTCGAGATCAGACGGCTGCAGAGAGCATCAGGGCGATTTTCGGAGTTCTTGGCGAGTTCAGAAGGCAAGGATTGGAGTTTGTGAAGAAGAGATTGTGATTCTAGGATTAAGCGATTCGGTTTTGCGTTTCCTTATCTGTCCTTCGATTTTGTTTGATACAATGCTTTCATTTACTACTTTTGATACTGTTTTAAACATGATTGTTGGCTAGTTCTCTTATCTACCTAGGGTTTTGATGAATACATGTGTATGACATGGTCTTTTGTCGGTTTTTAAAACAATAACTTGTGTTGAATGATAATGAAAAGATTCGGTTGCGTTAATCAGTTGTAAACGTGTATTTGAGTTGGTTTAGATTATTGATTTATTATCTCGTGTGTGTCTTGTTGATTGTCTGTCAAGTAATAGGTGCATGCTAGGTCTTTTACTGTGTGCTCTAGACTATTAGATGATTTGCTAGACGTAGTAAGTCATTGAGATAACTTATCAAGAAATTAACTAATCAAATATGCAACTAATCTTAATACTGTGACTAGTTAACTTCATAAAACTTTATATGCGTATGGGTTCTACCGATTTTAGTTAATATTTATACACATTCATACAAACAAACATCATCGTCAGCGTGTCATGGTTATTTAAACTATGTTCATGATTCATTTAAAGTATGGTTTATTTAAACATGCATACCAGAACAGTGGCTATTGTTACAGTCAGTTGTTTGCTATTTTTTTATTCGTTATTATTATTTCTATTTGTTGGCTATCTTTTTTAAGCTATGTTCATGATTTATTTAACAATAGTTGTAATCTAAAGAGATGAACATATCTATCACATATATGCACCTGTTAGGTGTCATGGTTTTTTAAACTATTGCGACAACAATACCAAACCAGTATAGGTTTTTTTTATTTATAAATCCTTTTTGTGACATCAGTTGTACGGCTTTCGGTCTTACATCAGTTGTAACAACTGCTAGATGTTTTGAAGACCGGATTGGACCGGTCAGTCCAACCGGAAATCGGAGGAGTGGCCGAACCGGTTTTCATCAGTTCGTTTTGGAGGGGTTACCGGCCGGTTCGTCCGAATCGGTGGTCGGACCGGTGGTCGGATAAGATTTTCTGTGTTGGAAGAATAAATTAGTGTGTTGGAAACAAGATTATTGTTAAGCTTTATATATAACTATAAATACATATATAAATTATTTATATATAACTATATATATAATATATAATATCCTATATATAATTATGACGTTATCCGGTTCTTAAATCGAGTCCTACCACCGGACCAGTAAAGCGTCTGGTTCGATATCCGATGCAGTTCTGAAAACATTGCTTAAATACGCGTAAGGTCTCTAAGTAGAGGTCGAGGATGCCTGCCCCCACTAACAACGACCATTAAGATCTCACGAATTAACACAAAATATCCATTATGAAAGCTGTAACTATATTAAACAAAAGAAAGTATATATTACAAACATATTAATATATCATAAGATCACATGTATATTACAAACATATTAATATATCATAAGATCACATGTAAATTAATTTATTTAATTTTTATACAATTAAAAAGAAAATATAAAACAAGATAATAAGATTTAGGATCACAGTCAAACTTATCGGCGTATCAAAGTCATCATGAGCCTGAAAAATTTTGGTTCGATTCTTTTAGGGGCCTAATAAAGAGACGCCCTTAAGGATATTCAGACGCCCTACTTACGGGTCGTAAGGCCCTTCACGGGCCGTATTGACTGTCGGGTAGTCAAATCAGTCATTCAAAAACGTAACGGCCCGTGAATATGTTCACGGTCATATTTTTTCACGGCCCGTTTGGCATTCACCTTACGGGCCGTGAACTTCTTTACGGGTCCTACTTTCACCTTTAATAATTTGACGAGATATATTATTCCTCGTTTTTCGTGTAATTTTGTATTTATTACGTTATTTGATATGACGTAATATTCCTCGATAGTCGTGTAATTTTGTATTTATTACATTATTTGATATGACGTAATATTCCTCGATATTCGTGTTAATTATGTGACGACACTACTAGAAAACAAGGCTAATGCAACTTTTCAAAAGTAACCTTTTTTAAATGAGTTGCATTTGACTCTAATGCAACTTCATTGAACATAAAGGTTGCGTTTGAATATCTAATGCAACGTTTTCAAAAAAAAGTTGCAAAAAGTATTATAAATTGCAATATTTTTATTAAAAAGTTGCAAATTGTAGTAAAGATTGCAACCTTTCTCTTCAAAGGTTACACATTGTATTTAAATTGGTAACTTTTGGAATAAAGGTCGCACTATGAAAGCGTAATATGCAACATATTTTTAAAATGTTACTATAATAACCTGTCGTTTAGATAAAATAATATGTTGTAACCACTACTAGGTGATCACTAGTAATTTGGATAACTCTAGTTAGAAACTTGAGTGCTTAGGAAAAAAAATCACAACGTTCCTCTGCTCGATTGTGTTCTTAGAATTTTGGGGACGAAATGAAATTAACGGGGTAGAGTTGAAATAACCGAAAAATAAATAATAAATAAACATTGAATAACCAGACATAAATAATAATCTATACTAATAAACGTTAGTTTATAAATTCATTTCATAATTCAAATTTCTACGATATAAATTCATTTCATTTCAACTACTATATAAACGCAATATTCCATTTCAACTACTATATAAACGTTAATATTTAACGTTACGATGTCTTTCTGGGATAGCAACTATTTATTCGGTTCGGAATCTAACTATTACCCTAAGGAGGGTTACGGTTATTACGATGAGGCTGCTTCAAACTATTTAGGACAGTTCGCGTCCAATTACGGCGGGAATGACGGCGGCGATGATGGGGGTGATAACGGTGGCGATAGCAGCGGTGATAATGACGGTTCTGGTTCCGGTAAAAGAGGTTTATACGACACGAATCAGGTTATAAGATATATCATATTTAATTTTACTCTCATTTTACTTTCATTTAGTAATAACTAACTAAAAATATTAAATTGATTAGGTTTTCTCATCTCGTGAAGAATTAGTTGATTGGGCAACTAACGTGGGGCGAGAAAATGAGTTTGTTATTATCACCAAACGTTCAAAAAGAAATTCAAATGGTGTGGTGGTTAAAATTTGGTTGAAATGTGATCGGGTGGTGTATATAAGGGAGCATTCACTCTAAGAAAAAGTGGCACGAAAAAAACAAACTGTCAATTTGAATTGCAGGGTAAGTACCAGATAAAGAGAGACGGATGAATTATAGTTATTGTGGATGATACTCATAACCATGAACCTACTGAACACCTGGAAGGACATGCATACGTAATGAGGCTCACCGAAAATGAGCTTTCTACTGTAAAGAATCTGACCGAGCAAAATATGGACCCTCGAAACATTCCAGGCACGTTGAGGGAACAAAATCCCAATAACGTGTCTGTGTTACGAACCATATATAACGCTCGGGCAAAAATTAAAAAGTCCACCAGAATTGGTGAAACCCCAATGCAGGTTTTTTTTTCTATACTACAACAATATCAATATATTTACACCCCTCACATAGATGAACCGGCAAATACCGTCGACGGGGTTTTTTTTATACATCCCACATCTCATACATTATGGCGTGCGTACCCACACGTGCTGATGATTGATACAACATACAAAACTAACTTGTATAAAATGTCATTTGTTTAAATGGTTGGTGTGACATCCACCCTGAAATCTTTTTCTGTTGCTCACGCATTCATTGATTATGAGCGTGAAGCCAACTTCAGATGGGTGTTAGAGCAACTAAAAGCAACGCTGGAAGAAAAGTGTATGGAGCCCCGTGTTATACTAACCGACCGAGACCTCGCTCTGATGAACGCGACAGAAGAAGTTTTTCCGAGTGTTGTTCGATTACTTTGCAGATGGCATATTTCGGAAAATATTGCTAAACATTGCAAGGCGAGTTTTTCAAATGAAGAGTGGGGTGCTTTTGAGCATGTGTGGTCGATACTTATTAACTCTGCAACGACGGACATATACGCTTATAATTACGACCGGCTTTATCGCAGATTGGTGTCCAAACATTCAAGTAAGTTTTCTAGTGTTATTCTTAAAAATATATGTATATTTACATAAAAATAAGTACATTTTTTTAAATAGAAGTGCTGATGTACCTCAAAAATAACTGGTTGGACCCCTACAAAGAGAGATTTATGTCGGCGTGGATAAATAAAAGTTATAACTTCGGTCAGCACACAACGAACCGAGTTGAGAGCCAACATTCGTTGTTGAAAAGTTACCTGAAAGCAACCAATAGCACCCTGGATAGATTTATTCCTTTTATTAATAATATCTTAGTTACCCAGGAAATTGCTATAAAAGAAAGTTTTACCAAAAGCAAAATCGTGCTTATGGTGCAGCATAATCATGAAGTGCTTAAATTGCTGCGAGGTAACGTTTCTATTGCTGCTTTGGATATGTTAGTTGGTGAGATTAACAGGATAAATCATCTAATTACATCCAAAGAATCATGTGGCTGCCTTCTTTTTACCAGCTGTGGTCTTCCGTGTGCTTGTAAATTAAACAATTACTTTCAAACAGGTGAATGTTCTTTTACGTTTTTTATTTTTTCATGAAAAGTTTTATTATATTTAATTTAATATATTATTTTATAGGTCAATGTATCCCGCTCGATGCCATTGATGTTTTTTGGAGGAAGCTAGATTTTTCACCCGCGTATATTGTACGGGAGGTTCAAGTAGATGTACATAAAGAGATGGAGATGGTGACAAAACATTTACTTGTCCAACCCGAAAATGTGAAAAGATCTTGATTAATATTTTCAAATCTTTCATTAATCCTTCAAAAACTGATAAAAAACCTCCTAAAGTCCAAACACATACACGGGGTCGTCCAAAAAAAGATAAGCAAAAAGAAACAATATTAGACCCCCCAGACATAGTTCATATGTTCAACCTAGATAAAATATTGAAGGTTCGCCAACATATTCAAGTTCGGTGGTGAAGTCAAAACAAGGGTCTTTGCAGCGCAGTCAATCCCTGTCTTCGAAATCAAGAGCCAAAGATGGATTATCTCAACAGAGTTCCAAGTTTTCATATATCCCGGGCGACGAAGATAAAAACAATTTTTTCCGGTTTAAACCGTTGGATTCCATCATTCTTTTTCCGGTATATTTCAGGTGCGGATGATGTTTTAGCCGACGGCAATTGTGGTTTTCGTGCTATAGCACTCGCACTGGGATATGGTGAAAATCACTGGCGTTTTATTCGTACGGAACTTATAGCTGAGTTGGATGAAAACAGACATAGGTACGCTGCGATGTTTCCTGATATAAACGAAATAAGGGAATCATTAAACTGGAACGGCTTAGGTGCAGCTCCCCATAAAAATTGGATGACAGTGCCACCTGCTACAATCCTTATTGCTAACAGGTGTCGAGTGGTTATAATTTTATATCTATCGGCAACTCCGCTACTTTTTTCCCGTTCTGGTTATCTTCTCGTGATATCAGTGAACATCATATAATTTCAATTGCTTATGTTCAAGATAGCCATTTCATTAGAATTCGATTAGTGGGTGACTATCCAATGCCTGTTCCGAGCAAATATTGGTATTTGTACGAAACAGAAAACGCTAATGATTGGGAGGTTATATACGGAAGTCGATTTCAAAAATATCTCGAACTAAGGCCCGTAGACCCGGTTGAACGTATAGATTTAGTATAATTTACACATTTATCAATTCTTTATTGTTGTTGAATTGTAAACATGTAATCTATTATTTATTCAATTCTTTATTGTTGTTGAATTGTAAACATGTAATCAATTCTTTCGTTTTCCAAGGAAAAATGCAATAAGAAGATTATCGAATTTTTCTTCAACTTTTGAATTTTGTTTATATGAGTTGGGCATTTGGTTAGCATAAAAGGTGTGTATGAATGTTAATGATATGAGATGCATAATATTTGTAAACATATAATTAAACATTTAAACGTCATCAAAAATAAGTCATAATATATCAACAAAATTTTTCAATTTTTTACATGAAAGGTAAATAAAACAAAAAAAGCCTACTATCTATGCGTCATGACCACCACCAGCATCACCACCACCAGCATCCTCCTCATCACCACCAGCAGCCTCCTCGTCATCACCCGCAGGTCGTCTGACAAACGGAGACAACTCCGGCGAGGCAATGACGGTGATGTAAGAGCCGCAAACAATCGGGCTATCCATCTGCAAAACAATCAAATAAGAGGCATAATTATGAGTCGCACAATAGATAATACTTATTTATTAAGAATTAATATAAATATTTTTTTACCTTGCCCTGAATGACGCTGAAGAAATAGGCGGCCATGCAGTGAGCAAGATTCACCCGCCTAGGTGAAAGCAAGGCCCTCAGAAAAATAAATCAAGGAGCGACACCTGCTCCATACTCTGGTCTCTGCCGGCAATGGTGCCGGCAATGCACTGGTGTAGGTACCGGTGCAACGGATCTCTAATGGAGCTCGCCCTAATGGCACCCTCCCATGGCTGGTGGGAAATGGTCGGCCACCATCCGACCAGAGGAGCCGCCTCTGACTGGAACTCGTCAGAATAAAAACGAGGATCCTGCGTCTCCTCCTGGGTGTAAAACCCAAGAGTCACCGCCCACTGAGCGAGGGTGAACTCAAACCTAGTGCTCGTCAGCATAAATCAATAGGTGCTCGCGGGAGTGAACAAAAACATAGACAAAAACTCCAACGTGAGCTCCCTGTAGCCCCTCCTAGATCCAAAATCAAACATACGCCTCCAGGGCGTCTCTCCCTCGAGCCCAACGATGTCCTGGGCACGTGCTATATCTCCAACCTCCTCTAGCACGTCCTAGTCGAGGGTGCGGGTCCCCTTCAGGGGCCGTCCAATCAGCTTCCACAGCCTAAGCCGCGACTGTGTCTCTCGAGGAAAATGAAGATGCGGATGTGGGTCCAGGAAGTCACCCTGACCCTCAGGCTCGGTCTCTGGACGTGAACGTTTGTGCGGCGGCATAATCTGCAAAAAAATTAGAAAATCTCAAGAACAAAAAAAGGGTTACGGGCCGTGAGACTCCCTCACGGGCCGTAACCTTTTCAATGTCCAAATGGTTACGGCCCGTGAACAGCAGTCACGGCCCGTGTCCCTTTGAAAATTCAAAAGGTTACGGCCCGTGAGAGTGTCTCACGGCCCGTAACCCCCAATTTTTTCAGATTATTTTCGTTTTTAAATTAAATTTTAACATATTTAAACCATAAATATACAAAAATAAAATACGAATTTGAATACGTACCGTAGTAAGGAGTCGGCGGTATGAAAGTGATGAAAATCCGGAGCTCGTGACAGAGTGAATCGAATGTGTGTTTAGGGGGCGTAAATGAAGAAATGGGTCGTGAGGTCGTATATATGATACGGCTTCACGGTCGTGAAGGGACTCACGGCCCGTTACTGATGGCAAAAACGGCCGTAAGAGTCCTCACGGCCCGTGAGGTGGGTAATTTTAAAAAACTACCGTTGAGACTTCACGGCCCGTTTGGTAGCCCACATAAGGGTCGTAACATCCCTCACGGGCCGTTTCATTATTTTTTAGGTCTATAAATTCAACCACTTCACACAACCAATTCACACAAATTTACTCAATATTCAAACCATGAGCGTTACAAGTTTTACATCAAGTTCCTCGTCCCATTCACCGGATCAAAATCCATGGACGGATGAAGAGGAGGTGACTTTAGTAAGATCTTGTATCGAAAATTCAGGGATTATCCCACCAAATTCAATATTTTGGAACCGGGTTTCAACTCGTTTTCATCAAATTCTTGAACGTGAAGAATATCGCACCACTCGTGAACTTAGCAACAAGTGGTTTGACTTGAGAAGGAAGGTCACGACATTTCACCAGCTCTACAAAGACGTTTACAACAGTCGAAATACGTTATGGAATGCTGCGGATATTATGACAACAACTCAAGAAAGATATCGGGAGCATTTTGGAATTTCTTTTAACCATTTTGCGGCTTGGATCTTTTATAAAGATCAAAAAGATTAAAAATTATGTGTTTTATTATTGTGTGATAATAACGGTTTATCGTTTTTAATAAAGTGTACTAATAAACGTTTATGTTTTAATAAAATATTTCATTACTGTTCTACATTAGACGTCTAGAATACAGTTCGTCTGCCATAAATCTTCGGAATCTAAAGCAAGCATCCTGTAAGCTAACCTCTTGCCACTCTAAAGATCTATTTTGAACCAACCTACGCAATAACATACAAATTACAACTCCCGAATCTCGACCAATATGACCGGCGTTAGGAGGCCAAACGGTTTCACCGGATACGACCAGTTCTTCGATTTGTTCTTGTCCGGAGTGCTGCCAATATTGTATACGTGACAGAAAATGTAAAAAGTACGATTCGAATTGTACGAAAATCGTTCGGGCATTACGATGAATGCACCATGAATCATCACACGTATTTGGTCGGCATTCGTATGGAGAATATATACGAACTTGTAGTGAGTCCATAGAAATCTTAAAAAGATACCAATTTTCTTCGTCATCAGTCATTGGTACGTAAACCTACAAAACAATTTAATTCACGGTTATAAATTCATGATTTTTATTGTAAAACATGAAAACAGTATTACCGTATCAACTTATCATAACGCGGGATATAGACAGTCACTCCCGTCGCCATATTCGTTACCATTAACGGACCCCGAGTATATTAAGTTAAACCATTCAAAGGGAGAATCGTCCAACGATCACTACCCGGCAACTCTTCTGTTCTACGTATTTCTTCGTATATCCATATTGTGAGTCTATTTATCCAAGCCCGAACATGCTATAAAATAACAATTTTTTAATTGTTAGAATTTTAAAATAAAATAAAATATACAAAAAAAACTTTAAATCATACCTCTGTACCTAAAGACACGTATCCGAGTAATTCACGCCAAAATTGTAACTGAATATCGGAATTACCCATGTAATACACTCTACATGTTTGGGAATCACCGTTACGTATAAAGTGAATAACATTCTAAGACCAGTTCCTCCCATTCTGCCAATTATGGTTATCTATTGGATCAGGAATACTTTCCACAATATCTCGTGAGTTTGAAGAGGACTCATTTTGACGTCTTCTATTACCTCTACGAGAAGACATTTTAACTGTTTCGTTTCTCACTAACCGTATATAACAAGTAATATATATAACGGTTTATATAGAATCTTAAATCGAATCAAGGAATAATACGTCGCGTCACATAATTATAAAATTTAAAAGTGCACACAAATCAAGGAAAGTAAATTCTCAGAAGGACTACTACGGTCCGTGAGAGAACTCACGGGCCGTTATGGAACTTGTTAACGGGCCGTGGGAGTGGACATTTACGGGCCGTTTGTTCTTACACGGCCCGTGAGTGAATGTAGGTGTGAAAATTAAGTTTCGAAAACCTTACGGCCCGTGAGGCCCTTCACGGGCCGTGAGAAAAGTCAAAGGGCGTCCAGATATAACCTGACATGACATTGGATTAGGGGCCTTCTTTTATGCCACTTGCTGTAGTTCAATTGACTAGATGAGCACACATGTTACTTCTTAAGGTCAAATCATCACAAGAATTCAGTAAAGTTTTTTCATTTTTTGTTTTTTATATAGTACTTTTATATTATGTTTCAAATATGGATGCTTACGGAACTTGTTGACTCGATTAATCAGGTTCTAGCATTGTTTTCACGACCGGCCGGTCCGACCGGTATAACCCGGGATCGGTCCGGTGGCAGGTCCGGTCAAGTATGATTCGTTTTCGAGTGGTCGAACCGTCAGGTTCTTTCCGAACCGGTGGTCGGACCAGGAAACCGGACCGGTTTTCAGTATTTTTTTTGATTTTTTTGAGTAAAAAGGGGGTGTTGAACTATAAATTAGTGTGTTAGATATACAAATATACTTAAGTTTTATATATAACTATAAACTGCATATATAAATCATATATAAATTACTTATATTTGATTATATATATAATATATATATATATACTATATATAATTATGACGTCATCCGGTTCTTAAATCTGATCCGACCGCTCGGACCGGTCCGACCGGTCCGACCACCAAACCAGTTAGGCGTCCGGTTTGACGTCCGATCCGATTCTGAAAACTTTGGGTTCTAGGTTGTATTCTACACCTAAAAAGAATTGTTGTTAAGCTAATAACGGGTTAAGCTCAGACGTAAGAGCAAGTGTTTTAATTAATCAAACTATGTTGTTAAGAGACAAATTTATAGTAGATTATTGCGATTGTCGTAACCAAATAATGCTGGGTGTTCATCTAAGGACTGTAGATGTCTTTTATCTAACTTTATTACTTTAGTATGATATTTAGTGGAATGTATATTAAAAGAACATTTTTGCACAGTTTCTATTGTAACTTTGCTGGTCCTTTACATTGGGTAAGCTGTCATCCCTCGTTCGATCCTGGGTTCGTGTACCGAACCCTTTATCCGAGATCATGTCCAGAGGTGACCTCCGTCATCAACTATCGAATAGGCTTTTTATATTACACAATCCCACCGGCTCTACACCTTCATAATGATGTGTAGGGATAGAATGATGATTTCTCCTTCCCGTACTGTTGTCATCAAAGGTTAGTTTTTGTTTCTGACTTGTAGTTTAGAAAGTTTTGTCATTTTTAATCGTGATTTGTGATATTTATTCAATTCGGGTGTGCATGGAGTAAAAATTGATTGTTGATATGGTCGCCTTTAATCACACAAATGTTCAATTTCTATCGTTGTAGCCTTTCTTGTTTCGATATGTATTTTTTAGATTTTATCCGCCTTCTTTCTTTTGATGATTTTTGAACTACTTTGATTCTCTTTCTTAATCTAACTAGTTTGGTCCCCAGACGCGCGTTGCGCGTCATAAAGACGGGCTAAACGGAGGCTCAGAACTCTGTCATCATAGCTACAAGCTAACACTTTCAGTTATGGCTGCTAACCGTAAACGGTAGCCACGCCAAAGCAACCCGAAACCATTTTTTGAATATCATCATAGCCCGACACTATAGTAAATTCAAAATGTACACCAACATACAACATGTACATGTCTCAGATGAAGACAGTTTCATCATCACCGACTTGAAACAAAGCACCGATTCATTTTTCCGAATGCAGCATGTGATGAATGGGGCTCAGAACCGGATTTCAGTTATGGCTGCTAACCGTAAACGGTAGCCACGCCAAAGCAACCCGAAACAATTTTTTGAATATCATCATAGCCCGACGCAAGCGTTTTCAAGGGGCATAAAACAAACCTAGTGTAATATTTGCTCACAAAAAGCACAAGATTAAACAACACTGCATCCCCAAGCAAAGCATAAATGACACCAAACCTCACAAACCAGCGAACCTCATAAACATAAACAATTGTTTCAAGACCGATCATGATCAACATACAGCACCATGCAAGAGCCTTAATAAGTAAGGTGACAACCTGCAATAATAGAAATTGGAAACATAGTAAGGTCAGTATATCTTACTTCTCTATGTAGTTGTCTAAATTCTCAAATATACAATCAAATTTGCATTTTATTTGGAAAAAATATCCGGCCTTTTTTTTCTAATATGTTCATCACGGATGTAGGTTAGAACAAAAGGGTATGTTGAAGAAAATGTATACAAAAAGAAACAAACCTCGTATGGAGCTGTATACGCAAGCTCCCAGAATGACCAAATGGGAAATACCAGTGACCAAAGAATCTGTTGCACAGGGTGTGTATGTAACATCCTGTTTTGTAAAAATATATATTTTGTGAAAAATATATAAATATATTTTTATCATTGTTAAACGAATAAGTTTTGGGTCGTAGTGTTATTGAATTAAGTAACGTTTAAATAAGTGTTGACGTTATCAAATAATAATAATAATATAGAAATAATAATAATAGAATTGATGATTGATTAAATAATAAAAATTAATGTATGTTTACGTGCATGTTAAAATGTATATATATATACATAATAATTTATGATATTTTGTTAAAGGGTTGGTAATATTAGTTACTAATTGTTTGATAGCTAGTGAAGTAAAAATAAAATAAAAAAAGAAATAAATAAAAGAAAAACATATACATAATGAATAATTAATACAAGTAGATGACTCTATAACATAATTCATGTGATGATTGCACGTTGCATTCTAAAGTGAAGTAAGCTTGATTTTATGACACCTGTTAACATTATTAATAAATCATTATAAAAAAATATATATAAGCTCAATGTGAAGTTGGTAACAGAGTCTTTGTAAAAAAAAGAATCGTAACGGAGGACAGGAAACAAAAGAGAGTAATTTGTGTTCATGAATCAACGATGATTGACGAGTAACAACTCGGGTCTTGTATAATATTGTAAGTAACACGAAGAGGTAAGTATACTGACCCGTAACTAGTTTATGTTATATGTTTAAATTACATGATATATGATGTTCTTGTTATGAGTTTGTATGAATTATGTTGAGATGAAACGTGTTTAATTACATGTGAATTGAGTTTGTTTATTATGATAAACATGATTACGGGAGAAATGATTTATATGATTACGGGTTCAAGTATGTGTATTGGCAGTTTAAAAAGGGGTTGTATATATATATATATATATATATATATATATATATATATATATATATATATATATATATATATATATATATATATATGTAAGGATTTCGGGTGTTGAAATCCCAAGGGGTACGGGTGTTGAACTCCACATATATAAAAAAGGGAAGTTAAATATATGTAAGGATTTCGGGTGTTGAAATCCCAAGGAGTTCGGGTGTTGAACTCCACATATATAAAGAGATGAGTTAATAATCCTCAAGGGTTAAAATAAACCCATAAGGAATTCGGGTGTTGGATTCCAAAGAAGTAAAGAGGATTAAATAAATAAAGATTTTGGATATTAAATTCTAATGAATAAAAATATTTTTTTAATAAAGGGGTGTACTTACTTAGCGAAAGCTAATAAAGATATTTTTAAACGTTTTCAGGAAAAGCACCAATAAATGGTTAAAGCTTCACGGACGAGACTGGACTGACGAAGGAACCCTACTCTCCTTTAATACTTAATATAATAAATATTGTAATAAAAGTTTGTAAAACGTTCATGTTTCCTGTGATGTTTTTATAGATATAATGAAATGATATGTCATCATGAGTAATAAATTTTATTGTGAACTGGGACCTAAACTCTGATATATGTAGTGAAAGCATTTTTATTTAAAAAAAATTGGTGTGTTTCAAGTTGGTATCAGAGCACGGTTTGAGAGATTTAGGTATATAAAAGAAATACTTAGACTCGAACCATAAATGCTACTGATATTAAAACGAGAGGGTTCAGTCCAGAATTGGTCCAGGGAAGCAGATAAATGGGAAGTTTGTATTGGTGCTTTATGAAAACATATGAGAAAATATGTGTACACTGAAATTTGTATGTTTGAGATATCATATGGTAGTTGGAAAATTATGATGAGTATAGTATATTGTTTACATACCTGGCCAGTATGAGGGTAATATATCATATCATTATGAATTTTCAAAGATTATATTGTATTAAAAACGTCAAAGAGTAAGTGTGGGGATAGGGAGTATGTATGCATAAAATGATGTGTATGTGTAGTATGTTATAAATGCATATATAGTACTTTTTGGCCTTAGATATATTGTTTGTCTTGACAATAAAGTATGGAGTATTAAGTCCTTATATAAGTGCTTGCAGTATAGAAATCATTAGAATAAATATAACATGAAATAAATAAATTGTTTAGAGAAATATGGCGGATGAAAGAGGGGAGAATGCTATACAAGGCGAGGGAAATCGTAACACCGAAAAGCATGTAGATAATGCTTCAGAAAGATCAGTGTATTCATCTCGTCTTAATAATAATACAACTTTTGTACCTGAAGAAATTCATAGACAGATTGCTATCGAGGTGGGAAAGGCATTTGAAGCCAATATCCCATTTCTTCTAGCTGAAATGCAAAATTCTATTGGAATTATGCTAGAAGAAAAATTGAAAAAGAATGAAGTACCCATAGAAAAACCTACGAATAATATGGGAGCAACGTCAATAACTGACGTTGAAAAACGTCACTGCACGTATACAGACTTCATGGCTTGTAAACCTTTGCAATTCAAAGGTGAAATTGACCCTTTGGTGAGCCAAAGGTGGATAACAGCCATGGAGACTATTTTCGATACGTGTCATTGCGACCCGTGTGATGAAGTAATGTTTGCAACGAACCAGTTCTGTGAAAGAGCTAAGGACTGGTGGGATATGGTGAAGAATGAGAAAGGGAGAGAAAGAATCAAAAATATGTCTTGGGAAGAATTCAAACCAATCTTCCTAAAACATTTCAGTCCTCGTGTTGCAATTGATCGTATCACTGAAGAACTTCTTCATATGTGTCAAGGCAACGAGACGGTGGATGAAATCTTTGGAATTTTCTATGATAAAGCGAAGTTTTGTCCTTCGCTTTTCACTTCTGAAGAAATGTGGATGACTCGGTTCCATCTTATCCTTAAGACAGAAATTAGAGAATTTATTTCTCCATCAAAATGTGGAAGTCTTAAGGAGCTTCTTAATTGGGCTCGTGAACGAGAAATGGAACTGAAGAGACAGAAAGAAAGAGACGAGAAGAGAAAGGTTGATGTTATGGTTCCTGCAGTGCCTGCAAAGAAAGTAAAATTTATAAAGCCTGTAAAGAGTTCAGGCTCTATCAAAGAGTACGGTAACTGTCAATTCTGTGGAAAGAGGCATCTTGGGGAGTGTCGTTATAAGAACCCAATTTGTTATAAATGTGGGAAACCAGGGCATACAACACCACAGTGTGTTAGCGCTGTCAACTTATGTTATAACTGCTATAAGCCGGGTCATATGAGGAATGACTGTCCAGAGCTGAGAACAAGGGTTACCAAGACTGCGGAAGGATCGAGAGCCTTAGAGAACGTGAAACAGTTGGAAGCTCCAAAACCATGAGGCAGGGCTTTTCAAATTACCGTAAAAGAAGCAAAGGTTGAACCTGATGTCGTCACAGGTACCTTTCTAGTCAACTTCCTTCCTGCACATGTTTTATTTGATTCTAGAGCTAGTAGATCCTTTGTATCTATAAAATTTGCCTGCCATAGTTCTTTTGTTAAAAGTAAGCTAGTAAATGTGTTAGAAGTTGACATTGCTAGTGATAAAAGTTTCGTCGTATCCGAAATATGTCGAAACTGTAAAGTAAATATTCAAGGAGAGGAATACGATATCGACTTAATCCCGATAGAGTTAAGGGAATTTGATGTGATTATTAGGATGGATTGGTTGTCCCAGCAACACGCGTCGATACTCTGCAATCGAAAGATTGTTCAATTTATGTCGCCAATGGGAGAACAAATCTGGATTTATGGAGAAAGAAAGAGCAACATAATTGTATGTTCAATGGCGAAAGCCAACAGTTACATACGACATGGACATCAAGCGTTTCTAGCCTACGTGGCTAATAAAGAAACGAAAGAAAGGAAGTGAAGTCCCTATAGTTAAAGAATTCCCTGACGTATTCCCTGATGAGCTACTGGGCGTTCCACCAGAAAGAGAAGTTGAATTTAAAATTGATTTAGTTGCTGGAGCTAAGCCTGCTGCTAAATCGCCGTATCGACTAGCACCCAACGAGATGAAGGAATTGATGTCTCAACTTCAAGATCTCTTGGATAAAGGTTTTATTCGCCCAAGTGTTTCACCTTGGGGAGCGCCTATATTGTTTGTTAAAAAGAAGGACGGTAGCATGCGGATGTGCATCGATTATCGTGAATTGAATAAGCTGACCATCAAGAATAGGTACCCTTTGCCTAGAATTGATGATCTTTTTGACCAACTACAAGGCGCTAGTTGGTTCTCAAAGATCGATTTAAGGTCAGGTTATCATCAAGTTAAAGTACGAGAAGAAGATGTACCTAAGATAGCTTTTCGTACTCGTTATGGGCACTATGAATTCGTTGTGATGCCATTTGGTTTAACAAATGCTCCAGCGGTTTTCATGGACCTTATGAATCGAGTATGTAAACCTATGCTTGATCGTTCTGTCATCGTCTTTATCGATGATATTCTTATCTATTCACGAACCGAAGAAGATCATGCTCAGCATCTTCATGAGGTTCTCAATGTGCTAAGAAAAGAAAAGTTATATGCAAAATTTTCTAAATGTGCATTCTGGCTTCGAGAAGTCCAATTCTTAGGTCATGTGGTGAATGCGGAGGGTATTTTGGTGGATCCCTCCAAAATGGAGACTATTATGAAATGGTCAACTCCTAAGACTCCAACTGAAGTCAGAAGTTTTCTGGGTTTAGCCGATTATTATCGGCGTTTTATTCAGGATTTCTCAAAGATAGCTTCCCCGTTGACGAAGCTAACTCGGAAAAATTCCAAATTTGAATGGAATCCAGAACAAGAAAAGGCGTTCCAACTTTTGAAAGAAAAGTTAACTAAAGCTCCTGTTCTGGCACTACCAGAAGGAACTGAAGATTTCATAGTTTATTCTAATGCCTCACGTGTTGGATTGGGTTGTGTGCTTATGCAAAGAGGAAAGGTAATAGCTTATGCTTCACGGCAATTAAAGTCACATGAAGCAAATTACCCAACCCATGATCTTGAATTGGCAGCGGTCATATTTGCGTTAAAGATCTGGAGGCATTACTTGTATGGAACGAAGTGCACTATCTATACTGATCATAAAAGTCTGAAATATTTCTTTGACCATGTGACGCCCTAAACCCGGCAGGGCACCGGAGGCACGTCACATAGTTGGATTAATATTTTAAACCCAAATCAGAGCTTTCTATTTACAGCGGAAGACTTTAAACAATATTATATATTAACCCAACTTTTTAAAACATTTTACATATGATTGTATTTAATTATACATCGCCCTATTTATAGTATTAACAAGCCCTAATCCTATGCCAGCAGCTACTCCAGGATAGCATCCTCATCGGCTCATACTTGCTTTCCTTTATTATTAGAGGATCCCTCCTTACCTAACACACACAACATACTCAAAACATCAGATAAACTGGTGAGTTCTAATTTTCATTAAAACATTAACAATATCTTTACACATACAAAAGTGCTATTCATATTGGCAATATTATAAGTTCAACTTTCATCATTATTTTGTCCCACGGGACCTGTTTCACAGAACGTCGGTTGCCCACATCTAGTAACTACCAGTTCCCCACATTCAGAAACGTCGGTTGCCCACATCTAGCAACTACCAGTTTCCCATACCAAGTAACGTCGGTTGCCCACATCTAGCAACTACCAGTTACCATACCCAGAGACGTCGGTTGCCCACATCCAGCAACTACCAGTTTTCCATACTCGGTAACATCGGTTGCCCACATCTAGCAACTACCGGTTACCATCTCTCATCCAGTAGGATGTCAATTAATCATCTAGGGTCGTCACCACAAGATGTTCACAAAGCTGAGTGATCGTCATCACTCCTATCAAACTGTACAGTTTATACACTCAGGCATCTTACCCTAACTGGCCTGTTGAGATTTACATCACATTACCATTTCAAAGGGCTTAGAACTCACCTTATCAATTTCCTCACCACAGTCTACACAATCCACGTACACAAGGTAACTAGTCCTTCCTTTAATCAAGGTATATCTAAAGCAATAAACCCTGATTCAGTAAACTTATTCTCAAACAGGGCCCTCATGCGATTGAACACTTATGCGAATGAGCAATCATGCGACTAGACCTATGCGAATGAACTATGCGACTGAGCTTTCAGTCGTACGACTAACGATTCATTCGCGCGATTGAGTTCTCATTCGTATCCAGTGTTCGCTCGTCTTCATTCGGACTTCCAACCAGGCGACTGGGTTCCAATCGCACGACTGAACCTCCATTCGCACTCAGTCGCACGACTAGACTCTCATTCGTGCGATTGAGTCATGCGATTGAGCTCATTCGCCTGAAACGAATCAGCAGCTGTGTTCTTGACGTTTTTGATCCAAACTTACTCAAAATTTAAGTTTTAACCATCCAAATCATACCATATTCAAAACAGATCCTATACACATCGTTTACAATGGTTTCGGACCATTATTTCATCAAAACTTCATAAAAACTTGAATTTGAATTCCTGGATTTTAAATTCAGAAATGAACCAGACCAATTTACTGATTTAAACAGGTTATTGGATCAAATTCAATCATACACACAGCTTATAACATCTCCGGATTAATCCGTGATGTTCAAAACTTACCAAAACGGAGTTTCGCCTAATCAATTTCGTGAGAACATGGTTTCGGGTGTGAAGGGGACAAGAAAACAGAATAGATGCAGATAGAAACCTGCCCTTGAACCCCCTGCACCGCCCCACTTATCCATACACTCAACTTAACCACCTCACCTTCAGTCACACGATTGAACCATTCGTACGACTAAACCGTGCGACTGAAGCTCATACGCCTACTATTCGTACGACTGAGTCTCAATCGCACGTAAGGGGTGCGACTGGAGTTCATTCGCATATGACTTATGTGACTGAACACTTAAACACTCAAATAACTCAACTTAATTTAATTAATCATAACTATAATATAATTTACAAGTCCGGATTTAGAAACCGGATGTTACAACTCTCCCCCCCTTAAATAGGTTTCGTCCTCAAAACCAACTATTCAAACAACTGGGGATAATCTCTCTTCATCTCATCTTCTGATTCCCAAGTGAAATCAGATCCCTTTCTATTCGACCACTGCACTTTAACTAAATCAATAGTTTTATTCCTCAGCCTTTTCACCTTTCTGTCTACTATAGCAGTAGGTTTTTCAACATAGTTTAACTTATCATCCACTTCTATATCATCCAAAGGTACATAAGCATTCTCTTCAGCCAAACACTTGCGCAACTGTGACACGTGAAAGGTTGGATGAATTCCTTGCAACTGATCGGGTAATTCTAGTTTATAGGCCACTTCTCCAATCCATTCTATAATTCTAAATGGCCCTATAAAACGAGGATTTAACTTTCCCCTTTTTCTGAATCTGATAATTCCCTTCCAAGGAGATACTTTCAACATAACTCTATCTCCTACTCCAAACTCTATATGCCTTCGCCTTTTATCTTCATAAGACTTTTGTCGATCCTGAGCTGCTTTAAACCGAGCTTTGATCTGATCCAGTTTCTCATTCGTAGCTTGTACAATTTCCAAACTGCCTAACTCTTTCTGCCCAACTTCTCCCCAACATATGGGGCTCCTACACTTCCTGCCATATAACATCTCATAAGGGGCTCTCCCAATCGTAGAATGATAACTGTTATTATAGGAGAATTAAATTAATGGCAGATGACTATCCCAGTTACCCCAAAATCTATAACACAAGCTCATAACATGTCTTCAACTGTTTGGATAGTCCTTTCAGTCAACCCATCAGTTTCTGGGTGGAAGGACGTGCTGTGTAACAGACGAGTACCCACATCTTCATGAAACTTTCTCTAAAATCTCGAAGTAAAATATGTATCTCTATCTGACACAATAGACAACGGTACTCCATGACGAGCAATAATTTCTTGGATAAACAATTCTGCTAACTTCTCGGAGTTATACGTTTCCTTGATTGGTAAGAAATGCCCACTACGTGTCAATCTATCTACTATGACCCAAATGGTATCATAACCTTTAGCTGTACGCGGAAGCTTAGTTATGAAATCCATTGTCAATTCTTCCCACTTCCATTTCGGGATCTCTAAAGGTTGAAGCTTACCATATGGCTTTTGATGCTCAGCTTTGACCTGAAGACATGTCAAACACCTATTCACATATTGCATCACGTTAAACTTCATACCGAGCCACCAATATTCTTGTTTCAAATCCTTATACATCTTAGTAGTACCAGGATGTATAGAATATCTGGACTTATGAGCTTCATCTAACACCAATTCCCTCATCTTAATCGGAACCCACATACGACCATATTTCGTCTTAACCCCAAAGCTATTTTCTTCCAGATCCTTTGTTTGACCCTTCATTCGTTCCTGCTTCACATTCTCTTCTCTCAAGGCTTCTAATTGAGCTTCTCGTAACTGATGCATAAAATTGGGGTTATCACTAACTTGTATGACTTAACTCGTATTAGAGGGTGTTCATTCTTTCGGCTTAATGCGTCAGCAACCACATTTGCTTTACCAGGATGGTAAAGTATTTCACAATCATAATCTTTCACCAACTCTAACCATCTTCGCTGGCGCATGTTCAATTCCTTCTGATCAAAGAAATATTTCAAACTCTTATGATCTGTGTAAATCGTACATTTCGCCCCATATAAATAATGCCTCCATATCTTCAAGGCAAATACCACTGCTGCCAGTTCTAGATCATGTGTCGGATAATTCTTTTCATGTTATTTCAACTGTCTGGAAGCATAAGCAATCACCCGTCCCCTCTGCATCAATACACAACCCAAGCCTTGATACGAAGCATCCGAATAAATCGTCAAATCTTCATTTCCATCTGGCAACGACAATACTGGTGACTGGGTTAATTTCTGCTTCAATTCTTGAAATGCATTTTCTTGTTCTGGTCCCCAAACGTATTCTTCTTTCTTCCTTGTCAGTTTCGTTAATGGGGATGCGATTTTAGCAAAATCCTGAATAAACCTTCTATAATAACCGGCCAGACCCAAGAAACTGCGAACTTCAGATGGCGTCTTTGGAGGACTCCATTTCACTACTGTTTCAATCTTAGTGGGGTCTACTAAAATACCTTCTGCATTAATCACATGCCCTAAAAACTGTACCTCCCGCAACCAAAACTCACACTTAGAAAATTTTGCATAAAGCCTTTCTTTTCTCAATCTTTCCAATACTTCACGAAGATGGCAGGCGTGATCTCCCTCATTCTTCGAATAGATCAGTATATCATCAATAAACACAATTAATGATCGATCTAACATTGGCTTGCACACCCTATTCACCAAATCCATAAAAGCAGTAGGGGCATTCGTCAACCCAAAAGACATAACCAGAAATTCATAATGACTATAGCGGGTACGAAATGCTGTCTTAGGTATATCTTCTTCCTTGACTTTCAACTGATGATATCCCGAACGAATGTCTATCTTAGAAAACCAACTGGCTCCCTGTAGCTGATCAAGCAAATCATCTATTCGTGGGAGTGGATACTTATTCTTTATTGTCAACTTGTTTAATTCTCTGTAATCAATACACATACGCATACTCCCATCTTTCTTCTTTACAAACAATACTGGAGCACCCCACGGGGAAGAATTGGGTCTAATGAAACCTCTTTCTAGCAAGTTTTCAATCTGTTTCATTAACGCTTTCAATTCTGATGGAGCTAATCTATAAGGTGGCTTAGCAACTGGCTTAGCTCCCTGAACCAAATCAATTCTAAACTCAACTTCACGATCTGGAGGAATGCCCGGTAATTTTCTGGAAACACATCTACAAAATCCCTAACCACAGGAATATCCTCTATCTTTCTCACAGACTTTTGGTAATCGATTACATATATTAAATAAGATGCACACCCGCGGCTCATTAACTTATCAGCTTTCATCATAGACACTATTTTCATATTTGACTCCTCTCTATCACCATATACATTAATCGTTTTCCCGTCTGGTGCTCTTAACTGAATTAACTTCTTATTACATATAATATGGGCTTCATGGTCTGCCAACCAATCCATACCCAAAACTACATCAAACCCTCCTAATACCATTGGATATAGTTTAACATGCAACCTATATCCTTCTAATTCAATATAACAACCATCAATCATACTACTAATCATCACCGATCTATCATTAGCAGTTTCAACTACAAAAGCTACCTCTAATGGCCGAACTTCACATGCAAGCATAGGGCAAAAATAATAGATACAAAACTTCCACTCGCACTAGAATCAAATAACACATTAGCTGGAATTCCATTCACTAGAAACGTACCTGAAACTACATCTGGCAAAGATTTAGCCTCACTAGCTGACATAGAATATGCTCGCCCCTTGGCCACACTCGACCCTTCTCCTGAACCTTTCATCGATCTAACCGGTTCAGGCTTTCTAACTACCAACTTTGGACATTCACTTCGGATATGCCCCGTTTCACCGCACTCATAACATTTACGAGGACCTTTACTACATTCATTAGCATAATGTCCCATCTTTCCACATCTAAAACAATTCCTGCTACCCATCATACATTCACCCTGATGTAGCCTACCACATCTCCCGCAACGTGGCAGCTCATTTCTAACATTCCTCGGAAATTGACCCCTTCCAAACCTACTTTTCTTTTGAAAACTTGGATTCTCAGATCTTCTTTGCACTACAGGTTCTTCTCGCCTCCTTTTACCCCCATCAGGAGCAACATTACTACCATAAATTTCTTGATACATATCTGCAGCTAAGTTTACCGTCAACTGGTAACTACTCGGAGCAAATGATCTAACCAACTTCCTAACCTCCTGAGGCAATCCCTGTGTATACCTCAAAATTTTCTTCTCTTCAGGAACCACTAAATGAGGCACCAACCGCGCCATCTCCTCAAACTTAGACGTGTATTCTGTAACACCCGTATATTTCTTTTAAAGAAACAAAAGAATAAACGAGGAAGAAAAAGGGGGAAAAGAAAGTCAACCCCAAAGTTGAGGGACCAAAAGTGTAAAAGATGATAAAATCTTGAAAAGTTGGTGTAAAAGGCGATATGGTCGCCCATACCCACTGCACACTCTTTTCTTGTTCGGATTTTTGAGAGAGAAAGCAGAGAAACTCTCGGGTTTTTGAAGAACAAGAAGAAGAATTCGGGTTTAAGGTAAGGTTTAATGTTTTAAGTTGTTCTTAGCTAGATTAGCCTCGGTTAAATGCTTATATGTGTTTCTATGTGTTCAATTGCGTGTTAAGAAGGTTTCTAAGTGATTGGAATTGTTTGAAGAAGCTCGGGTGAAGAGTGTAAACCCGAAGACAACTAAGGTGAGTTTCTAGACCCCTTTTTTTACCTGTTTTAAACGACTTTGGGGCTGGAAAATACATGTATGTATATTTTTATGGATTTGTGTATGAAACCCGTATGTTATGTACATGTGTATGATTATAGAGTATGTTTTAGGGTGAACGTATGGCTATGTTTGTCTTAAGTTTATGCCTGGAATCGTATGTATATGCTTAGAAATAGGTATTATGATGTTTGGAAACTGGAAAATGACTTAGAACTATAAACAGGCTGTTAATACGTCTAATGAGTCCAAATAGTGATCATGTGTCTGAAATTTGGACTTAGAAAACTAAGTACAAGATAGTAAGTCTAAATAGTGCTTATACGCCCAGGGATTTGCCTTAGAAATATTCTAAGTAGGGTCATAAGTCCAAGCATGTAATATGTCCAACAGTCCTAATACGCCCAGACTCATAAGTCTAGAAAATTTACCAAGCATGGGGGTCATGAGTCCCACAGTACTCATGAGTCCAACAGTGCTCATGAGTCTGAAAAATTACTAAGTATGGGAGGTAAAAAGTCTGAATAGTGGTCGTATGACCAGGAAAATTTTCTAAGTGTAATGTGAGAGGTCCAACAGGGCTCAAACGTCTAACAGGGCTCATACATCCAATAGTGCTTATACGCCTAGAGTTGAAAATTTTTCTAAGTGTAAGCTGGTAAGTCCGACAGTGGTGAAACGCCTGAACAGGGCTCTTACGCCCAAACACTTAGAATTTTTAACAGAATTTTCTTGGAGTTTGTGCAATAGGGTTTCGCATGATTAATGATGTCACACCCCAACCTTGACGGCGGAATCGTCGAGGCGTGAGAGTTACGATTGTTCACAGCCACATAACGCTATTGCCTGAAACATGTTAAAATAAAAGGTCAACATATTGTTGGTGAGCATTCTATAGTTTTGAATACATAAGTATATAAAAGATGGCAATTCAAGTTATAAGTTAGGAATAAAGTGATTAGGGATGTTATGAACAATGCAACAATCAAACCTCGACAATGTTTTACAAGTATCAAACGACGTTAATATTCTATTAACATTAAAAGTATATACGATCAGCTAAGTGTACTTGGATCAACCAAGCAGGCTTGTCTTACCCATAATCTATGACTTCGCTGGGCTAGCAATAGTTAATGATTGTACATATAATGCCATAACATGGTAACCACAAAAGTTCAACTAACCACAACTCACAAGTAAATTGCCATAAGTTTACAAGTCTCGAATAAGTTTATAAGTGCAATGATATAAGTTAACATGTTTCACCCCAAAGTGTGAAAATAAGAAAAAGGGGTATAGAAATACTCACAATGACGTATAAGTATATAAGAGGATTATAAGAATTTACGATGCTCCAACGGATTCTTTTACAAGCACCTAAATGTATATTACAAGTTTAAGGTTAATAATATAATTAACGTTCAAATAATAGTTTGACTTTCAATGGTTTTAAGGTTTTTAATAAGTAACAAGTGTGTAATATAATTATTTACATTTTTAGTTCATTAAAAGAATTATATAAGTAATTATTTTAGAATTGTGCTTAAGTATATTATTTTGAGCAAAACTATTTAGTATATTAAAACAATATTTTCAAGTTTATCTTATACGAATTAATCTGAATATATTATCTGAACAAATAATAATTTAATACGTTAAACGATATTTAAAACCTATTTTATAAGAAAATGAACTAATTAAAGAAAATAAATAATTAAATAAATAAAGAAATTTTAAAATAAATTCCTAGAAAATTATTAGATGATTTCTAAAATTATTGGAAGTTTATAAAAAGAATTTTATAATTTTTTTGATTTTTTTATAATTTATTTAAGGCTTAAAACAATTAAAAAAATAAATGGGGGTGCCCGGGTTCGAACCCGGGACCTCCAACTTAGCAAAGTGCTCGGGAACCAGTAGACCAAGCATGCAGCCGTGATTTAAACCCGGTTCCAATTCCTTTTAAGCATCAATAGCAATCCACACCCAATTCATATGAACCCTAACTGATTTTGATCCAATCGATCCTCAAATCGATCCTCAAACAGACACGATCATGGGGCTTTTGTTCCCCATGATAAATCGAGTATGTGGGTGTGTAAAACTTACCCTTATGCTGATGAATTGATGATGAACTGGTCGAAGAACAGACCGCGACTAGGTGCCAATCGAATGATGCTCGAACAACGTTTATAATCAAATTAAACTCATGGGAAGCTTCGAATAACGATCTGGAAGCAAAGCCCCTTATCAAATTTGATTAAAATCGGTTGGAAGTCGGGTTTTTAAAGAGTTGCAGGTTCGCGACCGTGTGGTGTTCGACGGAGTGATTTCGCGTGATTTCAAATGCAATTGAAAGTGGGGATCGATTAAGAGCAGATATATGATTGTATGTGTTAGGTTAATTTGATTATTAATGAGGTTTGTGCGCGATTGTGGTCGGGTATTCGGCCGAGAATCACGGGACTGAAGACAGGGAAAGAAAATGGGGTGGGGTTGGGTGTTTGCATAAATTACATAGATGGTCCCTCAACTTCCTAAAAATTTTTATTTTAGGCACAAACTTTATTAGTTATAAGTTAATAAATAATAAATCTTATATTGTTTTATCTATTTATATAATTATTATCTTTATTATTATTAATTATTATTATTATTATTATTATCATTATTATTATTGTTACTACTAACTTTAAATTATTTCAAAATTACGAGATGTTACAGTCTCCCCTACTTTAGGAAATTTCGTCCCAAAATTTGTTTACGAGGAGGCTGAGACGACAAGATGAGGACGCTTGGATTTCATTTGATTCTCACGTTCTCAAATGAATCAGAAGGTGAACATGAAGCCACAGATAGGTCATAGTGATTCTCTTTTTCTTTCTTGATGCAGTTTGAGTTTTCATTTTCTGTGGTACACTTTGAAGAACTTTCGGGTTTTGATAAGGTATCAAAAGACGAAAATTCATCATCGATTAAGCTGACCGCTTTAGTGTTTACTTTATGTGCAATGGCAGAGCCATTAGAGGTAAAAAGAGAGTCTAAAGTGTGTGGCTATAAGCTTTCATGTTGATTAAGAATGAACGTTAATTATCGTATAAATACAAGGTGTTACCGTCTCCCCTACTTTAAAGAATTTCGTTTCGAAATTAAGAATGAACTTAAATGAGCAAAAGAGTTAAAATGAAGATAAGTGTTCAAACTAACAGTGATTGACGTTTAATTACAGATGAAACGCTTCACTTGATGGAGTCTTACAAGATTCTTGGCATAATACATGCCAATTTGAACCCTATCAGTGAAATGTGAGACGTTTTGAGATGAAATGTGGGAAAACGATGTCAAGTTATCATCGTATATTAGACTTATAAATCACAACTTCCAGAATAAAATTTCATGGTAAGGTGATGTCTAGAAATAAATAAGAGGCCAACAATGATAAGAAAGGTTAATCGTCGGAATTCCAAACGTCACCATATGAAACGATCTTAACGCATATCTTGTGACTATGTATTTCTCCTTTGACCAAACATCGGTCTAAGAATAACACGCTATGCGAAGATCTTGGAATAAGTTCACAACGATGGTTAAGAATATTATTAAAAACAGAGAATGAATCAATCGTTCAAAATAATGATCGATGTTTTAACGCTATACCATGGTATACAAATATTTGAAACAGATACAGGTCAATTTCTCGACGTTGTGAGATAATGGGTCGAATGGAATTTTTTAGCCAATCGGTCTATAATGCACCGATTGTCATCATAACATTTAAAATAAGCGACATTCAGTGATGAGGAAAGTTAAACAGAAGATTTACGGGAACACGGAGATTAGGTCTTGTCATATGTAAAGGTAAGACACTTGGACACATGCCAAGTTATGTCTTTTCTTTGATGCCAAACCCATGATTACAAGTTACGAAGGTTTATGAACCATTATATCCACATCGCAGTGAGGATACTAACGAGTCTTGTTGTTCAAAACCAAGTTAGAATTTCAATGATTTTCAAGGTTTAAGATTCAAAAACGATTCAAGAAATTACGCTAACAATAAGGAAGGTATTTGTAACCATGTTTTGCAAGGTAACAAATTTCCAAATGCAGATCACATACGTAATTCATCAAACAATAAGAGAGGTATTCGATAATATCTTTATTTGACAAAGGATTGTTTAGGAAGACTATACTTATGGGTTTGACGATATCTCAAGATGAAAGTTGATAAGTAAGGAATAAATGGTTCGATGTAACTAGATCGAGTCAAAACATGAAGATAAAGAAATCGATTTAAGAATTTAAATGCTCCAAGGTTGAAGTCAAAATCAACCTAAAACGATTGGGTCTTCTTTTAAGTTCAGAGATCATGCTTTGGCTTGATAGGTCGAATCACCAACATTGATTCACCCTTCAAGTTACTACATGTTTTCCCGTCACTTGATTACAACCTTGGTAAGTTGAAGATCAATAAATGAGAATAGTCATTAAGGTGTGGTTTTCACTCCTAACTTGATGGTGTATTCCCAAGATATGACCACTAACTTACCAATCAACCAGTTTGATCCCAACCAATTGTTGAGGATTCACAGAAATAAGACGAGGTAACTCACCATTAAGGTAAGGAAAATCACTCCTATTTTAACGATGAAGTTTTACAAAAACAAAATATAACAGGATGAACTTCTTCATCAAAATCCAGAATTCACTCCTACTTTGACGAGGACGTTTCATTTGAGAAAATATAATTCATAAAAATGATATTATCATCAAGATATGAAATTTACGTCTATCTTGATGATTGAGCTTCCTAATAACAAGAAAACAATCAAAGATTTACATTTGTCACCAAAGTACGGGTTTCAATCCTATTTTGGTGAGATCATCTCATTTGTGAAATGCAAGTTCCAATGAGAATAATTGAAGTCAATCCTCAGGATGAGGAATTTGCCCTAATCCAGAGGATGAAATTTCATAAAACACACAATTGGAAACCATTTATCGAAACGAATAGAGAATCATCAAAGTAAGGGAATCACCCTGTTTTGATAAGTTAGAATTGTTTAGGAGGTACGAGTATTCTTAATTCATAGATTAACCTACAAACTCTTTCATCTCCCACAGTGCAGACAGTTCAAGGTTTGACTTAACAACAAAAAGGAAAAGAATATCACTTAGAAATTCAGAAAATTTCAAGTTACATCAATGTAACCAAGGGAAATCATGTTTACAACACTTACGGTTAGATTTTGAGGTAACAGAATTTGTTATGATGTTTAAATCTTGAATAATTTAAATCAGGGAGACAAAATCAAGAACAAGAATGATTCGACACCATGATGAGATGTGAACATTCGATTCACAATCGAAGGGAAAATACAAGGACTTCTCAAGATATGAGGTCAACCATAGCCTTATTGAAGACACGCGTACTTATAAGTGATCAATCATCACAAAGGTTTTGAGTCAAGTAAATGGATTCAATGATCGAGTCAAATCACCATTTACACTTTGTTTAGACAAAGTATCCCGAGATGTAGAAATTCCACTTATATCATTGCATGTTCTTAGTTATGGGACACATCCTTAAGAGTATTTTGAGAACCATAAGTAACGATTTAAAGTTTTAAAGACCATTTGGTTTAGATTCCCAATATCTTTAGGTATATTAAGATCCATGTTCACGTTGGTCAAAATAAGAAGATAGTTACATGAAACACCGAGTTCAATACTGTTACACGTTACACGTTGAGCGTTTAAATGTAAGAGTTGAATTGTAGGATGGGTTCAATATAACAGGAATATTATTTAGGTTAAGAATGAGAAGGTATTTAAACTTTGGTGATAAACCAGTTCAAGGATTCAAGGATTTTTAAGATACAAAAGGATGGTTCCATTTGGTAACGCATTAACATTTGGAATCGTTGACATGTCAAGGTAAATTGACCCATTTGCCTTGGAGACTTGTGTATTGACCATAGTTTATCACTCATCCCAGAAATCCCCAGGTAGCGTAACGGGTCTCACAATGAGATTTATACGAATACGCTTGCCTTAGCCCTCAGGCCTTTTTGCCAGGAAATCCAGAATACAGGTGTCTATGTGTCACACAAATTTCCTTGGTTTATAAAATCAAAACCTTGATGAGATTTGTATAGATTAGACATACGTCTAAAGATCCAGATCATAAGTAATAGTATACGATTACACGTGTCATCAAGAATAAGATTGAGAGGTTTTATGTTCAGGGAGAGTTAAAATTAAGTTTAGGGAGACAAGTAACTAAGTTTAAGCATACCTAAGGCAATCCTATGCTAAGGCATCAAGTATAGCATGATTTGAAAAGGTAAAGTAAAGTATTTTAATTACAAAACTAGAACTCACTCAGCAACGCTGACTTTTATGTATTTTCAGTTGGCAGGTAACAGGTTGCTGAGGATGGCACACTGAGATGGCTACTCGGCAAGACAAGACTGACATCCAAATTATGTTTTGACGATACTGTTGTTTTGTAATTCATTCGACTAATTGTTTTGTGACTTAGAAACTAGAATGTATTGCTTAACAACAGCATTTTAATGAATGAATGGTTTTTGTTAAAATTAATTCCGCTGCTTAAACCTTATAATATGTATGTAGTATGCTGTGAATGACCAACTGTGAGGTGCCCGGGAAAGGGGGCCTTACAAGTTGGTATCAGAGCTGAAGTTTAAGTGAAACGGGTAAATTTTCAAAATAAACCTTAACTTAAACTGAGAATGGGACGGAGAGAGGGATGTCAGCCCGAGTAGCATGTGCCATCAGGTATTGTTTTTCTTAAAAGTTAATCAGTGTTATGTGCGTGTGCTATATGGATTATGTGTTCTTAGTAGATTTAGATGCTGATGTAGTCAGGATAGGGAGTGCTTGGGGTGTGAAGAGTAAAGTAAGTGGCTAATCACAACTGGCCACTGTAATTAGGGACTTACTATACTTGACATAAACTGAGCTGTTCCTTGAATGACTGTTTTAGTGTTTGAATCTTATAGTGCATAGGAAAATGGCTGGGAAGAAACCTTCTAAGGCTGCTAGAGGTAGAGGTCGTCCGCGTACGACTAGGAGCGGTGCTAAAGCTCCTGAGACGACCCCCGTGAACCCTGAGGTTCTTGACCGGACTGAAGGAAATGAAAATGCTAGCCTGAATGCCTTAGCTAGGGAGGCGATTGCTGATGAGGTACACCAGGTCCTACAGGCAGTTATGCCATCTGTAGTGACCGATGTTATTCGAGCTGTGAGGAATGAGGAGAGAAAGGAGAAGGAGGACAGGAGAAGGTCAACTGGGAAGGAAAGCAAGGGGGAGAGGAACGACCGGATCCTGAGATAGTAGTATCTGATGAAGAGGAAGATGATGTGGTAGGGGTGACGACCAAGGGATGCAATTACGGGGCATTCCAGAGGTGCAAGCCCCCGACTTTTGATGGAAATGGCAATGCTGCTGCTGCCCACCGTTGGGTGAGGGAGATGGAAGCGGTACTCGAGATCAGCGAGTGCCGGGAGGATCAGAAGGTGAAGTTTGCCACCCACTCCTTTACTGACTCAGCACTATGTTGGTGGGACAATATTGTCCAAGCTGAGGGCAGCAGGGCCATAGGCAAGATGAAGTGGCCCGAGTTGAAGAAGCTGGTAGTTGAGGAATTCTGCCCCCACAGGGAACTTGATAAGATTGAGAGGGAGTTCCTGCAACTCGAGGCGGGAACCCTGACCCACCAGCAGTACACCACTAAATTCAATGAGATGGCGAGGCTGGTGCCGGATCAGGTGACACCGGTATCTCGAAAGATTAACCGGTACATTCAGGGACTGCCAGCTGACATTCGCAGGCACCTGATCACTGCTCGACCAAGCACCTTTAGGTCGGCAGTGGATTTGGCTGGAAGACTTTACGATGAGAGGGAAGTGGCAGTGGTGGAGTCAACGAAATCCGGTGGTGCTGACCGGAATTGGAACGGGAAGCGGTTCGGGCGTGGTGGTGGTTTTACCCCGAACAACAAGAAGATGAGGAGGGATGACCGTAGGGTGGGGTCATCAAGCTCGAGACCCAAAAGGTGTGACAAATGTGGGAGGGAGCACGCGGTGAATGTAGATGGGGGTTAAACATCTGCTTCAAGTGCGGGAAATCCGGTCACATAGCTAGGGACTGTAAGGCTGCGAGATGTTTCAACTGCGGGGAGAGTGGCCATATGAGTAAAGATTGCAAGAAACAGAGGGTGGAGAGTTCCGGGGCAAAGAAGGCGGCCGGGACTGAAGGGCAGAGGGCGAGCGCCAGAGCTTTCACCATGACCAGAGAGGAGGCTAGGACGGACCCCGATGTTGTGTCAGGTACGTTTCTAGTAAATCAAACTCTTGCTTCTGTGTTATTTGATTCTGGTGCTAGTAGGAGTTTCATTTCTGCTACTTTCTGTGCTAAATTGCCTGTTAGTAGTAAATGCATTAGTGAGCCCTTTGAAGTAGAAACCGCTATTGGTAAGTCCACTAGAGTTAATGATGTGATAGAGGACTGTACCATAGAGTTAGAAGGTCATAGGTTTGCTGCTAGATTACATGTGATGCCCCTAGGTGGGTTTGATGTGGTGTTAGGAATGGAGTGGTTGGCAACCTACGAAGCGAATATCGTATGTCGAAAGAAGATGGTTGGACTGACGACATCTGACGGAAGTCTGGTAACGAAATACGGTGATCGGGTAACGATGATTCCGAAGGTGATTTCGATGGCAGTGGCAGGCAAGTGTATGAGGCGTGGGTGCAGCGCCTACTTATGTTACGTAAAGGATGTGGAAACACCAACACCACAACTATCCGATGTTCCGGTTGTGTGTGAGTTTTCAGATGTGTTCCCGAAAGACTTATCGGGATTGCCACCTGACCGCGAAATTGAATTTCAGATCAACTTGATACCCGGTGCCCAACCTGTCGCTAAAGCACCGTATCGATTGGCTCCGACGGAGATGAAGGAGTTGATGGAGCAACTGCAAGAGTTGCTTGACAAGGGCTTTATTAGACCGAGTATCTCTCCTTGGGGTGCTCCGGTCTTATTTGTGAAAAAGAAGGACGGTAGCATGAGAATGTGTATCGACTACCGTGAATTGAACAAGTTGACAATAAAGAATCGGTATCCGTTACCGAGAATCGATGACTTGTTCGACCAGCTCCAGGGTGCCAGTTGGTTCTCGAGAATAGATCTTCGATCTGGCTACCATCAATTGAAGGTAAAGGAGCAGGACATTCCTAAAACAGCTTTCCGGATGCGCTACGGTCACTACGAGTTTCTCGTCATGTCTTTTGGGTTGACCAATGCGCCAGCTGCTTTTATGGATTTGATGAACCGAGTGTGTCGGCCAATGTTAGATAAATCAGTGATTGTGTTCATCGATGATATCCTGATTTATTCGAGGAGCGAAGAAGAGCATGCCGGCCACATTCGGGAAGTGTTGGAGACTTTGAGAAGGGAGAAACTGTATGCTAAGTTCTCCAAATGTGCTTTCTGGCTACGCGAAGTGCAATTTCTGGGTCACGTAGTAAATGCAGAAGGAATAATGGTGGACCCAGCAAAGGTTGAGGCCGTGATGCAATGGAAGTCACCAAAGACGCCATCCGAGATTCGCAGCTTCTTGGGATTGGCGGGCTACTATAGGAGATTTATTCAAGACTTTTCAAAGATAGCCTCACCTTTGACAAAATTGACTCGCAAGGACGTAAAGTTCGTGTGGGGTCGAGAACAGGAGGTGCTTTTGAGGAATTGAAGACGAGACTGACACAAGCTCCTGTCTTGACATTGCCCGAGGGAAATGAAGACTTAGTGGTCTATTCGGATGCATCCTATTCTGGGCTAGGTTGCGTATTGATGCAACGTGGAAAGGTAATAGCCTACGCATCCCGACAGCTGAAGACCCACGAAGTCAATTATCCCATACATGATCTAGAATTAGCCGCAGTGGTTTTTGCGTTGAAGATTTGGCGGCACTATCTATACGGGACGAAGTGCACAATCTTCACCGACCACAAAAGCTTGAAGTACTTCTTCGAGCAGAAAGATCTGAACATGAGGCAGAGGCGATGGTTGGAACTAATAAAGGATTATGATTGCGAAATCCATTACCATCCGGGCAAAGCCAACGTGGTGGCAGACGCCCTTAGCCGAAAGGAAAGGCCCGAGCCGATTCGGGTAAAGGCTTATCAATTAATTATGACCTCTGATGTGATGACTCAGGTTAAGGAGTTTCAAGATAAGGCTTTGAAAGAAGATCGTCTTAACTCCGAAAGGATGAGAGGTCTAGTCACGGAATTGGGCGAGAACACTCTTGGTGTTAAGACCCGATTCGAGCGGATGTGGATTCCTCGATACGGGGATCTACGTGGAAAGATCATGGATGAGGCCCATAAGACTCGATACTCCATTCATCCCGGTGCTACCAAAATGTATCATGATATGAAGAAGGATTATTGGTGGCCGGGCATGAAACGTGACGTGGTGGAGTACGTGAGTAAGTGCCTGACTTGTTTACACGTAAAGGCAGAACACCAGAAACCTTACGGGAAGATCCAACCGTTGGATATACTCGAGTGGAAGTGGGAGCACATCACCATGGATTTCATCACGAAGTTACCACGTACCCCTAAGGGGTATGATGCCATATGGGTGATAGTTGACCATTTGACAAAGAGTGCCCACTTCCTACCGATCCGCGAAACGTACTCGTCTGAAAGATTGGCAGACCTGTTCATCAAAGAGATTGTAACTCGTCACGGTGTACCGGTCTCTATTGTGTCTGATCGTGACACCCGGTTTACCTCCAAGTTTTGGAAAAGATTTCATGATGCAATGGGGACGAGGCTACACATTGGTACAGCATATCACCCTCAGACGGACGGTCAGTCTGAGAGGACGATCCAAACACTCGAGGACATGCTTCGGGCGTGTGTGATCGATTTTGGAGGAAGTTGGGACGACCACCTGCCGTTAGCAGAATTCTCGTACAACAACAGTTATCACGCCAGTATTGGCATGCCACCCTACGAGATGCTATACGGTAGGAGATGTAGGACGCCCGTGTGCTGGGGAGACATTGGGCAGAAAGAGTTGGGAGGCGTTGAGGTGATTGAAGAAACGACTGAGAAGTTAGAAAAGATCAAAGCCTTCATGAAGGCGGCGAAAGATAGGCAAAAGTCGTATGCTGACAAAAGACGAAGACCGATAGAGTTCAAGGTTGGCGACCGAGT
Source organism: Flaveria linearis (assembly GCA_024085815.1). NCBI lineage: Eukaryota > Viridiplantae > Streptophyta > Magnoliopsida > Asterales > Asteraceae > Flaveria > Flaveria linearis. Next base: position 72,564,780 of record CM044011.1, read on the forward strand.
CATGTTGAAGGTCTCACCTTGGAAAGGTATTATCAGATTCAGGAAAAGAGGTAAGCTAAGCCCGAGATACATAGGACCTTTCTGAATTGTCGCACGAGTAGGAGAGGTGGCCTATCGACTTGAATTGCCAGATGAGTTAAGTGGAATTCATCTCACATTCCATGTATCTCATCTGAGAAAGTGCTTAGCTGATGAAGACATGGTTGTACCACTGGGGGATATTGAGGTGGATGAGAGGCTCAACTACGTGGAGCAACCAGTGGCAATCATTGATCGTAAGGAGAAGAGGTTAAGGAATAAAGTGGTTCCTCTGGTGCGTGTACAGTGGAAGCACAGGAAGGGATCCGAGTCTACGTGGGAGACTGAGGAGGAGATGAGACAACATTACCCATAACTGTTTGAGGAATAACAGGTTTCGGGGACGAAACCTATATAAGGGGGGTGGACTTGTAACACCCGTATATTTCTTTTAAAGAAACAAAAGAATAAACGAGGAAGAAAAAGGGGGAAAAGAAAGTCAACCCCAAAGTTGAGGGACCAAAAGTGTAAAAGATGATAAAATCTTGAAAAGTTGGTGTAAAAGGCGATATGGTCGCCCATACCCACTGCACACTCTTTTCTTGTTCGGATTTTTGAGAGAGAAAGCAGAGAAACTCTCGGGTTTTTGAAGAACAAGAAGAAGAATTCGGGTTTAAGGTAAGGTTTAATGTTTTAAGTTGTTCTTAGCTAGATTAGCCTCGGTTAAATGCTTATATGTGTTTCTATGTGTTCAATTGCGTGTTAAGAAGGTTTCTAAGTGATTGGAATTGTTTGAAGAAGCTCGGGTGAAGAGTGTAAACCCGAAGACAACTAAGGTGAGTTTCTAGACCCCTTTTTTTTACCTGTTTTAAACGACTTTGGGGCTGGAAAATACATGTATGTATATTTTTATGGATTTGTGTATGAAACCCGTATGTTATGTACATGTGTATGATTATAGAGTATGTTTTAGGGTGAACGTATGGCTATGTTTGTGTTAAGTTTATGCCTGGAATCGTATGTATATGCTTAGAAATAGGTATTATGATGTTTGAAAACTGGAAAATGACTTAGAACTATAAACAGGCTGTTAATACGTCTAATGAGTCCAAATAGTGGTCATGTGTCTGAAATTTGGACTTAGAAAACTAAGTACAAGATAGTAAGTCTAAATAGTGCTTATACGCCCAGGGATTTGCCTTAGAAATATTCTAAGTAGGGTCATAAGTCCAAGCATGTAATATGTCCAACAGTCCTAATACGCCCAGACTCATAAGTCTAGAAAATTTACCAAGCATGGGGGTCATGAGTCCCACAGTACTCATGAGTCCAACAGTGCTCATGAATCTGAAAAATTACTAAGTATGGGAGGTGAAAAGTCTGAATAGCGGTCGTATGACCAGGAAAATTTTCTAAGTGTAATGTGAGAGGTCCAACAGGGCTCATACGTCCAATAGTGCTTATACGCCCAGAGTTGAAAATTTTTCTAAGTGTAAGCTGGTAAGTCCGACAGTGGTGAAACGCCTGAACAGGGCTCTTACGCCCAAACACTTAGAATTTTTAACAGAATTTTCTTGGAGTTTGTGCAATAGGGTTTCGCATGATTAATGACTAGGGTTAATTAATGATGATGTTTTATGCATGTAATGATGATAAATGATTAACCCTTAATTATTGTTACTGATTTTATTATCAGTATTTTATTTCTGTTAACAATATTATTATTATTATTTAATATTGTTAAGTATATACTGGCATGATGAAGAATGACTAAAATTTAATAAATGGCATAATCATTAATAAGTAAAATATTAATGATAAAGAGAAATGGAACGTAAAGTGAGAAATAATGAAAGAGGAACATGACGAACGAATGCATGCATTAATAAATGAACGAATGAATGTAAGAAAGGCTTGCAAGCAAATGAATGGTGGTGCACACCCCTGGCAGGTGTTAGCTCAACTGTGATGCGGGTTAGCTACCCCGGAGGATGCACACAGGGTCAATCTTTGAGATTGACAATGAGGTGAGCAACTTTGTGTTGCAACAGACTCGGTTAGCAGGCAATCCGTGAGATTGCCATTGAGGTGAGCAACTATGTGTTGCAACAGACTTGGCTAACATACGATCGTAAAAGATCGATATTGAGGTGAGCGGCCTTGTTGTCGCAACAGACTCGTAAGAAAAGATGAAAAGACCGAAAGAGTAATGAAAAGAGTATGAAATGAACGAATGATGAGGATAATAATAATTATTATTATTTGTAAGTATGAAGGATGTATGCTCACGAATGAAATATCATAATAAAGTACAGAATGGGATCCCTGTCATTCGACCTCAGTAATCGTGGCTGAGTGCCACGAAGAGGGTAAAGCCTGACGGGATCTAGATGATAAGGAATGATATTGAATTATGATGAATGAATGAAAGCTAACGAATGAAATGAAAGATAATAAATATATTATCTACGTGTACGTATAATGTGTGGGCATGTACAAAAGTATAGCATGATTTGAAAAGGTAAAGTAAAGTATTTTAATTACAAAACTAGAACTCACTCAGCAACGCTGACTTTTACGTATTTTCCAGTTGGCAGGTAACATGTTGCTGAGGATGGCACACTGAGATGGCTACTCGGCAAGACAAGACTGACATCCAAATTATGTTTTGACGATACTGTTGTTTTGTAATTCATTCGACTAATTGTTTTGTGACTTAGAAACTAGAATGTATTGCTTAACAACAGCATTTTAATGAATGAATGGTTTTTGTTAAAATTAATTCCGCTGCTTAAACCTTATAATATGTATGTAGTATGCTGTGAATGACCAACTGTGAGGTGCCCGGGAAAGGGGGCCTTACATATTCCCTATGAGACATATTACCCGCCTGAAACTGCAGGAAACTCATTTCTATTCGATCCATCTCGCCTTTCGGACAAAACTTGTCCGATACTAACTTTCTAAATTCAGGCCACAATATTTTGTCAGTGGCCTCCTCGCCTAACGTTTGGATAACCGTATCCCACCAATACAGAGCCTCACCTACAAACGAGTGGGCTGCAAACTTTACCTTCTGATCCTCCCTACACTCGCTTAATTTGATCACGGCTTCCATTTCACGAAGCCATTTGTAGGTGGCTATCACATCCATAGCCCCTGAAAATCATGAAGGATTACACTCTTTAAACTGACTATACGTAACTCCCTTTCTCTCACTAGACCCCTCAGCTTTATCAACATTCCTACTTTCATTAGGTCTAGCTGTATTCAAGGCTTTACGAACCTCCTCAGCAATTGCATCATGGAATTGCTGTCTCGTCATACTAAGCACCTCGGTGCTCTCATCAACACTTCTTTCCGAGGTTCCACCTTGCATTCTTTCACTTTCCCTATCAGCCATAACCTATTAAAACGAGATCAGGATTACTTGGTAATCACATGTAAGTATATAACCAGAATACTATAAGTAAAGTAAATTATTAATAATGTTAGCCAAGTACTATTAATTGTTTACTTTACTTTTACTATTCTCGTTATTCCTTCTCATGATAATCCCATCACCTTCTCTTGTTTTAATAAACTATTCTATCTAGCTATCCCTGCTGGCATATCTATTTTCTAGTTAAAGTCTAGTTATTATGACACTAGATCCCTTTAACTACTGCTCTGATACCAACCTGTGACGCCCTAAACCCGGCAGGGCACCGGAGGCACGTCACACAGTTGGATTAATATTTTAAACACAAATCAGAGCTTTCTATTTACAGCGGAAGACTTTAAACAATATTATGTATTAACCCAACTTTTTAAAACATTTTACATATGATTGTATTTAATTATACATCGCCCTATTTATAGTATTAACAAGCCCTAATCCTATGCCAGCAGCTACTCCAGGATAGCGTCCTCATCGGCTCATACTTGCTTTCCTTTATTATTAGAGGATCCCTTCTTACCTAACACACACAACATACTCAAAACATCAGATAAACTGGTGAGTTCTAATTTTCATTAAAACATTAACAATATCTTTACACATACAAAAGTGCTATTCATATTGGCAATATTATAAGTTCAGCTTTCATCATTATTTTGTCCCACTGGACCTGTTTCACAGAACGTCGGTTGCCCACATCTAGCAACTACCAGTTCCCCACATTCAGAAACGTCGGTTGCCCACATCTAGCAACTACCAGTTTCCCATACCAAGTAACGTCGGTTGCCCACATCTAGCAACTACCAGTTACCATACCCAGAGACGTCGGTTGCCCACATCCAGCAATTACCAGTCTCCCATACTCGGTAACGTCGGTTGCCCACATCTAGCAACTACCGGTTACCAACTCTCATCCAGTAGGATGCCAATTAATCATCTAGGGTCGTCACCACAAGATGTTCACAAAGCTGAGTGATCGTCATCACTCCTATCAAACTGTACAGTTTATACACTCAGGCATCTTACCCTAACTGGCCTGTTGAGATTTACATCACATTACCATTTCAAAAACATTTCTTGTACTTATTGCTAATATTATCACATTCATTTACACCCCACACATCCTTTCTTTTAGCACCAGTTTTATCATATTTTATTAATCATTACACCCCATTTGACCCATTGGAATCATTACCATCACGTAATGATTAACAATGTTCAGATGACCATCTTTTACACTCTACCTGACCCACTGAAATCATTACCATCACGTAATGATTAACAATGTTCAGGTAATCATTTATTACCCCCACTTTCCCCCTAACAGCTTTACAAACTGTTAGAAACATATCAACATCACTATCACAATTCTGGTACTAAAACATTCAATTCATTTATCATTGTATGTGTGCTAGCCCGAATGTTAAAACCAGACATTTGAAAAGGGCTTAGAACTCACCTTATCAATTTCCTCACCACAGTCTACACAATCCACGTACACAAGGTAACTAGTCCTTCCTCTAATCAAGGTATATCTAAAGCAATAAACCCTGATTCAGTAAACTTATTCTCAAACAGGGCCCTCATGCGATTGAACACTTATGCGAATGAGCAATCATGCGACTAGACCTATGTGAATGAACTATGCGACTGAGCTTTCAGTCGTACGACTAACGATTCATTCGCACGATTGAGTTCTCATTCGTATCCAGTGTTCGCTCGTCTTCATTCGGACTTCCAACCAGGCGATTGGGTTCCAATCGCACGACTGAACCTCCATTCGCACTCAGTCGCACGACTAGACTCTCATTCGTGCGATTGAGTCATGCGATTGAGCCCATTCGCCTGAAACGAATCACCAGCTATGTTCTTGACGTTTTTGATCCAAACTTACTCAAAATTTAAGTTTTAACCATCCAAATCATACCATATTCAATACAGATCCTATACACATCATTTACAATGGTTTCGGACCATTATTTCATCAAAACTTCACAAAAACTTGAATTTGAATTCCTGGATTTTAAATTCAGAAATGAACCAGACCAATTTACTGATTTAAACAGGTTATTGGATCAAATTCAATCATACACACAACTTATAACATCTCCGGATTAATCCGTGATGTTCAAAACTTACCAAAACGGAGTTTCGCCTAATAAATTTCGTGAGAACAGGGTTTTGGGTGTGAAGGGGACAAGAAAACAGAATAGATGCAGATAGAAATCTGCCCTTGAACCCCCTGCACCGCCCCACTTATCCATACACTCAACTTAACCGCCTCACTTTCAGTCGCACGATTGAACCATTCGTAAGACTGAACCGTGCGACTGAAGCTCATACGCCTACTATTCGTACGACTGAGTCTCAATCGCACGTAAGGGGTGCGACTGAAGTTCATTCGCATATGACTTATGCGACTGAACACTTAAACACTCAAATAACTCAACTTAATTTAATATTTAGAAACCGGATGTTACAGACCAAAAGGAATTGAATATGAGACAATGGCGGTGGTTAGAACTGGTCAAGGATTATGACTGTGAAATACTTTATCATCCGGGTAAAGCTAATGTTGTAGCTGATGCTTTAAGCCGGAAGGAGAGTTACGCTCCAATTAATGTAAAGTCATATAAACTGATTGTGAATTCCGACTTGTTTGATCAAATTAGAGTTGCACAAGTGGAGGCACTAAAGGAAGAAAATTTGAGGCGTGAAAGAATTATTGGTCAAGTTCGATATTTTGAAGAAAATGATAAAGGAATTAAAGTTCGTTTTGGACGAATTTGGATTCCTCGAACTTGTAAGGTTAAAACAATAATTCTTGATAAAGCGCATAAGTCGAAGTACTCAATTCATCCAGGTGCAACCAAGATGTATAATAATTTAAAGAAAGAGTATTGGTGGCCTGGAATGAAAAGAGATATTGCTAAATATGTTGAAAAGTGCTTGACTTGCTTACAAGTCAAAGCTGAGCACCAGAAACCATACGGGAAAATACAACCACTAGAAATTCCATTATGGAAGTGGGAGCATATTACGATGGATCTGGTAACGAAACTTCCAAAAACGGCAAAAGGATATGACACGATATGGGTAATTGTCGACCGTCTGATAAAAAGTGCTCACTTTATACCCATACGTGAAAACTATTCGTCTGAACGAATGACAGAAGTATATGTTAACGAGGTAGTGTCAAGGCATGGTGTGCCATTGTCTATTGTATCTGACAGAGACACACGTTTTACCTCAAGATTCTGGAGGAAATTTCAAGAAGGAATGGGCACCAATTATTAATCAGTACGGCATATCACCCACAAACTGATGGGCAAAGCGAAAGGACGATTCAAACTCTCGAAGATATGCTACGTGCATGTATTATTGATTTTGGTGGCAGTTGGGATAAATATTTGCCTTTAGCAGAGTTCTCTTATAATAATAGTTATCATTCGAGCATTGAAATGCCCCCGTTCGAAATGTTGTATGGCAGAAAATGCCGCACTCCTGTATGTTGGGGAGAAATTGGCCAAAGAGAACTTGCTAATAAAGAAGTAGTGGAGGCGACAAATGAAAAGATTGATCAAATCAGAGCGCATTTAAAAGCAACTCAACATCGACAAAAGTCGTATGCTGATAAACGAAGACGCCCGATTGAATTTCAGGTGGGAGACTATGTTATGTTGAAGGTCTCTCCATGGAAAGGTGTGATTCGTTTTCGTAAACGTGGCAAGTTAAGTCCGCGGTTTATTGGTCCGTTCAAAATTATTGCTCGTGTGGGGCAGGTGGCGTATCGTTTGGAATTACCTGACGAATTAAATGGAATCCATAACACATTTCATGTGTCATATTTACGAAAATGCTTAGCTGATGAAGCGACGTATGTGCCGTTAAATGAAATAGAAGTTGATGAAAAGCTTAACTACATAGAAAAGCCAGTAGCGATTCTTGATCATAAGGTTAAGCAACTACGAAATAAAGAAATAAAACAAGTGAAAGTATAACGGAAACATCGGCGTGGTTCTGACACCACATGGGAAGCCGAAGATGAAATGAGAAAGTTTTACCCCGAATTATTCGAGGTATAAGAAGGTTTCGGGGACGAAACCTAAATAAGTGGGGGAGAGTTGTAACATCCTGTTTTGTAAAATATATATTTTGAGAAAAATATATAAATATATTTTTATCATTGTTAAACGAATAAGTTTTGGATCGTATTGTTATTGAATTAAGTAACGTTTAAATAAGTGTTGACGTTATCAAATAATAATAATAATATAGAAATAATAATAATAGAATTGATGATTGATTAAAATAATAAAAATTAATGTATGTTTACGTGTATGTTAAAATGTATATATATACATAATAATTTATGATATTTTGTTAAAGGGTTGGTAATATTCGTTACTAATTGTTGGATAGCTAGTGAAGTAAAAATAAAATAAAGAAAGAAATAAATAAAAGAAAAACATATACATAGTGAATAATTAATACAAGTAGATGACTCTATAACATAATTCATGTGATGATTGCACGTTGCATTCTAAAGTGAAGTAGGCTTGATTTTATGACACCCGTTAACATTATTAATAAATCATTATAAAAAATATATATAAGCTCAATGTGAAGTTGGTAACAGAGTCTTTGTAAAAAAAAAAGAATCGTAACGGAGGATAGGAAACAAAAGAGAGTAATTTGTGTTCATGAATCAACGATGATTGATGAGTAACAACTCGGGTTTTGTATAATATTGTAAGTAACACGAAGAGGTAAGTATACTGACCCGTAACTAGTTTATGTTATATGTTTAAATTACATGATATATGATGTTCTTGTTATGAGTTTGTATGAATTATGTTGAGATGAAACGTGTTTAATTACATGTGAATTGTAGTTTGTTTATATATATATATATATATATATATATATGTAAGGATTTCGGGTGTTGAAATCCCAAGGGGTACGGGTGTTGAACTCCACATATATAAAAAAAGGGAAGTTAAATATATGTAAGGATTTCGGGTGTTGAAATCCCAAGGAGTTCGGGAACTCCACATATATAAAGAGATGAGTTAATAATCCTCAAGGGTTAAAAATAAACCCATAAGGAATTCGGGTGTTGGATTCCAAAGAAGTAAAGAGGATTAAATAAATAAAGATTTTGGATATTAAATTCCAATGAATAAAAATATGTTTTTTTTAATAAAGGGGTGTACTTACTTAGCGAAAGCTAATAAAAATATTTTTAAACGTTTTCAGGAAAAGCACCAATAAATGGTTAAAGCTTCACGGACGAGACTGGACTGACGAAGGAACCCTACTCTCGTTTAATACTTAATATAATAAATATTGTAATAAAAGTTTGTAAAACGTTCATGTTTCCTGTAATGTTTTTATATATATAATGAAATGATATGTCATCATGAGTAATAAATTTTGTTGTGAACTGGGACCTAAACTCTGATATATGTAGTGAAAGCATTTTATTTAAAGAAAAAATTTGGTGTGTTTCAGTGTAAGCCACCAGCGGCAATGGCGACACACAAACACCAACCAAAGGTGGCAAAAACCTGCATTACCTCAACCACAAGATTGGTATATACAATTGGTACCAAAAACTTCAAAACCCACAAATTTTTTGACCTAAGAACTTGCATCAATCAAAACAACAACTAAATACAATCAAACATGTTTATGAACATCAATGAAATTGACTCACCTCGGGGTGTTCATACGTGAAGACCCCCACTGTTAACACCATCGCCGACGTGACAAAGCGGTGACTTCTCCCCCACCGTCAACACCACTACCGTGAAGACCCCCACTGTCAACACCATCGTCGTCAACACCAACACCGTTTAGAGAACAATGATGGTCACACCACCACCATCGATACAATCAGTGGCTACAAGAGTGCCACCTGCTCCACCTCAACCACAAAGGGGAGGCAGAGCAGCAACAAGCTCCACCGGCAGATCCAAGCGACCAAACCGTAACCACTACCGTCGTCTTTGCCCCACAAACAACAACAGCAAGGCCGGTTCTTGAAAATACAACAGATTTCTCAAGATTTGATGAGGGTTGGCCGGCGGGGGAAGGGTGGGGGCGGGCGGCGGATCTAGCGGTCGGAGTGAGGGCGGATCTGGGCGGAGATCGCCAGACAGTGGAGCGGAGGAGGGTGGCGAGGCTTGCGCGTCATAAAGATGGGCTAAACGGAGGCTCAGAACTCTGTCATCATAGCCACAAGCTAACACTTTCAGTTATGGCTGCTAACTGTAAACGGTAGCCACGCCAAAGCAACCCGAAACCATTTTTTGAATATCATCATAGCCCGACACTATACTAAATTCAAAATGTACACCAACATACAACATGTACATGTCTCAGATGAAGACAGTTTCATCATCACCGACTTGAAACAAAGCACCGATTCATTTTTCCAAATGCAGCATGTGATGAATGGGGCTCAGAACCGGATTTCAGTTATGTAAACGGTAGCCACGCCAAAGCAGCCCAAAACCATTTTTTGAATATCATCATAGCCCGACGCAAGCGTTTTCAAGGGGCATAAAACAAACCTGGTGTAATATTTGCTCACAGAAAGCACAAGATTAAACAACACTGCATCCCCAAGCAAAGCATAAATGACACCAAACCTCACAAACCAGCAAACCTCATAAACATAAACAATTGTTTCAAGACCGATCATGATCAACATACAGCACCATGCAAGAGCCTTAATAAGTAAGGTGACAACCTGCAATAATAGATAAATTGGAAACATAGTAAGGTCAGTATATCTTACTTCTCTATGTAGTTCTCTAAATTCTCAAATATACAATCAAATTTGCATTTTGTTTGGAAAAAATATTCGGTCTTTTTTTTCTAATATGTTCATCACGGATGTAGGTTAGAACAAAAGGTATGTTGTAGAAAATGTATACAAAAAGAAACAAACCTCGTATGGAGCAAGACTAGTCTCGCCATCAACATTATAAACTGAAATGCCCATTACCAATCTAAACAAAGGCTCAGCAGCACAGTAAAAAGCCAATAACCCCAACCAATAATTGTAGATATTTGACCTTAGTTTGAACTTTTGCACCTTCAAATTCTTCTTTATGACCCATATCCTGTATACGCAAGCTCCCAGAATGACCAAATGGGAAATACCAATGACCAAAGAATCTGTTGCACAGGGTGTGTAAGCCACCAGCGGCAATGGCGACACACAAACACCAACCAAAGGTGGCAAAAACCTGCATTAGCTCAACCACAAGATTGGTATATACAATTGGTACCAAAAACTTCAAAACCCTCAAATATTTTGACCTAAGAACTTGCATCGATCAAAACAACAACTAAATATAATCAAACATGTTTATGAACATCAATGAAATTGACTCACCTCGGGGTGTTCATATGTGAAGACCCCCACTGTCAACACCATCGCCGACGTGACAAAGCGGTGACTTCTCCCCCACCGTCAACACCACTACCGTGAAGACCCCACTGTCAACACCATCGCCGTCAACACCAACACCGTTTAGAGAACAATGATGGTCGCACCACCACCATCGACACAATCAGTGGCTACAAGAGTGCCACCTGCTCCACCTCAACCACAAAGGGGAGGCAGAGCAACAACAAGCTCCACCGGTAGATCCAAGCGACCAAACTGTAACCACTACCGTCGCCTTTGCCCCACAAACAACAACAGCAAGGCCGGTTCTTGAAAATACAACAGATTTCTCAAGATTTGATGAGGGTTGGCCGGCGGGGGAAGGGTGGGGGCGGGCGGCGGATCTGGCGGTCGGAGTGAGGGCGGATCTGGGCGGAGATCGCCGGACAGAGGAGCGGAGGAGGGTGGCGAGGCGGTCGGAGTGAGGGCGGATCTGGGCGGAGATCGCCGGACAAAGGAGCGGAGGAGGGTGGCGAGAAGCCAAAATACCTGATATAACCTTGGGACTGTTCATACTGTTCATTCCCATTGCTTTTTAAATTTATAGGAAATATTTGATTATCGTTAAATTTTAGCATTTCTCACATGTTCACATTCTTAAAACTATCTTTCCCTCTATTTTGCAACATTTATTCAATCTATGATTACACAAACCAAATCAACATACCAAATTACCAATCATTTCATATTACTTATTTTATTTTTAACATGTAAGTAGTGAAAAATACCAAAAATGTTACGCTCGGACAAATAGAAAAGATCAATTTATACGTTCTATATAAAAGAAGACCAAAATCATTTAAATCATGTTAACAACCACCCGACCTTAGTCGTGACAACCTGTCCTCACCTATTAGCAGGATATTGACGTGATCTAGAGGTTTAGCACGTAAGTGATCCCCACGCTTATAAAAATCATATAAACAAGACAGAAATACCTCAATTATTCAAAAGATACTTCATACCCTAATCAAACCTCCAAAATTGACAAATTTTGGTACTTTATTCTAGCCCAATAAGTGTTTTCCACCTGTCCAAATCCAATAATAAACAATCCATTATCCAACGACTCAAATCCCCTGTTTTTCACCCACGGGTTATCAACTTCAAATCTGTAGGCCTATAGCCCAAACACCCGAACTCCACTGTACGGACAATCAAAATCTCTCGTAAGTAACATTAATTTGAATAATTTATCTGTTATCATACAGTTAGATCTTAATTGCAGTTTATTGTTCATCGATAACTAGCTAAATCGTTTCGAGATTGAGGTTTTGTGAGGATCTTCGTTTTTGTAAACTTGAACCCTGTAGTTTGTTTGGATTTTATCGTAGTAATGGTGAATTTACGTGCGACGATTATTTGAAATTGCGATTACACATAGCATTTTACTATTTTAGGTGATGATTAATCTGGAATTTGTTTTGGTGTTTGTGATTTTTGTTTCCGGTTTAAATTGTGAACTTGATGTTTTGATTTTAGGACGATGCATTTGAATTCTGATCTGTATTAGTTTAGAAGTGTGAAGTGATTGACAGATTTGGTGTATGATTTTCACATTGTAAGGTGTAACTTTTGTGATTGATAATTTTAGGGTTTGGGGTTTAACATTCAGGGTGATTGCTGGATATGGGGGTTTACCTAAGCACTCCTAAAACTGATAAGACATCTGAAGATGGTGAGAATGAGAAACTGAGATATGGAGTGTCATCCATGCAAGGGTGGCGCACATCAATGGAAGATGCTGTAAGTTACTGATCTTGGCTACATCTTACTTATGTAAACTATAGTTCTTGATGGATTTGCTATATTATGAAATTTCGAATTTGTGTTCAGTTTTATAGGTGACAAATTGGATATATTAGAAGAAAATAAAGGTCCCCTTCGTATAGAAATGTCTAAGTTCCATCACTGTTTTGAACTATAAGCATTGTGGCACTGGTTTGGGATCAAAGGTTGTTGCAAGCTTTGTGATGAAAATTAGATACAACTTCATCTATTTGATGCTTTCTTTTGGTGACTTATTTGCTTAGTGGGTTTCTGAAATTTGAATGTGTGTTTTTGATGTGGCTGTTGCGACCTGAATAATAATAAAATCAGATAAGCGGGTGCTTAAAATTAGGGATGAACAAATAATGTTACATTTGTTGTTTTTCTTACTAAAACTATTACTTGTTTCACTGAATCTGATTATTTTGGACTCCATTTAGTTAGGAAATAATAATCGGGCATGTTTCGGATTGCTTTTAAAAAGCAACTTATTGACTTTTTCAATAAGTTAATAAGTTAGTATGGGGTGACTTACTAACTTATTCCCTCACAATAATCACATTGCCAAACACTATAAAATGACTTTTTAACTTTTCAAAAGTTAAAAAGTTAAAAGTTGATAAAAATAAATACTCCCAAACACCCACTAAAAATCTTTTTTTGTCACACAAAACCTCAAACCCGATCCAAACAGCCCCTTAATAGAAGATCATGTTGGTTTAATCCATCAAGAAAGTAACATAGATCAGTTTGCCTAATAATTTAAGAAACCATATATCACTTGTTCCTGGAATCATTTGGGTTTAGTAATTTAACATCATTGCTAATTGCTCTACAGCCTATGCTATTTATTTAACTATTTAGAAAATATCCTCTCTATACCCCTATGATACAACCATCAATAAGATTAAATATTAGATAATATCTTACCATTGTAAGAATTACTCTATACTTTGAACTGGAATCTGTTTGCGCAAGCATCACAACGGGTGTATGTTTGACACCTTTATTTTTGTTTCTAGTTTTTATTGTGGACATAGTACATTAGTACTTACCAAGTTTTATACATGTGTATATGAGGTGTTTGGTAGCATGCTGCTTTACTTGATTTGGACAACTCCACATCTTTCTTTGGTGTTTATGATGGCCATGGAGGTAAGCACATGGACTAACGTTAATAAATGCATTTCTATCTGCCATTCAATGGGAATTGTGGCTTCATTTAAGTTTGTTTGATATTCCTAGCAAACAATATAAACTTCTACTACTCAAGTTTACTTTCTCAAATTGCTGCTGCAAGCACTCGTTTTTACTCTTTCCTTGTTCTTTTAGTATTTCTGATTTTATTATTAGCTTGTTCAGATCTCAATCACTTTTCTTACTTTCTTTCGCTTGATGTGTCATTTCTGAACATGAATTCTGAGTTGTGGATTTATCTTAGACAATAAATCCTATACAAACCTTAACTTGCTATAGCGTGTATTGTGATCTCTTGTGGATATATCTGTGCAAACTAGCGCTGATAAGGATTTCCATTTAGAAAAAAGAAACTTAAACCATTCATACCAGCAATAGTGGCTGGGCAGATGCCTTGGCCCATGACTTCTACACTAATTAGTAACTATATTACGAGACAATATAAACATACATTATTCATCGGTACTGACACAAACATTGAGGAATAATTCACCTAGTATGATGATAAGAGTTTAACTTTGGTAAATTCTAATTGGGAATAATAAAATTATTACATGTAATATCAATTTATGTTTTACGAATCAAGAGGTTTCCTATTTAGACTCTTCGTTGTTTTGAGGCTGTGTATAAAATTTTGTATAACTGGTTTTTAACGACCATTTGACACATTTGAATATTGATGTTCTACACTTTTTCTTATGTGATGATCAAATAAGGGAGAACCAGTTAAAAATGTATATTATTTGAAATTGGAGGTTTATGTGACGAGTATCTGTAATGAGATGTGTTAGCTTGCAGGTCAGGCAGTCTCTAAGTTCTGTGCCAAGTTTCTTCACCAACAAGTTCTTAAGCATGAAGCTTATTCTGTTGGTGATATAGGCACTGCTGCCCAGAAATCTTTTCTCAGGTTACTTTAATCTCATTTATATAGCCAGCACTTTAATGATATCACAACCGCACTAGTAGCAGTAGGAGAGTATATTTCATCCTTGGTGTGCTCTTAAGTTGGTAGGTATTCTTTGGAATTTTTGATTGATTAGATTATATTATAGGTGCTTAAATGGGCAGGTTGGAATATCGTATTAAAATAGGGTATTTTTGTATGTTTCGAACTGGTATGGGTTGGGTTCACTTGAAACACTTTCTGTCCAAAATTTTGATCTTATAAAGGTCCACTGCTCAATATATGATTCAAAATTATGTTATTCCAGTGATAATCTTTTTTTCTTTAATGAAGTGCTTTAAGATTTATTGTTTATTAAAGTTACACTTTAAAGGGTGACTTTTTGATGCATTTGACATGTTTCCCTTCTAAGCTATTTTAAATTTGCTTGTTTGGGCCCTTTAGAGAGAAAACATAACTCAAATTGCTCACAAATAGGTAAATGGGGGTGAAACTGCCACGTCCAGTTTGTATCATGAATGTATAGCTTCTGCAAATGTACCTTTTTTGTTCTGGAGGATGCGAAGCTTTTTAACAGCAGCAGGTGTTAACTGTTCTGTTTATTATCTGATCAATTTTTGTATACTTATGTAGAATGGATGAGATGATGTGTGGACAACGTGGGTGGAGAGAACTAGCCACATTGGGAAATAAAGTGGATCAGTTCGGTGGCATGATAGAAGGATTAATATGGTCGCCGAGGAGTGGCAATTTAAAAGCAATGGAGAATAATTGGTCGTCTGAGGAGGTACTTTCTATTTGTGCACCGCATACTAATATGTAATCAAATCATTAGCTGATTGAAGTCAGGTGTAGTTTAGTAATTTCAGATTTATGTTCATAATCAGTTTCCTTGTAACCTCTAGATTATTCAAATATGACTAGTTTGACCCTAAGTCCATTGGTCCATATCCAATGTATGCACCAAAACACCAGATTTGGTGCAACAGTATTCACATTGCCATTTTACACCATACTTTTATTATTGTTAACTATAGTGAGTTTAAGTCACATTAATCAGCTTTTAGGGTTTGGGTTAACAGTAAATAAAAGTTTATACCAAATTTGGTGAAGAAATAGAATCTTTTCTACACCTTTGTCTCAGATAGGACTCAAACCCACAACCATTTGGATAATCTAGTAAGTGGTTATTATTATTAATCCAAGCACCCTCTAAAAGTCCATAAGCATATAAAACATCAACCATCAACCATACCCAGTAAATCCCACCTATAGTACACAACTATTGGTAGGGTCTGGGGAGGGTGCGATGTCGGCAAACCATACGCTATCTCAAGAGATAGGTATGTTGCTTCCAACGAGACCCCCGACTCTTAAAACCATAATCATAATCAAACCATGTGAACCCTCCATATCAAGCCGGAGCACATCATGAGCCGCCACATACAATAACCTGCAAGGAACACACAAAGGCAATATGTAAACTAGTAGCACACTAAGAACCAAAGCAGTCAATATATTTTAGGCATAAAAATAACTAAATTAAAATAAATAATAATAATAATAATAATAAATAAATAAATAAATAAATAATAATAATAATAATACACACTGATGATAATGATAATGATAATAATAATAATATTACCTTTTAATAATAATATTAATGATAATAATAATAATAATAATAATAATAATAATAGTAGTAGTAGTAGTAGTAATAATAATAATAATAATAATAATAATAAAATATTTAGTGGCATATGGAAAGGCTATTGCATGATTGTTTAATATAGCCTAAGACACCGCTAAAAAACCTATTAGTCACTTGAACCCCCTAGGCAAGGCGAAGCTTTATGGGGCCGGGGGGGCCCCCGCCCCCCTCTTTTTTTCGTCCGTAGTGTAATTTTCGACTCGATGGTGTAAATTTTGGTCCGGTAGTGAATTTTTTTAATAAAAATAGAATCCGCCCCCCTAAAATAGTTTACTTTCGCCCCCGCCCCCCCTATGCTTTGGTTCAAGCTCCGCCACTGCCCCTAGGCATCTTTAACCTTAATCCTACGTCTTCACATACCCCTATCCTGGATCATGTCCTCAGAGATGTGCAAATCTATGAAATCATGTCTAATCCTTTCTTCCTAAGTCAGTTTGGGCCTGCCTCTACTCCTCCTCCCCTCAACCGCGAGTGTCTCCATAGCTCTAACTGGTGATGACCTCAGTCTCCTCTTAACATGCCCAAACCTTCTTAATCTACCTTCCCTTATCTTATCCGCTACACTAGCTACTCCTAACCTATCTCTAAAAACTTTGTTTCTTATCCTGTCTAACCTTGTGTGTCCACACATCCACCTTAGCATCCTCATTTCTACTACCTCCATCTTATAAGCATATAAAACATGAAAGTTATATTCTCAAACTGTTCGATACTTCGATCATGCTTGGACATGGTTTAAAAATTATATTTTTCATATGATGTTGCATCTTGGGCTCCTAAAATTCTGTTTTATAATGTTTAATGCAGGGACCACACTCTAATTATGATGGACCAACATGTGGTAGCACTGCTTGTGTTGCAATCATACGTAATAACCAACTTGTTGTAGCAAATGCCGGTGATTCTCGATGTGTGATATCCCGAAAGGGCCAGGTAATGTTGTTTATAATTGCTAAAATACCTTTTTATCGGATAATTCCCTTTGAAATATGCTCATATTGGAGAAAGCATGTTAATGTATGTTTGGTTGGTTGAAATGGAATGATCAGCAAAGGGAATAGAAAGAGTAGTGGAATAAGCAAGGTAATGAAATGGATCATTAAATTCCAAAACTGTGTTCGATTAGCCTATAGAAATGGAATGAACTTTAATATGATTTGGTATATTAGGTTTACTTCATTTTGTAACCTTATATCTACTTTATACATTATTATATAGTCTAATTATTACATTTCTATGTACAAATTATACAAATAAAACATAGTTAAAACTCATAAAAACTGAAAAAAGATTGTAAGGAATGACACTTGTTCTAATAAAAACATATCCTTACTACTGTCTAGTTGTTTATGGATAAAAGGTAATTTTTTAACAATAATTTCTAGATTTCTAGGACAAATTTACCACAACCTGCACTATGCAGACATTGAGCTTCCAGCCTCTTGTTTATAAAGTACACCTCGTACCACAAGAATGTGCCCTTGAGGATCACTTAAGTAAAACTAGTTTACATAGTGATTGTTCATTTCATTCCATTCCATGATAAATGGAAAGAATCATATTCCTTCAAGAACGGTCCATCTCATTCCATTAGACAAAACAAACAACTTTTATTTTCATTCCAATGGCTTTTCCATTTACTCATGAATATGCAATATACATTTTTATTCAGGCTTATAATTTGTCAAAGGATCATAAGCCTGATCTTGCAGTTGAGAAAGAAAGGATATATAAAGCTGGTGGTTTTGTTCAATATGGTCGAGTTAATGGGAGTCTAAATTTGGCTAGAGCTATTGGTACTTCACATATGTTGTTTACTGTTATTATTATTAATATTATTATTATTTGCATAAATGACTTTTCATTTACTACCACCATTACTCTATTTTACCTATTTTTCTTTTGTGCAGGTGACATGGAGCTCAAAAGGGATACAACGCTTCCCCCTGAAGAGCAAATTTTAACTGCCAATCCTGATATACACACAGTATGTAGCATCATAAGTTGCTTGTAGTGACATAATGGGCTGCTTGTGAGTTGGGTAGCACGTAAAACTAAGTATTTTTGGCATGTGTCAAAATGGGTTGAGTTGACCAAAACAATTTGTCCTTTTTGTTTGATAAATAACTAGGGTGTTTACTATCTAGTATGATTACGAAAAAATATTATGATATAGTTTCTTCGAATAAATGGGTTTAGGAGGTCCTATACTTTTAGGCGTTAAAAATACAATTTAGTGAATTTTGACTGTTTTGACCCATTTTCTTTATTTCGTTAACTCCTTTAAGCTAATTCTTTAATACTTCCAATTTGATATGTTATTATATTATATATAATTGGTGTATCTAGTATTATCGAAAGCTATATTATTTTGATACTAATCTAACTCTTTAAATTTAATGATTTAGAAGGTTTTATGGATTGGCATTTCAATTTGAATTCAATCCGTTTAACTCATTACCTTTTGAGATAAAATTTTCTTTAGTCCATTTGACCTGTTAGAGATAAATAAAACCTGGAACAACCCATTCATAAATAAATGGGCTGAAACTGTCACCTGCCCTCTAGTTGCTTGTATTCGTTTGGAAAATGCAAAGCCTTTAAGTTCAATATTTGTTGATGCCATTTTTAAGATTGTGGCACCAGATAACATGACTTGCTTTTCCCTTTATTCCTCAATACAGGTTGAGCTTTGCGAGGATGATGATTTTCTTGTTCTTGCTTGTGATGGAATATGGTATATTTTAAATTTATTATTATATGTTTTAATCTAGGATTCATCGCATAAACAGTTGGGGAAAATCACAAAATTAGCCATGTTGATCAATAAACTTACCAAAATGACCATTGACTTTATTATTTTGCAAAAAAAAAAATAGTTTGACTTCTTGTAAATAATGAAAATTTAGTACAAACTGATGGGACTCGGCCAAGTGATAACTTTACATAAGTTTTTTGCTATTTAAAAAAGCCGAACCTTTTTTTGTGCAAAATAAGAAAGTCAATGACCATTTTGGTAAGGGTGGTCTTTTGGCACTAAAAGATCCCTCTTGCGCAAGAGAATGGCTCTCCTGTGCCAGGAAATGTTAGAGTTTGGAGCAAAAAATGACACATGACATTTTAATTAGATTGAATTATTTGAAAAACTTTTCGCTCTTTTTCTTAAAAGAAAGACAGAAGGGCAGCTACAGACTCCGTTCCTTATCGCTTTGTTTATGACCGTTCTGGTAAGTTTGTTGGCTGCTAATTTTGTGATATTCCCTAAAAGGCTGCCAAACTCCTCGAATTTCCATTCTAGGAAACCAAATATTTAGTCCGGCCAACAAATTTTATAACTTTACATATTATACAGGGATTGCATGTCAAGCCAACAACTGGTAGACTTTGTTCTTGAACAATTAAAAACCGTAAGTCCATCAACACTTCATTATACCATTTATCGATTTCCAATCTGAAATTGATTTTTTATCCTTTTTTTACTTTAAATTTTGGTTTTTGATATTCTTATTACAGAAACTGTTAAGTTCATCAACATTGCAGTTTTATAAAACACTCAGAGCATGTTACTACAGCCTCAAATAATGAAAACATATCCAAACACTGTCTCTTACGCATCGTTTTGTTACAGTTTATTCTAATCATTCATGAATGATGATGCAGGAAAGTAAGCTCTCAGCAGTATGTGAGAAGGTGTTTGATAGGTGTTTGGCACCCGCATCTGGTGGTGAAGGGTGTGACAATATGACTATGATCTTGGTTCAGTTCAAGAAACTCAAATCTGGCCCGTCCACTTCACAATCATCGGATTCATCTAAAGATCAAGAAGTACCCGGATCAGACTAGCGCTAATCTTTCTAACTCCACATGTTTTTTTTTTTTTTGGTAAATGTTGGTCTTTTTTATATACTTGATACATAAAAAGTGTTTGTAAATAAAATCAACTACACTTTAGTCAACTCCAGTTACCTGTTTTACGATGAATGTCGCTAAATCTCAGAATTGAATATCATCTTTCTTATATAGTCATATCAATGTTTTGTTTTATCTTTTATTGTTTCTATTTCTCTTTAATCCATTTTTATATTAATTAAGATGTCCTAAATGAGTTTAGTTATGTTATGCAAATTGTGTTCTATATCTTTGCTTTATTTATCTTTTACTGGTATTATTCATAAAAATGTTTGTTTGTTTATTTCTTTTTAATTATTAAATTTATAATTGTTTTAATTAAATTATTCAAATTGTCTCCGCATGAGTAAAAGTATCAAAATACTCTCACATACCTTTCGCATGATTGTGATTTAACTCTTTCATTTGACGGAATGTAAATGAAGGATATGTTACAAACCTAAAACTTGAAGGGTGTTTTGTGTATTTATTGAATATTAAAAACTTAATTCATAACTAGTAATTATGGCGCGCGCGTTGCGACGCGTATGTGAGTTTTAATGTAACCCCAAATCAAAATCAAAATGAATGTTTAAAACCATAAAATCAGTAAAATATACAAAGTAAAACACACCAAAACCCCAAATCCATAACACACCAGAACATGCGGAACCCAAAAACTAAATCAAAGCCCAACACCATACACAAACAAACGAAAATCAAAGCCGTAAGAAAGTGACACAGTCCAAAATAAAACCGACGAAAATCAAAGCCCCAAAAAGAGCAAACAAAAGGAAAACCCAAACCTTAATAGCGAGAATCGTCAGAGTATCGATAACGAAAGAAAGAAAACAGGAAACCGGAGAAAGACAACGTCAACGAACCCTACAAATCAAAAACACGTGTCCAGATACCAAAAACCCAATCTCAAATTCTCGAGCCCACACACAAAACAAACCATATTAAAACACAAATAAAAAAAAAAAAAAAATAAACACACAAACAAAATAATCAAAGAAAATTTTAAACAAAAAAAGGGAAAATCCCCATCGACCAAAGCTACCGCGCGTTGCCGCGGTTCTCATTTGTTTTGATTTTTTTTTTATAAAATTGTGATCTATGTGTTTTAGTGTATAAAAAGATTAATAGATAACGTAAGATTTGTCTCAAACGAAAGATATTAAAATTATTTTAAAATAAAATAATATAGACAAACCAACGTAAAAGAAATTATTAAAGTAATTAAGAATAACTACTCATATCTATAAATCATGTTATAGAAGGTTTAAAAAAATAATATAAACAGAGCCTTCTCAATAATAATAATAATAATAAAATTAACAAAGAGCCACTCAAAGGAAATGCAAAATATATTTTACCTTTATTTTTATATTATTTATAACTTAAACTTTAAATATCAAATTTGATGACAGATAAATAATTACATTTATACTTTTTCAAAGTAGTATAATTACATGTTGCTATTATCATATTCAACATCTTCTTTTCCATCTTTCCAAGGTTTTTATCACTAAAAATTCTCACGTGTTTTTTCACATTTCTCTGTTTATCTGCTTTTTAATGGTAATTTGGTTAGTAATTTAACCCTTATTGACAGCCTATTTCACTTATAAACTCACCTTCAAAACATTGAACCTTAATAAATCCGTCCACCAACAACACATCACGGGAGGGAGAGAGGAAGAGGTTGTTGTTTCGGTGTTGTCATGCTACTCCGGCGGCAACTGACGAGGATGGTTCATTTCGCCTTGTTCTGTTTTTTATGAAGACGATCCATGGCGGTGAAAACCTCATCTAAAGGCTCGTTTTTTGGGTTAAAATCTAGATCTAGAAACTAATGTAACTTATTCTCATTTCTACTCATTCTTTTTTGGGATGTGCTCGGGGGACACTGGTGGGGGTCACCGGAGCAGATGGAAACAAACGTCTGTGATGATGTAGCCCCGTTCTATGGGTGGAAACCTAGATCTAGAAACCACTATAATATCTTATGATTCCTATTCTTTTTTTTTCTAGTTAATTTTCTGGACGGTGATGGTGTCGCCGGAGCAGATGTGCTCACTGGAGCAGTTAAGAACAAAACCGACGGTGATATCCTTACAGATTCCAAATGCCTAGTCGGAGGCGTCTCTGGAGCCGGTGATACTGTGAAACATAAATGGCCAAAAGAAAAAGATAAAAAGATGAACCAATATCAGGTTGACACGTGGCCCAATGGTGGGTGGCTACTGTAATCACCGACCAAAGGTTTTAATATATACTATAATTACCTATATGCATAAATGATAAATTTTATAATTTTACTTTATTATATATGATAGTGTAAATAAATTTAAAATAGCCTAGAGCTCATATGTTATTTTGTTATAACATCATGTCTAGTGTGTATCCGGGATGTAACATGTTAGTTCTCGGGATAATTGTTTTAAAATAAAAAACTCAAATATAATTTAAACCTACCCTTAAATCTATACATTTGATAACCAAAATTTTAAACCCTTAACTAATTAAGAATAAATATTTTCCTAAACACCTCTGATGGTGCTAACCCACAAGTCCTTTATATTTTATTACAAACACGAATATACAAAGATTATTCAATGGTTAGACGCCCAAGCTAAAAATAATAAACTAAATTCACCTAAACTAGGTCCATGTCATGTCAATTTTAAAAAGCGGAGGATCTTCATTTAGGAAAAGATAATGCGGTTAGTTTCAGTTTTTGTTCTAAACTAGAACTTACTAACCCAATCAAAAAATCATTCGTAAAAAAATTAGAGGGTGCGCGAGCGATACGATCGAAAACACAACCCCACCGACGCAAACAAACTGGTAAAACATCCGAACAATCAAATAGTGAAATATCATATAGATTTCAAGTTTTAATGTTTAAAATAAATGGTGAGGTTATTATACAAAATGTATTTTTGTTACAAAGTGTGAGAATACACAATGAGGCTAAAAAAAGTCGCAAAAAATTACATCTCACAATGTAAATCGAAATTCAAAAAAGTATTACTGTTTCTCTCGTCGTACTCTTTTAGAAAAAAATAAAAAAAATTAATTTTTTTCATTGTGTCTTTATATGATACAATGGCTTCATTGTGTCTTTCATAATAACACAATGACGTCATTGTGTCTTTCATAATGACACAATAAGACACAATGACGTCATTATGTCTTTCATAAATAACACAATAAAAAAGTTAATTTTTTATTTTTTAATATTTTTCGTTTATTTTTTTTTCTTAGTAAGGACGGCTAGGAGAACAAAAGCTCGGAATTACTTTTTTGAAAATTTGATTTGGATTGTGAGATGTAATTTTTTGTGACTTTTTTTAACTTATTGTGTCTTCTCACACTTTGTAGCAAAAATACACTTTGTATTTAATCCTCTTTCTAAAAAAAAACTATTTTGAGAATTCAGTTAAACAGAAATTTGATTACTTACATAATTAGATTTTTACTTTTTGCTTTCTCAAAAATTTAGTAAATTAGTTTGTAAATTGCAACTAATACTTTATTTAATACCGAACATAAACTAATGTATTTTAAAAAGAAAACATACACGTACACAATCACAAATCACAAATCCCAAATTAACCGTCACCCGAATCTCTTCCTAATATCTTCAAAATCAGATATCCGTTACAACAAATCTCCAGACGATTTTACTTTCCATGTTTACACACGCGTCGGATTATATAATTTAACCTCACGAACCCTAGTTCGATTCTCACAACAAAACCCTCGATTCTGCTGCTATTCGGTTCAATTCGTTGCTTTTGGTTCAACGGTCGAAGCTTTTGGTTCGCAAATTAGGTATACAATCAAATCCTTTCGTTTTCTTTTGAAAAGGTTGTGTATGTGGTTTGGGTTGGTGAATAGAACATGATAATCTGGCTTCTGTTTTGTTTAATCTGGAAAATTCTACACATTAAGATGAAACTAGTAGTGTAAAGTTGCTTAACAATCTGGAAATTCACACAAACCTAATATAGATGAATGGATGAGGGTAAACGTTTCGGCTCCAGAATCTTATTTGAGTAATGTGTAAATATATGTTGTTAGACCTAAATTGACGATAAAATAGTTGCAGTTGCAAGTTTTTAATTAGTAGTGAAGATTTTATGCAACTTTCTATGTGGTTACAGATAATGAATTTTGAAAGGGTTTTGAGTAGGCTTTATAATAACTGCAATCTAAGAGATGTTGCTAATAAGTCTTGTTGTTTCTGTATTTTAGCAGATGAATGCATCTCATAGGATTGTATGAAACTTTTGAACACTATATGAGATACTGAAGTATGATATGAGATACTTTTGAATATAGAATTTTAAACCTCCCAAAGTTAGAAAATCGATGAACCAACAAGTTAAATGAAAGTAACCGAACTAATATGACTTAGAATTTGGAAATTGTAGGTTCTCGTGTTTCTTTGAAGACGGCTTAGATTTGACTTTTATCTACTATTTACCCGTATCTAGATAAACTTTACTATCAGATTCACTCTAAGTGTAATATTTCGGGCTTTGTGAGGAACTTCCATTTATGTAGACTTGAATTTTGTAGTTTGTTTTGATACATCATTGTTTACGATGATTTTGTTTTGACTTCGTAGTATTGTTTAATTTTATGTCCGATTTTTATTTGAAATCCCAATTATTTGTACCATTTTAGGGGACTATTGATTGGATTTTTTTTTATGTTAATTAAATAATCTTTCCATGTTTACTTTGTTTGTGACATTGATCTTCTGGTTGCATGATGCATGTGAACTTGATATGTTTTAGTTTGAATATGTGAAGTGATTTGGATGTATCTTTCTTCCATGGACGGATGTGGTGCGTGATTTTCATGTTGCATGTGTAATTTTTGTAAAACTCTGATTAATAGTTTTAAGGTCTTGGGTTTAACATTCAGGCTGATTAGTAGATATGGGGACTTACCTAAGCACCCCTAGAACTGATAAGGCCTCTGATGATGGTGAGAATGAGAAACTAAAATATGGAGTGTCATCCATGCAAGGGTGGCGCCCATCAATGGAAGATGCTGTAAGTGCCTGTTCTTGGCTACATCTTTCTTATGTAAACTATAGTTCTTGTTGGATTTACTATATTTTAGCCTCTTAGCATTGTGGCCCTAGTTTGGGATCAAAGGTTATTGCAAGCTTTGTGACGAAAATAGACTGGTCATCATCTATCTGATACTTTATTTTGGTGGCTTATTTGTTTGGAGGGTGCTTTAATATGTGGTTTTAATGTGGTTATTTTTACCTGATAATAACAAAAAGTGGTCATAAAGTTAGGGATAGATTGGTAAGGTTACCTTTGTCATTTTCTTACTAAAATCTTTACTTGTTTCACTGAATCCGATTATTCTGGACTTCAATTAGTTAGGAAGTTATAATGAAATTAATTTTAGCCATGCAAAATGTTAAAACCACATCAAACAGTCCCTTAGTTGAAAATCATGTTAGTTACTGTTGGCCCAGAAATTATAAAACAACCACAAAAACACAGAAACAAAACTCACACCTTACAATGACCCCTAGCCCTTTCTATATATACTAAAAGTGATCTTTGTGGAACTCCACGACTCTTTACTTGTATTATTATTAAACCAAAACTCACACCTTACAATGACCCCTAGCCCTTTCTATATATACTAAAAGCTTCACCAAGAAAACAAGTAAACCCTAATCACTTATTAGGAAACTCTACCAAATCAAACAAACTCAATCAATTAAGCAAATCAAATCAAACTACTAAAATAATAACCTACCTTATTCCTAAATTTCAACCCACCAAAAATAAACTGACAAATTAAATCAGATTAACCTAACATTTTCCCCCTTAATCTTGATATGGATCTCAACTTCATAAAGCAATGTTGGTTCATCATCCTCTTGAGCTAGAGCCAAGTTGGCCTCCTCTTTTCCATACCAGTTGGGCCACTCATATACGAAGTGTCCATACTTTCCACACTCGTAGCACTTCAATTCACTTTTGTCTCTAAAATTCCCACGCCCAAAACATCTTCTACGTCTGTTCTCTTCTCTACCATTCCCTCTTCCACGACCCCTACAACGATCACGATTGCCCCATATATGAATAATCCCTCACAGATTAAATCTTCTCAGTGGTGACCTGAATCACTCAGGTTTTCAGTTTTCTTCACTTCTGATCGCAGCTTCACACAACCTTAAGTTCTGCCTCACACAGAACTCAATCTGTCTCGCACAGATTTTCTGCAATCTGAGTCACTCAGATTTTTCCTTCTGCAGTTGGATCACACAACTGCTCTTCCCCTTGGATCTGCTCAATTGACTTGATTGAACCAATCACAGGTTCGGGCTACGATTAATCTCTCACAGATTCAATCGGTGGCCTCGTTCTTCTTCACAGCTTGATCATCTTTCTCCTCATCTTCACATGCTCAATCTCCTTCCCGTAATCGTTCCCCTCGCTCTGATACCAATAATATAAGAAACAATACATCATTCATTCCTAGAATCATTTTGTTTTGGTAATCTAGCATCGTTGCTAATTGCTATGCTATTTATTCCACCATTTAGAAAAAAAATCTCTATATCCCCCTGTGATACAACTTTCACATACGAATGTTTGCTATATATTTTACTCTTGTAAGGATTACTCCATACTTTGAATTGGAATCTGTTTGTGCAAGCACCACAACGGATGTACATTTGATGCCTTTGTTTTTTCTAGTTTTTATGTTTGTTTGTTTGTTTGTTTATGTTGGACATAGAACTTACTGGCTTTATATATGCGGTGTTTGATAGCATGCTGCTTTACTTGATTTGGACAACTCCACATCTTTCTTTGGTGTTTATGATGGCCATGGAGGTAAGCAAATGGTCATACATGGTTATGAATGCATTTTTATTTGCATATAGATTGGATTGTGGCTGCATTTAAGTTCTTTTGATATTTCTGGTGAACAAAATAAGTTCAATTACCCAACTTACTTTCTTCATAATATTGCACTCAATTTTAGTCTTTTTCTTGTTCTTTTTGTATTTCTGAAATGTTTAATAGATTTTTCAGATCTCAATTTCTTAGCCTACTTTCTCTGTGCTTGATGTATTATTTGCAATTTGTAAACATGAATTATGAGGAATTGCTTGGCCTAGCAGGGTGGTAGAAGTATAACTTTGATAAGTCCTGATTGAAAGTAATAAAATTATTATATTTGAAACTAATTTATGTTTGATGCATCAAGATGCTTGCTATTTGGACTTTTTGTTCTTTTGAAGCTGTGTATAAATTTCGTGTAAGTGGTTTTCAATGACGATTTGACACAATTAATAGCACTTTCATTATGTGATACTAAGATAAGAAAGAACCAGTTATAAGTGTATATGAGCCGAAGATGGAGGTTTATGTTGATAAATATTTGTAATGAGATGTGTCAGCTTGCAGGGCAGGCAGTCTCTAAGTTCTGCGCCAAATTTCTTCACCAAGAAGTGCTCAAGCATGAAGCTTATTCTGTTGGTGATATTGGCACTGCTGCCCAGAAATCGTTTCTAAGGTTACTTTTATACGTCATTTATACAGCAAGCAATGATATGTTATTTGCATTAGAAGCAGAGGGAATATATTTCGTTCTTTTTTGTTTGAATTTTAATTGATTATAATAGTAGGCAAAAATGGTTAGTTTGGAACAGTGGTTTTTTAGTATGGATGAAACTTTTATGGCTTGGGATCACTCAAAACAGTTTTTGTCCAAAATTTTTGATCTGATAAAATCCACTTCTCAACATTTACTAAAAAGTTATATTATCTGAATAATAATCTTACTTTTTTACTGAATTGACTTAAGAGTTATTATGCATTAAAGATACCCTTAAATTGATGCATTCATCCTGTCTCTCTTTTTAGCTAATTTTAAATTACGTATTTGACCCGTTAGAGATAAACTATAACTCAAACTAACCTATCAGTAGTAAATGGTTTGATATTGCCACCTCCATTTATGTCATGAATGTATAGCTTCTGTAATGTACCATTTTCTCTTATGTAGAATGGATGAGATTATGCGTGGACAAGATGGTGGAGAGAGCTAGCCATTTTGGGAATGAGATGATTGTCTTCTTTTTCTGAGGAGGAGGTACTTTCTGTGTGTGCAACACATCATAATATGTAATCTAATTAGTTTAGTAATTTTAGATTTATGTCCATAATCAGTATCCTTGTAGTAACTCTTACGGGATTATCCAAATATTAATGATTTAACCTAGGAAGATTGGGCCATGTCCAATGTATGCACCAAACCACCAAATTTGATGCAACATTAGTCACTTAGCCATTTTGAAACTATTTTGGTATGGCGTTAACACTACTCATATCACCAAATTTTAATACTATTCAAACAGCAAAAACAGATTATTGTGACTTAAAGCCACAACACTTATTCTGAATGTGCATCCAAACACCCCTAATAGTCCAATGGCTTATAAAACATGAAAGTCACAACAATTGTATTATTGATAAAGTATTTCGTCTAGGGCTTTTTAATTTTTTGTCCAATGATTAATGTAGGGACCGCCATCTGATTATGATGGACCAACGTGTGGTAGCACAGCTTGTGTAGCAATCATACGTAATAACCAACTTGTTATAGCAAATGCAGGCGATTCTCGATGTGTGATATCCGAAAGGGTCAGGTAATGGTGTTTATGTTTTCAAGATTAGAACTACTAATATATGTATGGAATAGTTCCCATTCAAAGTATCCTCATATCGGAGGAAACATGTTATGATGTCTGTTTGGTTAGTTAAAATGGAATAATCCGTGAATGAAGTAAGTAGAGGGTAATGTAATAAGCAAGATAATGGAACGGATCATTGAATTCCATTACCGTGTTTGATTGGCCTAATAAATGAAATGTGCTTTAATGTGATATTTTATATAATGTTTACTTACACTATATAACCTTATCTCTACTTTATACATATCCAATAAATCTATTGCATTTGCTATGTACAAATTATATTAAAAAGACGTAGTTAAAACCTATAATAATAATAAAAATGGCAATTGTCAAACATTGACTTTGTTAATTTCACACATTAGTTCTTAGAATTTGTTTTTACATGAATCCCTAGTTTTTTAACTTTAATAACAAGGTCCTTGTAAGAAAGTTTAGGAACTTAAGCATGCAAAAAGAAGTATATTTGCATTATAATTTTGAAAAATCGAGGGATTTAATCATGCAAAAAGAAAGACCTTTTATGTTGATAATTAAGTGGATGGTCTTTATGGTTAAGTGGAAGTTAAGGGAAATAATCATGCAAAGATAAACTCTAGGGATATGTGTGCGAATTTATCAACAAGGTTTTTTTTGACAATTGCCATTGATTAAAAATTAAAAATATATACTTTGTAGTTGCTTTGACAACAGCCTTTCTTTATTCCATAGCTTTCCATTTTCATTCATGAATATGCATTTTTATTACTTTTATTCAGGCATATGATTTGTCAAAGGATCATAAGCCTAATCTTGAGGTTGAGAAAGAAAGGATATATAACGCTGGTGGTTATATTGAAGATGGCCGAGTTAATGGGAGTCTAAATTTGGCTAGAGCTATTGGTAATTCACATTTGTAGTTTATTATTACTGTTATTATTGTTTTTCATTATTATTGTTGTTATTATTATTATCATTATTATTGTTATCATCATTAAATTATTATTCTCTTTTCTACCAACATCACTGAATTCTACTTTTTATTTTTAATGCAGGTGACATGGAGCTGAAAAGGGATACAACACTTCCACCTGAAGACCAAATTCTTACTTCCAATCCTGATATAAACACGGTATGTAGCATCGTAGGTTGCTTGTAGAGGTGACTTTAATGGGTGACTTGACGATTAGCTCACGGGTCATAAATGGTATTTATGGGCGTACCTGGTGCTGCAAAGAAAGGGTCAAATTGGGTTGGCCCAAAACATTCTTTGTTCTAATTATTTAAATTTGGTTATAAATAACTTGGGTGTCTAATATGATTATAAAAGAGTGATTTCATATCATCAATAGTCTATTCTTTGAATAAAGTTATAATTTAGAAATATAATTTGAGTGAATTTTAACAGTTAGGTCACGGGTCAAATATGGTATTTATGGTATGAGTCCGCATGGGTTGGGTTGGCCCAAAACATTCTTTGTCCTAATTATTAAATTTGTTTTATAAATAACTTAGGTGTCTAATATGATTACGAAAAGAGTGATTTCATTTCAATAATAGTCTATTCTTTGAATAAAGTTATAATTTAGAATACAGTGTGTGAACTTTGACCCGCATTGCCTATTTTTCTCTAAGCCAATTCTTTATTTTTTGAATTTTTTTCTCATTTGACATTTTATTTAAATTCTGTTTATAGTTAATTGGTTTATCTTATATGATTACAAAATTTATTTTATTTTAGTAAGAATCTGATTACTTTAAATAAAATGATTTTGGATGTATTATGCATTAGAAATACAATATGAGAGATTCGATTGATGACCGATCCCCTTTTTAGCTAATTTTTATTTTGATCCACATTCTCCCGTTAGAGATAAAAGTATAATCCCAGAAAACCATTTGTAAACAAATTCAACATTTGCTGATGGCGTTTTTATGATTGCGGCATCAGATAACATGACTTGCTTTTCCCTTCTTCCTCAAACCAGGTAGAACTCTGCGAGGATGATGATTTTCTTGTCCTTGCTTGTGATGGTATATGGTATGTTTTTATTTAATATTATAGGTCTTTTATTTAAGGGCTAATTGCATCAAAAGTTATTCAGACTTTGGTCAAACTTGCATTTTAGGGAACCATCTTTGTTTAATGCTGAAAAAGCTATCAAAGTTTCAAAATTATATTCTTTCTAAATCCATTTGGTTTGATAATCCGTATGGTGTATGACTCCACAATGCAATTGCCAAAGGCATCATATAATCCATTCTTTTGGTCTATTTTTGATGAAAATTCTGGGACAAACCGCTATATAGTTATGGGGAATGGCAAACCAAACCGAACGGCTTGTGTGGGTTAATTGGACAATCGGGCCGGTTTAACTGGTTTGGTGATTCAATGGTTCAGTTGTGACGGTTTAAACAATTTTCTAAAGGGCGTACCTGGTGCTGCAAAGAGCTCCCGCGTTTTCGCAGGGTCCAGGGAGGGTCCGTCCCATTTAAGGGAAGATGTACGGGTCTTTCCCCCACATTTTGTGGGGAGGCCGTTCCCACGGATCGAACCTGAGACCTTCGGTCCCTTAGGAACAGCTTTAACCGCTGCGCCAAGGCCCGCCCTCTTTTTAAACAATTTTCTACAAAATCATTAATTTGTAAATTTAAAACAATAAAGTTGCTTCATGATTATAATACATATACATGAGTACATATTCTAAATATAAAAGGGTATATAAATAATAAAAGGTTAAACAAGTGGTTCCAAGTTTAACTGTAAGAATAAACCTTTGAATCTTAAACCAATTAAAGCAGCTAACTTGTTATGGTTTGAATGGTTCGGTTAGTTTCAACAGTTTAGAAACATCACTAACCATGAACTATGTAAAGCATGTAACTTTACTTATTATACAGGGATTGCATGTCAAGCCAACAAGTGGTGGACTTTGTTCTTGAACAATTAAAAACTGTAAGTCCTTTAGCAATTCGTCATAGCATTTATAGATTTCCAACTTTAAACTAATTATATTGTTTCTTTTTACTTGTGGTATCATTTCAATATTGGATCCTCTTACCTTATTATAAAATATAAGGGAAAATCACCTAATAGCAACCAAAATTTCTAAATGTTTCGTTGAAGTTACCCACACTTTACATGTCAAGAAAAACCACTCAACTTTCATAAAGTGTTCCCATAATTGTGAAATTTGATGCATGTTGTAGGTTACCAAGTTGCAAATTGAAGACATGTCGGTTATTTTTATTCTTTAAATTTTCAAAACTGATTGGGAATAGAAAAAAGTGAGGTGGAATTATAAATTACATTGACATGAAATAAGAAAAACGACTTTAGTGTAATACTTCAGAAACTTTTTACCCGACTCGTCGCAAATCCTTTCATCAAAGAATGTCTTTTCCGCTTAAGTTATCAATAATCAAAATTTATAAAACACCCGAGAATATTACTACAACCTCAAACAACAAAAACAAGGCCAAACACCATCTCATAGTGTTATTGAATTACACTTGATTTTGATTGATCATAAATAATGATGCAGGAAAGCAAGCTTTCAACAGTCTGTGAAAGGGTGCTTGATAAATGTTTGGCACCCACAGCGGGTGAGGAAGGGTGTGACAATATGACTATGATATTAGTACAGTTCAAGAAACCCAAATCTGGGTTGTCCACTTCACAATCGTCAGATTCATCTAACGATCAAGAAGTGCCTGGATCAGATTAGCGGTAATCTTCAGTGTCTTGCCATGGTTTTTTGTAAATGTTGGTGTTTTTTGTTTAGTAGATAATTTTGGGCTGCTACGTTTTAGCATCTTTTTTCTTATGTTTTTCATCTAAATTCTTTAAATAATAAAGGTTTTATATAGATAATATTGTAAGAAAAAAGGTTTCTTCTCACATTTTTTCATGTCGTTTCCATTTTCTAAAAATGTAAGAAATGTCACAAAAAGTCAAGAAATTTAACTCATTCAATTACCAAATTTTGAAAGTTTTGACGCTAAGAAATTCAAAAAGTTTTATTGATATCGTGTTCATGACCTACGGTGACTCTCACTTGAATTGTTAGTTTAGTTATAAAAGTCAAAGACTCTCTGGACAAGATCAGGGTTTAAATTTTGACATGACATAGATCAAGAGTTAATGTAGTTTAGTAGTAATAATAGATAAATGTGTAAGTCACCATTTAAAAAAAATAACCTTAGTCACCAAAGCATCAAAAGTGTTTAATAATTGTGATCATAATGTTTAGGGCCAGGAATCTTGAAAATGTTACGAATTATATGGAGAAGTCGTTATATAACTTTTAGTGATGATAATGACTTTCCCCTTCACATGTTCTTTAAACCCAACAAAAAGACTATTGTGTACCACTGCTTTTCACTTACGACTCTGGGCTTTATTAGTGCGCTCATAAATTCTTCGTTTGTACAACTGTCCATATCATCTAGTTAGCCCACAGGGATAGACGGTTGGCTAGTCTCATGACCTAAATGGAGGGACTCAATTTTTTTCTCAAGAAGACAGACTTATTAATAGCCAAACACACTATTTCCGATCCTATTATTATTGACTTGCTCCTCTCCCGAAGGTCACTTCAAAATGAGAATTTTGTATCCTATTGTGTATTGTTTTAACGGCATGGCCTAGTGGTAAGGCGTGGGACTGCAAACCCCCCATTCAAATCCATGTGCCGCCTCATCGACAAACGAATAGAAATTTTTTATTCTATTCTGCTGATATAACTAAATCATTTTTTCCCGAACAAAACAAGATAAGGGGACTGATAATACTTGGTTGATTCTAAACAACCGTTCTGGGAATTTTAGAAGAAATATGACTAACTCAATCTTCAAGGTCGCATTTTTAAGTTAACAACCTGTAGCTTTAACTCTAGGTTTCTTTTTCAGTTTAAGACCTTTGTCGCATTTTGTTGGCGATCTTTGCTTTCTTCTTCTCCTGATAAGCCATTTAATTGTCATAACCTCAGTTTCCCTGGTAAACCGCATCCTCTCCTCAGCCAATGTTGTTGCTACAACCAAATCTAGGTCGGTATAGTTATCATGTCTAGTTGAATCTAGCATCCCCGATCCATTCCCAAGCTTAGAACCTAACTGTAACATACAAAGAAATCTACGTTATAAGATGATTGAAAGTATAACATGTTTAAAGTGTATAAGTATATGATCAACTATAAGAAATAACATATAAAAGATGGTGTAGGAGTTTGATGCCATTGAAGTTTTATCCTTGCCACACATAAGAGAAGTCTTAATGGTGCTCACTATATATAAGTTATCAAGATCCCACTTAATATATGTAAGGATTCTTATACAAAGATAATGATAAGAAAGGAGAAAACTAGTTCTCCATATATATATATATATATATATATATATATATATATATATATATATATATATAAAGAGAAAGAGATAAGGTGTATATGTAAGAATTTTTATACAAAGATGATGATAAGAAATGAGAAAACTAGTTTTCCATATAGAGAGAAAGAGAGATGAGATGCTAGTGGTGCTATTTGTCATAGCAATGGAATGAATGTTGTAAGAAGGGTTTGTTTTCTTATTTATAAATGAGAATTCTTAAATCCTAGTGAGTTTGAGTAGTATGGGTTGGATCAGCCTAATGAGTTATTTTGATTGGGTCCATATGGTTGGCCTTGTAACTTAGATATAGACGTGAGACCAAGCCAAGTAGCTTCAGTAAGGTAACGCAGGTTAAGACAGGGCAAGGTTATGCAAGGTCATGCTAGGTAGCCTAAGCTCAAGAATAAGTAAGACCAAAACTAGAAAGTAGTAAGGAAAAACACATCAGGTAATACTAGAGCATGCCTGGTAGTTTGAGGTGCCTCTTCATAGTCGTAAATCTACTTATGTTATCAAATGTCTTGAGAACCCTTTTTCTCTTCTCATTCTTGTTCTCAGCTTGTTGTTTCAGCAACTTCTCTTCAAGCTTCCTAATATTATGATTTGGTAATTGTTGTTTTCCCTCAAGCAATGAAGTTTGTCATCGGATTCGAGCCTTCGCTCATATTGCCAACACGGCGGTCTATTTCCGTCCACCGTCACCAAAGCTTGATGTAACTAGCCCCTGGCCTTAAAATTGGTATATACAGTTGACGAGCCAGTACATCAGAGGATCGTGGATGAAATCACAATATTTGTAAAAGCCTTGCGAGAATCTTGGTAGAGGTTGTTTAATATAGGCATAAATCATTCGAAGTTTGGTTGGATTTTATATATTTCAAGTCAATTTTAGATGAGTTAGTTACTTAGTTTTGGATAACGAACATTTTAATGAGTAATTTAAGCATAAAAGACCATAAAGAGGCGTGTCCACTACTCACAAGCCCAATAGATAAGGAGTAACATATTACACATATCCACTCACACCTTTACCGGTCAAACTTATAATTTGTTCATTTTATAAGCATAAACAAACAAACAAACAAACATGCCCAATATATTCTACTAAAAAGCAGGTCTGGGGGTAGGTGGTGGCGGGTATTTCCTCTATCTTGAGCAATATAGAGAGACCGGTTCCAAAGAGACCCCCGACTCGAAAACAATAACGAGCAGATTATATAGCATACAACACATAGATATATATCACATAAAGGTTAATTTAATAAACATATACTTGTTATATTACATGTCACTAAAAAGCTATCATTATAATAATATTCTTTATAATAAATAGTTCATGAAATTAAAATTGTTATGGATATTTTGAAGTTACCCGATCTTTTTAACTTAAAATTTTTATCCCTTGTATATAGTAATTTAAAAAGATAATTTATTCATAATTTGTTTTCAACAAAGCACCAAACCGTCTAGTTGGATCCGTCTTCTTCTTCATACACATATACAAAAACCATAACACGACGTCGTCTGTAGACATGCACGTAGCGGATCGTTCCACACAAGTATTCTGGTGACTCGTGATATCTCTGTGATTCTGAATCGTTAGCGTCACAAACAAACAACGAGTGTCGTACGCAATTGCAATTGCAATTACAATTACAATTACAAACGGTGCTACATGACTTCAATCTAACATTCATCCTTCATTCAATTCGATCCTCTCCTAAATGCATCATACAGTTCATGCATCAGGTTGTAATTCAAGCGTTTGATTAATTTCTAAACTTTTGATGATTTCTGTTGCAGGTTGTATGATCGCGTGTTATCAACTCCTGCATTTGAAATTTGGTCGACTGAAACCCTAGTTCGTCCATTTCGGATGAAGCAAGTAAGTGATTTCGCATACGTTTCGTTGATTTTGTTCTGAGAAAGTAATCGCGTAAGTTTTGTAGTGACGTTGATGGAAGATTCTTAGTTTGTATTGTTGGTAAGTTTGTGGACGATTCTTATAATTCGTGTTATCACTTTCGGATTGATGTATCTCAATGAGATTTCAATATGTCAATCGGATAATTTCGAAAAATCTAAGTGTACTGAAAAATAAACCAAAGACTAAGTTTTATGTTCATGAGCCATCATAATGTTTTGTTGAAACGATAAAACACTTCAATGGATGGCGAGTCATTTTGGTGATTAAAACCATTGGTTGTTAAGACGGTTATTGATAGTTAGTGTTCTTGTCTTCTGTCAATAGTAACTAGGTTGCTACCGTGGCTCGTTAATGTTGATTGCTTAGGTGTTGGTGATCGCTCAGTTACTGTTGTTAATGTTGATTGTTCATTTACTGAAGTTATTGTTAATTGCTCGTTTAGCACAATAGTACATGGATGGGTTACTATTGATCAATAACTAGTAGTTATTACTGAAGGTAGCTCTAGAACTCCTAACTCGTATCAAATCTTGTCCGTATTTCTCTTTGATCTTAAGTAAATCCCAGTTACTTAAAACGAATTTATGACACTAAAATGATCAATAGATTTAGTTGTTGAAAAATGAATTGAAAACATTAAACAGTGATGTTATAGGAGTGTACAAGACACTGCGAGTAATAACACTCGTTACTAGTTACCAGAGTTCGTAATATTCATGTTCTATACGAATTTGCTGTGTGTAAATGAAGTAATTAGGTTCATAATCATGTTGACGAAAGAACATATATGTGTTAAGGGGACATTTGAATTAACTATATGAGTAATGCCATAGTATAGGTATACCTCAACTTTGTAGCAGTTCAATACCAAATTGTTACCTATCAATGTTTTGCAGTTAGACCTCACTAATGGAAGACCTAAAAGAGCGTCTCCTACCAACAAAACCCGTGTCTTTCTTAAACCCCAGAGATGTTTTAGGCATAAAGAAACACGGTCAAGCTCTTAGATCATGGATCCGTGTGGATGCTGCAACAGGGGAATCCCAGGTTATTGAAGTTGACAAATTCACAATGATGAAGAGATGTGATCTTCCTGCCCGTGACCTTCGCCTACTTGATCCATTATTCGTCTACCCATCAACAATTCTTGGCAGAGAGAAGGCTATAGTTGTAAATTTGGAGCAGATTCGGTGTATCATAACATCTGATGAAGTTTTGCTTTTGAATCTCTTGATCATTATGTGTTACAGTATGTGGTGGAATTGCAGCGTCGGTTAAAAGCTGCAGGGGTTGGTGATGTTTGGCAATCAGAAAGCTCGGATTTTAGTAGAAAGAAAGGAGGTAGGGGTTTTCGGGGGGTGTTTGGATGCATATCACCTGATTATTTGCCCTTTGAGTTTAAGGCTTTAGAAGTTGCTCTTGAGGCTGCTTGTACATTTTTGGACACACAGGTATGCTGTATTAGTTTTTGTGATATAAGATTGTAGGATCTTGAAACATAACTAATTTTTGCATAAGATCAATGCATCTTGTAGTGTTTTCATCAACTTTAACTATATCTGCTTCTTTCGCAACATATTCTCTGAAAAAAAATTGTTTTGTTTTAGAGGTTAAAAATATTTATGATTTCATCAGGCAGCAGAATTAGAAATTGAAGCATATCCATTGCTAGATGAACTTACATCAAAGATCAGTACTTCAAACTTGGAACGTGTTCGTAGATTAAAAAGCAGACTAGTTGCATTGACTCGAAGAGTACAGAAGGTCAGCGCATCGCCTGGTTATGTTAGAGTTGGCAACATGGGCGGGTCTTGCTCGAAGCACTTTATAACCAAATGTTTAATTAAAAAAAACAGTTACCGTGTCAGATTTTATTACAAATATTACAATACAGTTTTTGAAATGAATTGATTAAAAATCTTTATGCTTTAAAATTCAGTTTTGGCAACTCATGACACGTCTGACCAGTTTCTTTTTTATGTAACTTCTCAACACCAAATAGAACTGATATAGCGATAGGCTTGACAC
Organism: Flaveria linearis; assembly: GCA_024085815.1. Lineage (NCBI taxonomy): Eukaryota > Viridiplantae > Streptophyta > Magnoliopsida > Asterales > Asteraceae > Flaveria > Flaveria linearis. The sequence continues at coordinate 72,603,249 of CM044011.1, forward strand.
ATGCACCAATATCTAGTTTCTTCGCCTATGTTCGAAGGCTTGACAGAAATTTAAGCCTTGCGAGGAGCAGGATTGAGAGCACAAGAAGTTCAGAGAGTGCTACAGAAAATTGACGAGCTGGAATGCTACTGGAAGCTTATTTGTTGTTACTGATAGCACTCTAAATAAGCTTACATCGGTATGTTGTTTACGTTAACATATCAAATATAGGTGGTAATTGTTGTGAAAATTTGTTTTCCTTTATACATATAAGAACAGTAATATTTATTACATGTGATTCGAGTTACATAAGTGATACAACTAAACTAATAAGAGTTTGGCTAAGGCACGTATTTTATACGCTTCCCTTAAAACAGATTTCGGGTCACACACATAGGAATCCCGTCTGTCTCCCAGGGTACAATAGCCGTAGCAGATTGCACTGCCGAAGTTAACCACAACCTGAAAATGATACCTGTATACAATCGTAACGAAGAGATATAAGCGTAGAATTTTATCAACAAGATGCAAAGATCAAAAACCGAAGCAGAAGCAGGAGCAAGCTTTGAAGCAAACGTGCTGCTGTGATTTTTTCTTGGTATCTCATGAGGCTGCAAATGTGCAGCTATTTATAGCACAACTCTGGCCACCACCCTAGATTGTATATTCATGCAGGCCCATGCATGAGTCAGCCAGCACCCAACCTGCTGCACTATGCGTCCTACATGAGTCAGCCAGCACCCAACCTGCTGCACTATGAGTCCCTACATGACTCACGCTGCACTCAGCCAGTTTCTGGAAGCCACACTTCTTTAACCAGCTGTTTGACCCTGTCTCTTCCGAAGTACGTAGCTCATGTCAAAAACATAAAGGCGGCTCTCAAGTGGCTCGCGGCCTGTCTCTTCCGAAGTACGTAGCTCATGTCAAAAACATAAAGGCGGCTCTCAAGCGGCTCGCGGCGATGCGAGTGGAAGCCACACTTCTTTAACCAGCTGTTTGACCCTGTCTCTTCGAAGTACGTAGCTCATGTCAAAAACATAAAGGCGGCTCTCAAGCGGCTCGCGGCCTGTCTCTTCCGAAGTACGTAGCTCATGTCAAAAACATAAAGGCGGCTCTCAAGCGGCGATGCGAAGTGCGCCATCAATACGCCACAAACGCCCACGGGCACGGGCTCGGGCTCGGGCTCGGACAGCGAGGGCCATCCGAGCCTAGATAGATATACTAGGAGGATACCCAAGTGTAGAAAATATTTGCTTATAAGGCACCTCATAGTTTACCATTCCACCAATGTGGGACAATCCAACTCATGGTTTATTACTTCACTTAAGTAAGACAATGCATCTCATGTTCCATCCCACCACCAATGTGGGACAATGGAACTTATGTTTTATCCCATCACCAATGTGGGATAATTCTTATAACTCTAAATTTTATATAACTATTGAGTTCTTCATTCACTTATAACTTTTATATATATAATATATATATAAAATTTCTAACAATTCCCCACATGAATGAAACTCAATATATATATATTTCAAATAACATTTTCAACAGTCAAGTATTGCAGGAATAGTAGGTGTGACCTTTGAATTTCCTTTGTAAAGTGTACTTGGTCTCCTAGTAATTGGTAGATTCGGTGTCTTTGAACCAATTACCCTTTACGTAGACATTATTACACTTCACACAATACTTTCCCTAGTTTGGTTAACTTCTCATAGTTGTGTCCGTTATGGTCATGGAACACTAACCTGGTTCTGCGAGAGCTCTAAGAATTGCGCACCCAACAATTCTATTCGAAGCGACCCCACTTCTCTCTTCGCATAGGTGATTTTCACGAAATCATTAAAAGCTATGAGCTTATCCTACTTTGTCACTATCTAATATAGGAATGGACTAGGAAGTATTCAACTCCCTTTAATAGTTTAGGGAATCCTCCCCACAGTGACCACAATTTGTATAATTAGGTTGTCCTATTGATCCTAGTTCATGGGATCTCCAGTCAACTAGGATAGGTTTTCCTTCATACAATTATTCCATGGGCTTTAGTCCCATTCCTTTGGACGACTTATATACTAACTCTCTGCTTAAACCTTTCGTAAGCGGATCCGCAATGTTATCCTTTGACTTCACATAGTCAATTGTGATAACTCCTGTTGAGAGTAGTTGTCGTATCGTATTATGCCTGCGACGTATATGTCTTGATTTGCCATTATACATTGCACTTTGAGCTCTTTCAATTGCCGACTGGCAATCACAATGTATACAAATGGCTGTCACAGGCTTTGGCCATCTTGGAACATATTCCAAGAAATGACGCAGCCACTCAGCTTCTTCTCCAGCTTTATCTAATGCTATGAATTCAGATTCCATAGTGGATCTAGCTATAACAGTTTGTTTAGATGACTTCCAAGACATAGCAGCCCCACCAAGGGTAAAAACATATCCACTCGTGGATTTTGAATCTTTAATATCGGATATCCAATTTGCATCACTGTATCCTTCAACAACAGCTGGATCATGGCCATAGTGCAATCCATAACTACGTGTGTATCTCACGTATCTTAACAACCGTGTCATGCTTTTCCAATGTTCAAAACTTGGATTGCTAGTGTACCTACTTAATCTGCTTACAACATAAGCTAAATCAGGTCTGGTACATGTCATCAGATACATTAGACTGCCAATGACCCTGAGTACTCCAACTGATTAACCCCTTCACCTCTGTTCTTTGATAGATGGTGAGAAGTATCAATAGGAGTTTGGGAGACACTCGTGTCATCTTTACTAAACTTCTCAAGGATCTTGTCCACATAATGAGATTGACTTAAAACAAGACCAGTTTGAGTTCTAATGATTTTCATACCAAGAATTACATCAGCCAAACCCATGTCTTTCATGTCAAATCTCGTTTTCAACATGTCTTTTGTAGATCTTATCATCTTATCATTACTTCCAACAATAAGTATGTCATCTACATAAAGACATAAGATCACATAACCACTTTATGTGTCTTTCACATAACAACACTTGTCACATTCATTAATTTGAAGCCATTTTCAAGTATGACATTGTCAAACTTTTGGTGCCATTGTTTTGGAGCTTGCTTCAATCCATATAGAGATTTCACAAGTTTGCAAACTTTACCTTCCTGGCCAGGAATAGAGAAACCCTCAGGTTGCTCCATATAAATCTCTTCTTCTAAATCTCCATTTAGAAACGCGGTTTTTACATCCATTTGATGTACTTCTAAATTTCTCAATGCCGCTATTGCAAGCACCAACCCAACAGAGGTTATTCTTGTTACAGGCGAGTAAGTGTCAAAATAGTCTAGACCTTCTTTTTGTCTATACCCTTTGATCACTAACCTTGCCTTGTATTTGTCAATGGAGCCATCTGACTTCATTTTTCTCTTGAATATCCAGCGATATCCAAGTGGTTTACAACCTCGTGGAAGATCTACTAGTTCCCAAGTATGATTCTGCAGGATAGAATCAATTTCACTTTTAATAGCTTCTTTCCATTGAGGTCCTTCTGTAGAGGTGATAGCTTCTTGATATGTTTGGGGCTCACCCTCAATCATATAAGTAAGAAAATCAGGCCCAAAAGATTTCTCAATTCTTGGCCTTTTACTTCTTCTCAGCTCAACCCCATCATCATCTGATCGTTCCAGAACCTTATCTTGAACAATCTCATCAAATGGTGATGATCTTTTATGTTGTTTTTCCAAACATGGAAACACATCTTCAAAGAATGAAGCATTCCTTGATTCCATTATAGTATTCTTTTGTACTTCTGGATTCTCAGACTTGAAAACAAGAAACCGATAAGCACTACTATTCTGGGCATAACCTATGAATACACAATCCACAGTTTTTGGTCCTATTCTTTGAACCTTTGGTGGAGGTATTACCACTTTGGCTAAACATCCCCACACTTTCAAGTATTTGTAAGACGGTGTTCTTCCCGTCCATAATTGATAAGGAGTTACGTCCTTTTCTTAAAGGGTATCTTATTTAAAAGATAAGAAGCTGACAATACAGCTTCTCCCCACATTTCCTGGCCTAAAGCAGAACTTATCAGCATGGCGTTCATCATTTCTTTTAATGTGCGGTTTTTCCGTTCAGCGATGCCATTTGATTGAGGAGAATAAGGAGCAGTATATTCGTGGATAATTCCACTTTTCGCACACATATCCGCAAATGGTGAAACATATTCACCTCCTCTATCACTCCTTAAAATTTTTATTTTTTTTTATTTAGTTGATTCTCAACCTCATTTTTGTATAAGACAAACTTGTCTATTGCTTCACCCTTACTCTTAAGTAAGTATACATAGCAATATCTAGTATTGTCATCAATGAATGTGATAAAGTACTTGTTAACTGATTTTAAATCACACACATCAGTGTGAATTAAATCAAGAGGTTCGGTTTTCCTTTCAACCGATTTAAACGAAGATTTCGTTTGTTTGGCTTCAACACACGTGTTGCATTTTGATTTCAAGTCAATTTGGAATGTTGGAATGTGCTTTAATTTAATCAAACGACGAATTGAATTATAATTTACGTGACCTAATCTACTATGCCAAATATTTGAATCATTATACTCAAGCATGTAAGTAGAAGTAGTTGCATTTTTATTCATGTTATTTTAACAACAGATACAGACATTTTAAACATAGAATTATGGGCATAGCCCTTTCCAACAAACACACCCTTTTTGGTCAACACGACCATATCAGACTCAATCACAACACGAAACCCAAACTTATTAAGCAACCAACCCGAAATCAGATTCTTTCGTATCTCGGGGACATACAAAGTGTTGCTCAAAGTAAGTTCCTTCCCCGAAGTAAACTTCAAGATCACATCGCCTTCACCCTTGATGTCGGCTGTGGCTTCGTTTCCCATGTAAAGCTTACCCGTAGCTTCTTTGTAAGTACTAAACATGGTTTTGTCACCACATACATGACGAGTAGCCCCGGTATCGACATACCATCCAGGGTTATCTCCGATCATATTAGCTTCAGTGATAAAGGCAGAAAATTCTGTAATCATTGCCACTAAAGGCATGTTATTTTCTTCCACCACCTGCGCACGCTCACGCTTTGGTGCCTTACACTGATCAGCTCGATGACCATATTCACCACAGATATAGCACTTACCTTTGAAGGTAGTCACCTTCTTTTTAATCCCACCTTTTGGACCAAGGTTTCCTCCCTTATTGTTCATCTTACCCTTTCCTTTCCCTTTATTGCCCTTATTAAATTTATTTGGTTTAGACGATTGACCGTGTTCAACCAAATTAGCCTTATTCAAGGCTTTAGTGAGGTCTTTCACTTGATTTTCAGAAATACTTCCATTTTGTGCAACCCGATTATCTTCTTCAATACGTAAACGAACTATGAAGTCTTCCATAGACATCTCCTTTCGTTTATGCTTTAGATAATTTTTGAAGTCCATCCAACTTGGAGGTAACTTCTCAATTATCGCAGCCACCTGAAATGTCTCACTAAGAGTCATTCCTTCAGATAGAAGATCGCTTATAATTACTTGTAACTCTTGGACTTGACTTATCATAGTCTTAGAGTCAACCATCTTGTAATCCAAAAATCGGGCCACAATAAATTTCTTTGTTCCAGCATCCTCAGTCTTATACTTGCGTTCCAAGGATTCCCACAATTCCTTGGCAGTTGGTATCTTGCAGTTGGTATCTTGCAGTATACATTATACAACATATCCGCAAGGCCGTTTAACACATAGTTACGACACAAGTATTCAGAATGTTTCCATGCTTGAACAGCAGTAACAGTTTCAGTATTTGTCTCCTCCGCAGTAGGAGGTGACTCCGTCAAATACCTCGCAAGGTGAAGGGTAGTTAAATAGAACAACATCTTCTGTTGCCATCTTTTAAAGTTCAAACCCGAGAACTTTTCAGGCTTCTCAGCATGATTAGCCATAGTTTGGGCTGACTGGGCACCAACCAATGGTCCCATTACAGAAGACGTAAGAGATCCAACAGTGGAACTTGAAACCATAGGTACAGTTGACATCTTTCAACTATATCTGTATACAAACATAAAGAAAGAAATTAAGTCTTAAAGTTAGATAACAAACTCTACGTAAGAGTTTTAGTTACAAATATATTTTAGTTATACCAAACTGTAATGTAACTCGAATATGTAAAATCTGTTTTAAGCTTGTTGTGAAAATTTGTTTTCCTTTATACATATAAGAACAATAATATTTATTACATGTGATTCGAGCTACATAAGTGATACAACTAAACTGATAAGAGTTTGGCTAAGGCACGTATTTTATACGCTTCCCTTAAAACAGATTTCGGGTCACACACATAGGAATCCCGTCTGTCTCCCAGGGTACAATAGCCGTAGCAGATTGCACTGCCGAAGTTAACCACAACCTGAAAATGATACCTGTATACAATCGTAACGAAGAGATATAAGCGTAGAATTTTATCAACAAGATGCAAAGATCAAAAACCAAAGCAGGAGCAGGAGCAAGCTTTGAAGCAAACGTGCTGCTGTGATTTTTTCTTGGTATCTCATGAGGCTGCAAATGTGCAGCTATTTATAGCACAACTCTGGCCACCACCCTAGAATTGTATATTCATGCAGGCCCATGCATGAGTCAGCCAGCACCCAGCCTGCTGCACTATGAGTCCCTACATGAGTCAGCCAGCACCCAACCTGCTGCACTATGAGTCCCTACATGACTCACGCTGCACTCAGCCAGTTTCTGGAAGCCACACTTCTTTAACCAGTTGTTTGACCCTGTCTCTTCCGAAGTACGTAGCTCATGTCAAAAACATAAAGGCGGCTCTCAAGCGGCTCGCGGCGATGCGAGCGTGCGAAGTGCGCCATCAATACGCCACAAACGCCCACGGGCACGGGCTCGGGCGGCGAGGGCCATCCGAGCCTAGATAGATGTACTAGGAGGATACCCAAGTGTAGAAAATATTTGCTTATAAGACACCTCATAGTTTACCATTCCACCAATGTGGGACAATCCAACTCATGGCTTATTACTTCACTTAAGTAAGACAATGCATCTCATGTTCCATCCCACCACCAATGTGGGACAATGGAACTTATGTTTTATCCCATCACCAATGTGGGATAATTCTTATAACTCTAAATTTTATATAACCATTGAGTTCTTCATTCACTTATAACTTTTATATATAATATATATATAAAATTTCTAACAGTAATTTCAACCCTGATATCTAATATTTGGGTTGTTTGAGGTTCTGTTTTATCCTTAATGAGTTAAACTGGCAAACTTTTAGAACTTGGTTAAAATGGAACAGGTAAAATGGGATGCAAGTGACCCAAAATGCATTGAAAGCTTACCTCTTAAATAGTGGGAAAAAATAGTACTTGCAGGTTAACCAGACCCGACCCCCCCTGTTGAGCCTTATTAAAAAAAAACCTATTTTGACCAAAACTTATTTTGACACGTTACCAGACCGCCCACTTTACCTACTATTAATAGTGAATTTCATGATTTGATTAACAACTTTATTGATGACTTCCTTTTTCTTGGTGTTCTAGCTGAAGGAATACATTGATGATACTGAAGATTTCATCAATATTCAACTGGTATGTTTCACTTCTTAATTCATCAATACTCATCAATTGATTATAATAATAAATCTGAACTAAAAGCTGTGTTTTTAATTGGTCCCACTTGTTAGCATATATTAGTGAGGCCGTGAGTTTTCCCTAACTGGTTCCCAGTTGAAGAATTATTAATATGTTCTTGGCAAAAACCATTAGTCTTGAAATCTTTCTTATTATATAAATATTTGATCTGCAGGATAATGTTCGAAACCAGCTTATACAATTTGAACTGATATTAACGACAGCAACATTCGTAGTCGCCATTTTCGGGGTTGTAGCAGGAATATTCGGGATGAATTTTGAGATATCTTTGTTTGAAGACCCATCAGCATTCAAATGGGTACTTGTGATCACTGCAATTTCCGGATGCATTTTATTCAGTTCATTTCTGTGGTTTTTCAAGTACAAAAGGTTGATGCCTTTGTAATTAGATTTTCAAATGCGACATTAAGTATTGATGCAAATGAATAAAGTAGTTTAAATGTTATTTCGTTTGGTGGGTTCTCTTGACTTGTTGACCGATTGGAGATTCAGACGGATTGGACCAAACTGTCTGGAGATAGTTTACGATCTTTACAGGTGCAACTCGAAGATACAAATTCTTTAACAGTTGAAAATGTGATGGAAAAATAATGATACCAAAGAACTTTCATTATGTATCTAGAAAAAGTATCAAACAGCAGGATCTAAAGCTTGAGTTGCTGATTATTTCAATCTTCTCAAGTCCAAATACAAAATCAGGTAAACAAGAACTCGTGCTCGTTCTGTTTTTAAGTATGATCATCGCAGAGAAGTAAAAACCCAGAGAAATGATTATTTTGATGCAGGTGGTGCAGAATGAAGCCGTGCGTTTCGAGCTCTATCAGCCTTCTCCAAGTAGTCTTGATGTGATTGATGTTTTGTACCTTCAGTAAACATATATCAGTTAGATCTGCCTGAAAACACACCATTTGAATCTTTCATAAGAGAAACAGGTGGGTTAAATGGGTCAAAACGGGTCAAAGTCGACTAAAGTGTAGCATAACGTTTTATTTAAGGATTAAGATTAAGATTTCAGTTTTTTTTTATCATATTTTTGTAATCATGTATAACACATTAACTATTGATAAAACCATTGGCTTAAACCATTGACCTGTATAAAGCAGCAAATGTAAACTTCAAATTTATGAAGCTGAACCTTTAAACGATAAGAAAACAAACAAACAAACAAACAAACAAACAAACAAATAAACAAACATACCCAGTAAGTCCCACTCAAGAGCAGGGTCTGGGAGGGGTAGGTGGCGGCGAGTCTTTCCTCTATCTTGGGAGATAGAGAGACTGCTTCCGAAGAGACCCCCGACTCGGTAACGAAAACCAATAACAGTCGCAATCGCAAACATAAAGTAAGTCAGACAACACACAGGTATAAATCACTTGAATACATAGAAAGCTTGTACATCAAATAAGCATGTAGAATCACGTATAAGGGCAGCAATAGAAAGACAGGTGGGCCGTAACAGATCTACGTCTACCCTTCGTACCCAAGATCTACGTCTACCCTTCCTACCCATCGGTCCCGCTAGAAGTCCTTAATTTTAATTCTACGTCTCCACTCACTCCTATCCTCGATCATGTGCTCAGAGAGGTGCAAGTCTACCATATCTCGCCTAATTATTTCGTCCCAAGTCAACCTAGGTCGGCCTCTATTCCTTCTACCCTCTACGGTGATGTTCTCTATTCCTTCTACCCTTTAAACGATAAGAAAGTACAAAGGAAACTCCTGTGTTTCTTTCACATGTTCCCCAACCATAAGAACAAAACCAAGCAAAAATAAACATCATAATGTATCATGCATTTGTCCAACTAGATCACCGTATTCAGTAAATCCTAGAAACACAAAGCTCGTTTCCTACCTAATCACAACCACAACTTGGGGCTTAAATGAACCGAATGAACACGAATGGGGTTTTGGTATTGTTCTTTCTTTTAACTTTAAGCGGACAAATGAACAAACATGAACACATATTTTCTTGTTCAAGATTGTTAAGGAAATGTTATCGTCCATACATTAATACATCAGGCAAACATAAATAAACACACACCCATATAGATATAGATATATACATATGTATGCATGTGCATACATACCTATACATTAGAGAACCTATACTTTACACGGATAGGTATGTCGTATGTATGCATACACATGCGTAAATATGTGTGTGTGCATATATATGTATAGATAAACATTAGAGAACCTAATAAACAAGCGTTCACAAACATAAATAAATAAAACAGACACGTGTTAATGTAACAAACTTCACGTCCAACTGTTCACAAAGCCCTACTTACAACTTAATATTTCCCACTCACAGCATGCTACATAACTCTTTCCAGCATCAAACTATCTCCATTCGTTTCACACGCACTTCAAATTGTACATATAAATTATAATCCAACAAAAGTAGTGATATAATGATATCTGTATGTCTGTTTTGAAAATTATTAGACAACACTGAATAACAAAAATAAGATAAAACCAGTTTCAATAAAAACATACCGCCATAGAGTGGTTGAGTGATTCAAGTTCAATAGTCACTTCTAATTATGTTGGATGTATGATGATGAATCCTTAAGAAACTACATAATTCAACCATAACCTGCCCTATTGCTAATTGTTACCAACCCTAATCATAAGAAAACTTCACAATCTAACCACAAGAACGTAAAATCAAAACACAGAATGCGATCAACCATAAGGTGAAGACAAAACCCTAATTATTGAGATCAGTAAGGATGATGAATTACCTCGGTTCATGAGGTACCATGGAACACCGAAGATTACACCGATGATGGCCATACCGGCGATGACATGCTTCCTCTCGCCGCTGTACATGTAGTGCTCCATTTTAGCCCTAAATCCACCTCCTCCATTGTTCATCTGGCTTCCCATTTTCAACCTTCGAGGCTAAACCCCTTCGTCGATATGCAAATAAACCCTTTTTTGGTGCGTCTTTGGACAAGATTTATTAATACACAAGTTTAATGGCGTATTTGGGAATTGGGATTGATTATTTTGATTATAAAAGTAATTTTGATAAAAGGAAATTATTAACTTATAATTTTTTATAAAGAGGCGTCTCTTGTTAGTTTTTACTGGGAGCATTCACAAACTGTTATTTATTTTTATGTGATTATGTATCGTATATTATATGAGATGGTTGTAAATAGTTGTGAGTAAATGAAATGTACAAATTAGTATCTTATAATAGTTTTCCTAATAAACACCTAATTACTATTATATTAATCAAATATTTTTTTAAAAATAAATAAAATGTTTCACATAATTTTTTTTAATAAGAGTTAATTTTGTTAAAATTAAATTAATTCTAGCTAATCATTATTAAAATAAAAATACTTTAAAAATCATACTTTTTAAGCAAGCATAGTTAAAGTTTTAAGATTCAAAAAGTCAAATTCAATTAAAACGAGCCATTGCTTATTACAAAACAATATATTTACTTCAATGTTAATCGTGGTTCTATCTTCTCAAATCTAGATATGTTTTATTATCTTAAAATTTTATATTTACAATTTCATGTTCTCGCATACGATATTTACTATTTCAACACGTGTAATGCATGAAGGCACTCCATGACTTTCCAAAGTGAAGGTTATGGGTTAAAGTCTCACTAGATGCAATATGTTTCAAATAGACTAAGGGTTTTACGACAGTAAACCTTTGGATGGTGGGTTTCTTTTGGAATGGTGGGCGAGCCGGGTCACCAGTGCTATCTGTGTTCGCGGTCGTGGGTAGTCTTTCGCCAATGGGTAGTATTTCGCCAATGGATTTACTCGGATGATCAAATTTAAAAATTATTCGCTGTGCGTTAAAAAAAACACGTGTAATACAAGTCTATCTAACCCCAATTAAAACGTTGCCCGAATTAAAAAGGGTTCAACCAACACATTTTAGGGTCCGAAATTCGAATGACGGATTAAGCATCAACCAATTACCAACAGGCTCACAGAGTCACAGGCAGAAGCAAATCAACTAAATTCGAGTGAAAATGGGATATTAGCATGCATCGGAGTGATTTCACCCTTCCCACTCTACTACTGGCTATGGAATCACCCTCAAACATGGGTCAATCTCTGCGGAAAACATGGAGATCCTTCTAGAACCATGGCTATGGTCTCTCATTTCTTCAAGCTCCTTCAGTTCGCATCGCTGTTCTCCGTCTCAACTCTCTCATGGCCGCCTCCGTTCTACTTCTGGCCTCTGTTCTTCATCGGCCAGTTTCTCAATTTCAGGTCCGTATTGAAGCTTTTGTTGCTCGATTTGGTGTTATCCTGAAGTTTTGTGGTGATTGTTTGAGGTTTTTGGTGAGGAGTTAGGGTTTAATGTGATGTAGGTTTAGTTAGGGTTTGTTATGATTAGTTAAAGGACTATTACGATATGATGTTAGAAAATCAGTATAGTATAGTTTGAAACTGATGATTGAACTTTGAGGAGTTAGAGACTGGTGTATGCAAGCTTCTTGTTGCAACTGTTGACTTAATCATCATGACATAGATCTTCTTATTGCAACATGAAATTGGATAATCGGTCTACTAAAGTTGGAGACTGATGTATGCAAGCTCCTTTGATGATCTATATACTTATTGCAGCTGTTGAAACAATCATCAATCTTCTTATTGCAGCTGGTAAGATTGTATAGTGTTTGTAAGTTGGGGATTATGAGATTTGACTTGTTGGAGCTCATTGTCACGGATTTGTGTATGCAAGCTCATGTGATTAGTTAAGAGACTATTAGGACACGAGAGTAGATGATCAGTTTATTGAAGTTTGCATAATCTATCTTCTTATTGAAGGAGTATGAGCTATTAGCTAGACCTGCTGTTAGGTAGTTTTACATTTAAGGAGTGTTAGCAATGCAATTGCTTAGTTAAGGTTACGGGTTTATAGAGTTGTACCGTATGTTGTTGCTTCTATGATGTATGCTTGTTCATTTTTTTCTTTCTGGTGATATTTACTGTATGTTATATGTTGCTGCTTCTATGATGTATGCTTGTTCATTTTTTTTTCCTTCTGGTGATATTTTACTGTATGTAATATGTTGTGTGCTGTATCATTTATCATATCATTTATCGTATCTTTGATTATATACTAATTCGCTAGCGTTATGGCTTTTGATAGTGAGTCGGGGGTCTCTTTGGAAGCGGTCTCTCCACCTATCTGGGTGGAGGAAAGACTTGCCTACACCTACCCCTCCCAGACCCTGCTCTTGAGCGGGATATACTGGGTTGGTTTGTTTGTTTGTTTATAGAGTTGTACCGTGAGACCTCAATCAAATTTCACATCTTCCACACATGAGAAATGTCCGGTGTCAAATACCACTAACACGTTTTGAGTGAATTAGTTGTGGATGGGAGGAGAACTTCGCAATTGTGTTTGGGATGGAGTAATTCAAGATGGGTGACCTGTTGGCAAATTTTCACTCGTGTAATCAAAACATAAATTCGTAAGCTCCTCCTAGATAAAAAGGACAATTTTTGTTGGTGCGAGGAGCCAGATGTTACATGTACATTGTGGTGTTTTCAGTTGTTTGTTTCCAAAATGGTTACTGTGAGTTGTGACTTGGCAACAAAAGTCATACAATTTCTTGACCACGTCCAATAATCATAAGATTTTTGCCAATGATCTAGACTTTAATCTGCTATTATCACTTTAAGCGCGCTTCCAAACACCTGGTGAACAACAATAGTTATTCTTTTGAATTACTGTTTTAACAAGAGATTAATAAACAAAAGCAATTATTATCAATCTAGGCCAGTTATTATTTATTAATACTGCATATTTTCTTTCATACAGTTTAAAGTTTACCAAGTGTTCTCGCAACATAGTTTTACCAGGTGAAAATTGCATGACCACTTGATATTTGTTTGTTATCTGCAACACTTCTTGTAAGACAAACATTAGAGTGATCTGATATGACTTTGAGATATTGTATATGCCTATATGGTAATCATAGAGGCCGGCTGCCTGAGTTTTGATAATCATCACCCAAATAAAGATTTGAACATGTTTTGTTTCTTGTGGCTGAGATAGTGATGCGTGAGCCCATTCCTTTTATTTTCCTTTTTCTGAAAACCATGAGAATTCATTATTGGAAAACTCATAGGATGACAAATACCCTACCAACCAATAGGACATGGTAAAACACAGCTTGCTCCAATTTCGTTTAGCAATCTTGCCGTATCTACAAATGCTCGAAGTCCTTTTAGCTCTGATCTTTTTGTAATATTTTACAACTAATAACTTGATGCTGAGTGTTTTTTAAATAATTACTGCAGGGTATATCAGTTGCTTGGTGAATCAGGTACTTACTATGGTGTACGATTCGGGAAGAACATACCATGGGTCACAGAGTTCCCTTTCGGGACAATAAAGGACCCTCAATATGTAGGTAGTATTATGAGCCTTCTAGCTTGTGTAGCGTGGGTCCCGTTTTTGTATATCTTCATTTGGGTACTAGGATACCTTTTATGATACATGTTGAATCAAAAGAGGATCCAGCAACTCGGGCCAAACCACTTTCTTGAATCTTATTGGCCAACATGAGTCGCATGATCCCATAACTTTGTAATTTGAGATGACTATTCTTTCTAATCAGAATGACTTGTTCTTTGCTTCCTTTTTTTGTGTTCTTGGTATGCATCAAAGAACTTCTTCAAGATATGAATTGCTTTGTAATTCTCAGAATGGTCACATTGCTTGAATTTTTTTAAACCTCCTAAGTTATTATTATGTGTTTAAACCTCCCAGACCCTGCTCTTCAGCGGGATACACTGGGTATGTTTGTTTGTTTGTTTGTTTGTTTGTAAGTTATTATTATGTGTTGAAAGACTTGTTATCATAATTGTGACAAGAGACCACATCACTCTTGTTTGGATTCTACCTCATGGATGTCTCCTCTTCTTTATGGGTGTTCTTGGTATGCATCAATGATCTTTTCTTCTTTACCGCACCCTCACTCTCTCCTCGTACGTCCACAACTCTCTTGTTATGGTTGGGGAGCCATCGTAGTGGTTTGTTGAAATGACATGATGCTTTGTGTAAAAGTGTGTCAATTAGCGGTTAAAGCAATTGACAATTATTTGATTACGAGCAATAGTAACTCTGCCAAGATAAACTTCTTTAGTTGATACTCAGTGATTGTTGATAATTGGCTTCTAACAGAAGTAACATAGCTACTACTATATCACCTAGTTAATGTTTATCTCATGGTTATTGATCACAAGTCCACTAATGAGCTATGAGGTGTTACTCAATGTATATAACAATATGAGCTTTATTAATAACCTGAAGTTGTATCACTCATTTGTTTTACATACCAACATTTTTATATAGAGACATTTCATACTATCTTTCTTCCTTGGATTGTTTTTATATAAAAGGCTCTCGTTGATTCTAAGTTTGACCTAGAAGTACGCGAGGCTTCGCTTCAAACCCTTGACGTGTTTTCCAGAGCCCTCGCACTCCTTCGCACTCCTTGCTTTTCATGTGCGTCTTAAGCCTGTCTTTTAAAACCAAGGTTACCACTAATGATGAGTTTCTACCAATATTCAATTATAACGATAATTGAACTCTTATGTAACTTTTTAGCAGCCATGCAAATCTAAAGCTATTTTTCTTAGGCTTTCAAACATAGGAATCAAATATTTAACATACTAATCAAAACTTTTTCATTTTTCACAACCACTGGAATTAGTTTTTCATATAAATAAAATCAACAACAAATTAGCTTAACAACCTATGATAAGGTGGTTGTTGTATCCTAGTCAATACTTTCCTTCTTTAATAGCAACATCATAGAAAGATTGTTAGGGGATTAAGGGATTCTTGTTAATTACCAAGTAATACACCTGCACACTTGATATAAACCGATTCGGGAGTGATCCATTCCCTTCAATGAACATGGCAATATGTTTTTACGATAAGGTTTTCTTTCTAGCTTAGTAACACAAATAAGTTATGATATCACATTCGTCGCTCGTCATCATCTCATTGATTATTAGGGAGGACGGGGCACCACTCGGGTACCCGCGGGTTTGCCGGTACCCGCCCGGGTACACCGCCGCCACCCCTGCGGGTAGCAAGCGGGTTGTTGTCGTCGGGTTGTAGTAGCCGAGAACAACCCGTGATCAAACAGCTATATAGTGGGTGTTTTAGGTGGTTTGAGTGTTTCAGGGTATTTCAGGCTAGTCTAGGGTTGTATTTCCAGTGTTTGGTGTTTCAGGATAATTCAGGGTACTTGTGATGTGACAATGTGTGATTGGTGAAGTTTTAGGGTAGTCCAAGGTACTTAGGGTAGTGCCTCCTCCTCCCAAAAACAAACAGCCCCTTAGTCATGATCGAGTCAACTCGAAGGATATTATCGTAAATTTAACATCAAAACCACACATCCAACCCTTGACAATATACCAAACCTTTACAGTCTGGTCCTCTGAGCAGGTGACACGAGACAAATATTTTATTTTAAATTTCAAATATATTTTCAATTAACAATAATTTGTATTGTTTACAGCAAGTCACACCTCCATTTCTTCTAGAAGCACATCAGCCGTCCTTAGCGTTTTTCCATCACCTACTGACCTCCGTCTCGCCGGCGCCGGCGCCGTTGAACTCTCCGGCGATCTCTATTTCTAGGGTTCCGATTGGTACATTTTCGTTACTTACGCATATGAGCTCCCAAATCTATTCGCAATCTCTCGAATCGTCAATTTCTGTGCCCTAACAGACTCCTTTTCGCGTAATTGAAACGCTCGTATCGTCAATGTCGGAGCCGGCGAGTGTCGTGAGCTCCGTGGTGGATTGTGACGGTTCGGAGTCACGGCCGGTGCTAGGTCCTGCCGGAAACAAGACGAGATCGGCGGTGGAGCTGCGTAAACCGGCGGCGAAACCGAAGAGTAAAGGAGGAAAGCCGGAGGAAGTGAAGAAATCTCCGTCGCCGGTGGCGGTGACGGTGAATTTGCCGCTGCATTCGAAATCGATAACGTCTCCTCCGTCGTCGATTGTGAGAACAAAGGAGTCGAAGCTGTTGAAGTTAACGTGCAGATGAATGCGTCGTGCTCGTCGGATGCTTCTAGTGATTCGTCGCACAGTCGAGTGTCTGTTGGGAGGATTAGTCGACGGAGTGTGACTCCTACGCGTGGGAAGCAATCTGCGGTTTTGAAAACTGGAAATGTTGAGAATGCTTTGAAAACTGTTTCGAAAACGGTGAAAATTGAAAGTGTTTCTAGAGGTGCAAAAGGTGAGAGTGTTGTTGTGGAGAGTGATAGTTGTTCTGAGGTTTCAGCTGATGGTTCTCCTGGACGGAAGAGATGTGCTTGGGTGACCACGAATACTGGTATCATTCGTTCTAACTTAAGTTATTTTTAAACATGTTTAACTATCCTGTATGTATTGTAATTTGAATTGGAAAGTGTGGATTCTTGCAACTGTTACATGAAGGTGCAGGAACTTGCTGAAAGAATAGAGCTGTTAGATTGCTTTTAAAACTGCTAATGACATTTTCATTCTACTTTGATTGTTTACTAATCTATAGTTCGAATATTGCTTTGATTGATGTGATGGACATGTCTAAATTTGGAAGTCATTAGAATGTGAAGGTGCCTTATAGTCTGGATTGGGATATTAGTTCTTCCGGTTCTTGCCTATGCATACTCAGAGTTTATTACTTTGTGATTAATAAATGCATTTCTAGTGGATGTGAAATGTATGTTAGTCTTAGGCTGTTAGGGATGTCAGTAATTCAGTATAAGCTATGTGTTGGTATTTTGTGTACCACTGCATATGGAGGATCCTATCTTGATCATTGACACCACTAATTTGAGCCCTACAAACTTTTAGAAAAGGAACAAGTAGGGCTTATATGTCCTATCAGATTGTAACTCTATTATTGGATAGGGATGTTTTCTTTTATGTCTAACACGTGATGTAGGAAATTCAGGAAAATGATAACTGAAAATGGAATTTAATGCAAGGATTTAACCTAATTGCTCTTGTATCACTGTAGTAGAGAAACTTTATCGGCATATATTTGTTAGCTTATTTTAGTTTTAGATTGCAGATTTTTGTCTACCCATTAGGTAATTGGAAAAAATGTAGAGAATTTAAGTTGGATAAGTGGAAACTTGCTTTAACTAACTATAATCCCCACATTGTTAATAAGATTCATTTACTGATCTAAGATTCCTTGGTACTACAATTAAAGGCAATTAATTGACACCTGGGACGTTAAGACGGTCTTCTATATTATGTAGCCAGAGTTCAAAAATACTAATCCTTACTTTAAATTTGTTCTCGAGGTTCCAAAAGTCATGAATATCTTTACATGGCATTAAATTAACCAATAACCACGAGTAACGTCTCTCTGAATACGTATCCTTTGTATAATACGAATTATTTCTTGACTCCTTGTAAAATTTCTTGCTGATATTGGCACCCTTCTTTCTTCTTTTTTGTTATTTACTCAATGATGATAATAACTTTTATGGTCCTTATTGTTTTTTTTTCTTGAACAACTACATTTTCTCTTAACCATCTTATCAACTTGCACTTGCAAGGATTTGAACCCACACCACTTTTGTGGGGGGGGCAATCACCAATGCCACTAAGCTATTAGGCCATGGGCCTTCGTTGGCTATTCTATAAAGCATTTTGAAAATGCCTGCATGTTGAGTTCTTTGTGACAGCGTACCCGACTGTGCTATAGTGGCATTTTGTACTTGCATATATAATTAATATCAAGCCCTATGACGTATATAGATGTATGCAAATGCCTGAATACGGTGATCTGCTCCTAGGGTATAAAGATTGCTTGAATAATGAAACTAGTACATTCCCTTTGAACATAATGTAAGGTAATAAAGATAGCCTTTTTATTACAACGATTATGGATAGCATCGTTTGTAATAACCTAGGAGTAATCACATGTTTATATGATATCTGTCTTACATCTTATGTTTTTCAGTTATCATATTTTACTCTCTTTATTGATCATTCTGAGATTGTGTTGACCAAGTAACAAATCTAGTTAAGTTCTCATTTGTAAGCTAGGACTTTGACATAGGCCTTGCACCCGAACACTCTTAAGTGCTTTAATCTCTGGCTTTCTTTTATACAATCTCTCATAGGGGGTCATATCTTCTAGGGCCTTGGTTGGACTTCTGTTTGATAGAAAGACTGAGTGTCTTACGCTTCAGCCCAGATATATAAAGGCATATTCATAGCCTTCAAATGGACCTAGCCATGCCCATTATCGTTTGGTTTCTTCTCTCCACAACTCCATTCTGTTGTGGAGAGTAAGGAGTAGTCAGGTACCTCTTGATTCCATCCAGATCACACAGCTGCTCAAATGTTCTTGAGATAAACTCTCCCAGTCTCCCCCTATCTGTTCTAAGGCCTTGAACTTGTAATTTGTTTCCACCTAAATCTGGGCTTTGAATGCTTTGAATGCTTTGAATGCTACTGGGGCCTCATCTTTGACTTAAGCTTGAACACCCACATGTGTCTTGAGCAGTCATCCACTAAGAGCATGAAATATCTGTTCCCAGCAGGTGTAGGTGGGTCTAAAGGACCACACAAATCTGCATAAACAAGTTCTAGTGGTGTCTTTGCCCTGAAATTGCTTGTAGTGGAATAAGGTTGGAACCTGTGCTTCCCCACCAGGCAACTTTCACACAGTTGGGACTTGTGCTTGATCTTGGGCATCCCTCTAACCATGTTGTGCTTGGACATTTTGTTTATTGAGTCAAAGCTCAAATGTCCAAGCCTTGCATGCCATGTCCAGGGTATGTCATGCATGGCAGTTAGTAAACATCTTGGGAGTGTGACTTGCAACTTTATCTTGTAGAGTATGTTTTCTGACTTCTTTACTTTCATAAGGGTCTTTCCACTTTTCTCATCGACCCATAGATACCCATCCTTCATCAAGATCTTACAGCCCACTTCATCAAGTTGGCCTAGACTCAGTATATTACTCCTCAAGGCAGGTATGTAGTAGACATTGGTCACTACTCTATGCTCTCCATTACTACATTGGAAGCAAATTGATCCCCTGCCTCTAATGACAACCACTGATCCATCCCCAAACTTCACTTTGCCTGTAATGGCTTCATCAAGATCAGTGAAGTGGGTTTTGATGTCAGTCATATGGTTGTTGGCCCCATTATAAAGGTACCATGAACAAGAATCACCTCCCTTTGGGAACTTCTTAGGGAACACACTCTGTTCTTCAAGTAGGCCCAAATCTTTGGTTACTTTTGCCATTAACAGGGTGGGTTCTAAATCTTCCTGGGTTTGGGTCAGGTGTGCCTCCTGATCCCCTCTCTTTGGAGCCCTGCACTCATTCGAAAAGTGACCCAATCTGTCGCAATTATAGCATCTTAGATTTCTTTTGTCTTTTTTGGTGGTGTTAGTGCTCTTGTCACCAATTTCAGGGTTGGCTTTGCCTCCCCTGCCCTTCACATTTCCTCCTCTCCCTCTGCCTCTACTCCGGTTCTCCCCAGAGGCACTAGTTCTTTGACATTCTGGCTTGGACTCACTCCTAGCCCTTTCTTGCCATTCAACCCTTGTTAGGAGGAGCTGACCTGAGGAATTTTTCCCTTGGGATACTGGTTTTAGCCTTTCTTCATAGGCTTTTAACCTCCCTACTAATTCCTCAAATGTCATGGCTTCAAGATTATAGAATTGCTCTATGGCAGCCACAATAGGGAGAAATCTTTCAAGGGTTGCCTTCAACACTTTTCTTACTTGTTTAGAGGTCGCAATTGTTGTTCCCAAAGCTCTGTATCTTGACGCAAGTTCACCGATCCTCCCTGCAAAGTCATCAATGGACTCATTCTCTCCCATGGCCAGCATCTCAAACTCGTGGTCAAGAGTTTGAATTCGAGCCTGCTTCACCCTATCTTCCCCCACATAGTGTTTCTTCAAAGAATCCCTAATATCTTTTGCAGACTTAAATGCAGCCACTTGCATCAACACATCCTCTGGCAAAGATTGGAATATGAAGGCTCTTGCCTTCTTGCCCAGCTTCGCATCTACTGTGCCAGTTGTAGGGGGTTCAATGGCATCCCGGAGTCCCTAGGCATCCATGAACGCTTCCATCTTTATCGCCCAAGAGGTGTAAGTCGTTGGTGTAAGAATTGAGATCTTGAATGAAATCGCGTCGTTCGTGTCCTTCAGAACCACCTTTCTGTTGTCTGCCATCGAATTGGATCAAGAACTTGAAATCGGAGGAGTCGATCGGCTAATCGGACAATTGGTGAAGACGATTGCAATCGAAAATGATTGTAATTTCGAATTCGATGATTGAATTCGCACGGGTTATCGATTTCAATTGAATTGGAGAATTGAATCGAATTGGATAATCGAGGGAAGATGATCAAGATTAATCGAGGAGAGGAAGTTCTTGGATCGAGGGCCTTTTTTGCCGCTCTGATACCAAATGTTAGAAAATGTTAGAAATGAAATAACAGAAATACCAGACTTATTATTGAGTAATTGGAAGTGATGCAAAACTACTATCTTAACCCATCTATTTATAGGAGTTAGAAGAACTAACTTTTCCTATTTAGTCCTTGATCTATTAGTCTTATACATTAACTACAAAACATTTATTCACTAAACAATACAAAGAATTACAACTAACATTTCACGCATGATAATTCCTTTTTTGTTTGTTTTCTATTTGAAGATCCTTGTTATGCTGTTTTCCACGATGAAGAATGGGGAGTGCCAGTACATGATGACAAGTATGCACCAGTAGACTTTTAATTTCTTTTATTGGCTTTTTGAATGAAATATCTCTAACGATTATATTGTACACGCCATTTAAATGGCATTTTCCAGGAATTGTTTGAATTGCTCAGTTTATCAACTGCTTTAGCTGAACTCACGTGGCCTGTTATTCTCAACAAAAGACATTTATTTAGGTGTGCACATTAACTTTTTAGCGTAACCATTATAAACTTACAAAATTCATCATAATTCTCTTCTTCTTTTTTTTTTTTAACGGCCGGTTAGTTGTTAGTATCACCAAGTTAGTAATATTCGCCCATGCCAAGGTTTGAACCTTGGACCTCCAAGAGAGGCAAAGCCTCCCACCTCCCCCTTGACCATTAGGCCAAGAGATCATTGGTTCATAATTCTCTTCTGATGGGTTATAATTTCTAATTTGAAATAATGTGCAGGGAAGTATTTCATGGATTTGACCCTGTTACCGTCTCAAAATTGAATGATAAGAAAATATCAGCACCTGGAAATCCCGCAACTTCTCTTCTTTCAGAAGTAAAATTACGAGGAATTATCGAAAATGCTCGCCAAGTTTGTAAGGTATTTCTTTTTTACATACATGTTAATTATTTGGCTGTAATCTCTTTATATTATCATGTTTGATATGCTAATATTTTATTAACTTTTTTAAAAGGTTCGACCAAAAGTCTTTCTTGTCTGCTCAACCCATATTAACCCGTACAAAAGTTACTCTAATATTTCCGCATTTGTGGTGTTGGTGCAGATAGCTGATGTGTTTGGGTCTTTTGACAAGTACATATGGGGCTTCATAAACCATAAGCCAATAGTAAACAAATTCCGCTACCCCCGCCAAGTACCAATCAAAACGTCAAAAGCAGAATCAATAAGCAAAGACTTGATCAAACGTGGTTTCCGGGGCGTGGGTCCCACAGTCGTGTACTCATTTCTACAAGTGGCTGGGCTGACTAACGACCATCTCATTAGTTGCTTCAGGTTCAATGAATGTGTAGATGTGGGACCTACAAAGGATATAGCGGATGACCCGGGACAAAGCACTAGATCTGAGACTGAGAATGGAAACAGTTTGGGGCTAACAAGCGTTATTGATGAAATGCGTTTATCTGGTGAGTGATTGGTGAGGAGGAGCCATCTTTTGTAATGTAATATGGAAAGACCTTGGGTTTATGTATACATATTGTTTGTGTTAATGGTGTTTGTAGGTTGTGAGAATGCAATTCTTTACATCGTTTACCTTGCTAATTCATTTTGTATTTTGCAGGTTTTTGATTGATTATACGAGATTAAGATGTACCAAATGTATAAAAAAATAGAGTTAGATATAGACATGGTCTATGTGATTTGGTAAAAATCACATGTCAGTAGTTCAACTTTGAAATTGAAGCTACCATGGTGTTGCAACCTTGTAAGTATCCCGTATATCACATGAGATCAAAGTTAGGTTACCGTATGTTACATTTGCCGGTGTGTGTTTAGTAAATGATGCACTGTGATCCCTTGTTCTAAGATGAATCTAACAATTTCAGTTTGCTAAAATCTAGATCATGCGGAACAATTAAGATCTCATATTCCAATGAAATTGGTTCTTTGTTCGTATGTGCACGTAAAAGAAGGCAATATGTTGGAACCGGCATTGTTCAGCAAAATTTGTAACAAAATCGACATCAATCTCAAACTAATATGCAACATCCTAGTCAAATCTCACATACCAATCCGTCATAAAAACATGTCCTGCCTAAAAAATCATCTAACATATTTTGAATACATTGACCGTAGATAATAGAACTATGCAGGTGATGGGTTTTGAAGAATGCTCATAGTCATCTTTTTAATTGAATGTTACTTTAAAGTGACAAATTATATCTACTGCATCTTCTAACCTGCTTACTCAAGATAGGGACTTGTAACAAACATTTTAAATGACAAATAAAACCAAATAATCAAGAAAATTACCCTGCAATTGACCTACTTATCATTACTCAAACAACAGTTAAACTGTTTGACTTTTGAGTTCTGTTAAAAAAAAAAACTTATCTGATACTTGACTTAACTTCCACTTTGATCAAAAAGGGGCCACACCGCTGTATGATTTTATGTACTCGATCTTACCTTGTACTTTGAATTCTGTTTATGTTTCTCTATGTTTACTGATTTTCAAACATCACATTACAGCTAACATTAAAAAACAAAACATCTTGGCATTAACGATTGAAACTTATAAAGTTTAAAGGAGCACAATCACATGATAGCAAAAGAAGTGAGTCAAAACTCCACAACCAGAATCTAAATTCATTCAAAACTTCCTAAAACAGAAGTTCCCAAACATAATGAAGAAGTCAAGTGATCAAAAACAAGTTTGGATTCCCATCAATTATTGTTTACTCGATCATCATTAGTGAGATTTCACATACTCCTGAACAATGTGAAGACCTTCGCTTTCCTCCCCGTAATCCTGCATGTGATATTTAAAAACATTCATCAGTTATGTACCACTGGATGAATCAGATCTGTGCATTGAGTTTTGAGTTAGTGAACATACCTTCACAACGAGGCATGAGCAACCGACAACCTTTCTTGCCTTCCCTTCTGAATCAATCTTGCACAACTGCAATTCAAAATTTTAATTATAATTAACAGCGATGATATATATAATAACCAATCAGCCGTGATGAACTACAACTCGCTAAGATAACAGATAAATTTCACATGATGGCAACCATAGCGGTCCATAGGCCTTAAACCTACAATTAACAACCAACTTGAATCAAATATTATATAATTAAAAATAAAAATATGATATGAAACCATAACCACCAACCAACTAGAATGGTTAAGGACTTATGATTGACTTATCAATCATTAACAACCAAAACATGTTCATATAGAGCACCCAGTATCAACCCCCAAAAGGGGGTTATAAAAAGTTGGATATTAACCATAAGGCATAATTCCAAGAGCTATGGTCAGCATTTCTCCTATTTTAACAATGTAGTTTTGTTAATATAAATATCATTCTTCTTCATAAACAAAAGAAAACAAAAACATGTTGACGGGCCAACCTAACAGAGTGCAATCCATTTTGACAAGTACTAAAAGATTATGCGCCAAAACGCGAACAATTTTGACCCGTTATGGAAATCAAACAAATTCAAATGTGTCAAAGTTACTGCCTATTTAGTCCTTGATATTTAAGATACAAATCAGAAACATGCAGTCAAAAGTAGCTGATGACACGCTTGTTTGTATGATTTGTTATGTACACAAGGATTCATGTAAACAGGACAGTAACCATCAGTCATCACAACTCATAAGCCAGTATTAGAAAAGTATAAACCTTATGAACATAACCTACATACCTATACACATATCTTGATAATAACTAAAATGTAAAGAGATGCAAAATTAAATACTTACACCAGCCCACTCGCCAAGAGTCTTTGCAGCCGGAACTGTGACTAAGCTGACATTATGGTCAGCACAAAGTGCTTTAACCAGCTTTTGATAATCTGGCTGGTTACAATCCTCAGCCAGAACACAAAGTAAAGCAGCATGTTTTTCAATAACTTTTGCAGCCTCGTGCAAACCCCTCACAAGACCTCCATGAGCAAGCGACTTTCTTAGCACAAGCTGCAAAGCTGTCATGATATCCATCGGCTCCCCAAGTGCAGGGGCGGGTGTCTCAACTGGAACAACAGCCTCTTCACTGCACATCAAGAAAAACAATTCAAGCAATAAAATTACACAAACGTAGATACAAAAAACCAACTTATTTAAGCACTATACAGACTCAAATATGAAAAAAAAATTGAACAAAGAGTACAGCATTTTAGTTAACATACCCTGCCATGTTTTCTGTTGATCAGATCTTCTCACAAACTGTCTTAAAAAAAACACAAGTTGGTTAGTGGTTAGAGTATTAAGATGTAGTACATAAATATGGTCAATAGAATATGAATGATAACTTCAAAAACCAAATGGGGGTTCCTATAGAAAATAGAAACTGCCCCATTGCTTTCTTTTCATCAGATCATATATGCTTTGATATGTAAAATATTTGGAATTAAAAAGCTTTGAGCTTGACATGTATTTTGCTAAAATAACCATATATTCTCATGTAACTAACTTAACACTGGCTTAATAACTACCAGTCATGAAATTGAACAAATGTAAAATGTTAATCGCATGAAACAAATTGCCAAAAATTCCCAATTATTATCAAAAAACAGACTCAAACAACTGTATAAATCCTTCTCATATACACATTTTACCTAACAATCTCCGTCACAATGACTGGTAAACAAAACTAACAAAAGATCTGTATAATTTGAAAGATAACCAGACAAATATATGGAAGATTATCTCATTAATCGATGGAATATTTGATGGATATGAAGGCGAGTGAAGTACCTGCAACTGCTGCTATGAAGGTATCTAAGAAACACAAGAGCCGATAGGGGGATGATGATAAAACCCTAGCTCTATATAAAGTTCAATTAGTTTAAATCAGTCCCTTAAGTTTTCAATTTTTAACATTTAGCACTCTAACTAATTTCATCCCAGAGTTGATATGTACATGATACATATATCATCGTCTTTGGGGAGCCACTAAGCTACTGATGTTATTTACCATTTCTAAAAGTAAGCATATTAAAGAAAATTGACATTAGATTATGAAATGTATGAAAATAAAATTTTAAAATACAGACGGTTTCATTATACTAGTACGTATTTACCATGGTCGGTGGAAACTTCATCATTTAGTTGCTAAATATTATTCAAGCAAAGTATGTTCTCAAATGCATGTGTATATTGGTTGGTTAGTTCATTGCTTCACTATCTTTATTGTCTATGGGTTCTACTTATTCCAAGGGTGTTTTTTATTGTATGCAAACTTTGAGTACACACTCTCCACACTATTATTTTTACATTTTTATAATTGTATTCACATCACACACTCTCCCACACCTCAAAAGTCACAAGCACACAAGTAAATTCTACTATTTAATTTTTATAATTAATTTTTATAATGAGTAAATTTCTATTTTGATCCTTAAGGTTTTTTGTTTTAACTAGTTCAGTCCAAAAGAAATCACATTATAGATCACCATGGTGGTGATGGTGAAGAGCAACGAACACAGGAGGGAAAAGAAGATGAAACAAAGTACGGTTTGGGAAAAATGGTTTTAAAATGCATAGAGGGTTAGAAAAGATGAAAAAGCCCCTCACGTGAGGGGCACGTGCATCTACTTAACAAATTTTATGAATGGCGTTAGCTTCAGGGACCAAATTCGTTATAAAACATAAACCATAAGGTATGATTTGACTAAAGATTTATTTTTAGACTGAAATAATTAAAACCCCAAAACCTTAGGGACCAAAACAGAAATTTATTCTTCTATAATTAATTAACTTTTTTCACATATAAATTTTGGTTACACTATTTCTGTTTTAGTATTTTTAACTCTCATCTTTACCAATACATAACTCTTCACTGATATCAGAATACACCGACGGATTTTTTTTTATCCGCGCTCCAACATTTAAAACAAAGTCATCGTGACTTCATGTGTTCTTTATGTATTTAATTACATCTTCATTTTCATGTTCTTAGATATTGAGATTCTTATAATTAAATGCCAAATAAACATAAGTTAATACATTTATCTTTACGTACGTACTTAATTACTTTAATGTCATATTGCAAAGTGTGAACAAGAAAAAAACAAAAATTTTACTTGAGCTTTAACATGCCGCAACGCGTGGGGTCATAAAACTAGTTTGAACTTAAATATCAATGCAATTGATTTATATACAATGTTCATTCAAGTAAATTTGACAAAGTATCTTTACTGATCACACATTATATTCCGACTTCGAATTTGATATTATGAAGTTTTATGTACCTTAACATTCTCAGGGAAAGCTAGTATATCATAAAAAGAATATAAATAAAAGCTTGAACAAGTAAAATTATATAAAACAAATTAATCTCCTTATAATTGTATCTATAACATTTATATAGTTTATGAACAGTGTTTATATATGTGCTTGTTATTTTAAAAAGTAAGCATATTATAGATAGTAGAATAAAATGACATTGGATAATAAATTGTACGTAAATAAAACCTTAAATTACATGCCATGACAATTGATGTTAAGTATCAACGCAGTGATTACATATCATTTCTCTTTCAAGTGTTGACAAAGTATTTTATTGAATACATGCTAAATTGACTATATTCAAATTTGAAATTTTAAAGTTTTAGAGACCTTAACATCCTTAGCAAAGCTAATAAATCATAAAAAAGATTATGAATCAACGTTTTAACAATTAGGATCATTAAATAAATTATGAATAATAGTGACAATTATGCTTTTTTCAAGCTATTAGTAGACAACAAGTCAGTCAAAATCAGAAGTCGGTTTTTGGCTTGATTAGATTGAGCAAAGCACCTGTAAATGTTAGCTTAGTTTGGCTAGGCTCGTTAACCCCTTATTCCTACATAAGTGTGTTAAACAAACAAACAAACATACCCAGTGTATCCCGCTTAAGAGCAGGGTCTGGGAGGGGTAGGTGGTGGTGAGTATTTCCTCTATCTTGAGGGATAGAGAGACCGCTTTCAAAGAGACCCCCGACTCGATAACAATAGCAATAGCAAACATAATATATAGCATACAACACCACGTAAGTGTGTTAAATAATATTTTTATAATTTTGCAAGACATAGGTGTACAAGTATATATAAAATGAGAAACTAACAACAAATGCTAAAAAATTCATGGGAGGTGAGAATCCTTGGCAAATGCGAGTTCATCCATCATTCATGGATGTGTAAACACTCCGTTGCCATGACAAAGCCAAGAAACGAATCTTTTTTCGACTAATGTCATCCAAGTGTTCAACTGGTTATATAAACACTAAGGGTTTGTTTGGTATGAGATAATGGACTTGATTAAAGAACGGAGTAAATGAAGGAATGGAATGGACATAATAATAAAATAAATCATTACATTCTATTATCTTGTTTAGTTATCATGTGAAATAAATCATTACTTTATATTATTTGTTAGGTATGAAAACATGAAGGAATGAAATACAAATGTGGTTATGATAATGACGATCAATGGGGGTGGGTGGCCAGTGGTGGTTGTCGGGGGTGGTGGTGGTGGCGGCAAGTCTTGGTTGCCGGTGGTGGTGGTTGCCGATGATGGTGGTTGGCGCGGTAGAGGTGGCCGGTGATTGGCAGCGGTAGTGGTGGTGGTGGTGGGCGGTGGGCAATTATCGGTTATGGTGCTGGGGGTAGCTGGTCGTAATCAGTGGTGGTGGTCGGTGGTGGTTGGCGGTGACGGTGGTTAACGGTGTGGTGGTGGCTGGTGGTTGGCAGTGAAGGTGGTGGGCGGTGGTGGTGATGGTGGCGGGTGGTGGTGGGGGCTGATATGATAATAAATATACATGTTTACAATATATATTTCTTTACATTTTAAGTCATTTTTTTACAAAAATCATAATTTAAACACTTATTTGTGTTTTATTTGAATTTTGTAGGTTTTGGATGAAGCTCGGTGATTTTTGTGAAGAAAGTCCAAGATTTGAAGAGGTTTAGGAGGAAAAATGCTTCTGATATGATCATATTGAAGCTGAATATGATCATATAAGCTGTCAAATTTCAAATAGCCTATTTTTTATGCTGAATATGGTCATATCACTTCAGATATGGGCATATTCGGGCAGAAAACTAGTTTATAACCCTAGTACACCTCATTTCCAAAAAAAACTTTATTTTCTTTTAAAACCCTAGCCTCCCTCAAACCCTTAGGTGTCTTTGAGCATTTCTCAAGAGTTTTTGGAAGATTTGAAGGCCAAGATTGAAGATTTCACACTTTCAAAAAAGTTCTAACATCATCCCCCCATTTCCACTCAAAATTGATTTGAATTCCTCTAGATATACTATGAGTTCTTCCATACTCTTGAGTTTGGGTGTGTCTTTTGTAAGCCTTATGGGCTAAACTCTTATTATCACTTGGATTAGATGAAACTTAGCATGATTTAACAACTTGTACATGATTCTTGGTGATGTTTATGTTGATGCTATGATGAAACTTGATTATTCTTTAATGATTGTGTGTGTTTGTTCTAGTTTGATAAAATGTTCAACCTTGTAGGTGTTGTAAGCATGTTATGTTAGAAAACTTCATGTTCTTACAAGACTTATGCATATAATTGCATCTTTTGTATGTAATGTTGTGACATTTGACTAGGAATAGTGAATGAAGGTTGAAGATTTAGTAGAATTAGTTAAATGTGCATCTTTATGCTTATGTTTGAGAAAACCATGATGTATGTCATAAATCTCTCTTGTCATTGGTTATGAATTGTTTTGTAATCGTGGTATGAAGTTTATGAGTTGAAGGGCAATTGTAGTTTTGTCTATTTTTCCCAAGTTGAGGTGGTTATCATGTGTTTATCGTGTTAACTTTCTAAAGATTTGTGAAATTAGGTAACCCTAACGGGAGTCTATTTCATCTTTAACACCAACATAATTATATCATTAATTCTTCATGGCATAACTTTAGGTGGCTATGTGTGTTTATCGTTTTAGCTTTCCGAATGGTTATATGTCTAGATATCCTTGACGGGGGTTTAGGCTACTTTCATGTTTCATGTGTAAGAAAAATAGTTTCACCTCGAGTTTGTGCTAGTTGTTAATTCTATGCTAAGTGGAATCAAAGTCCAAGTGGTATCTTTAACTGATTGTGTATCTTCATCTTTACTTTCTTAACGTACTAGTTTAATATGTTAATCGTTTTAGTTAACTATAATACTCATAAATCCAAACTCAATTGATCGGTTAAATAGTGATGATGATTTAGTATTGGGAGTCATTGTGTCCACGGATCGATACTCGGTTCTTACCTGAAACTATACTATTATACGATAGGTGCACTTGCATATTGTGTGTAATTGGTTTAAGAGTGATAATTGTTTCTTAAATTAAAACTCAAATTGTGTGAAAAATACTTATTTAAAATATATATACTTTACACACATCGGGGGTGGCGATGGTGGTGGTGGTGAGGGGGGGGGGGTGGTGGCGGCGGGCGGTGGCGATCGATATTGGTGGTTGGTGGTGGTTGTTGTGGTGGGTGGGTGGGTGATGGGTGGTGTTGATGAATAAGGATGAAAGGAGTGAAATGAAAAAAAAAGAAATGGGGCGGATGGAATGAATTTGAGAGAATGAAATCAACTTATAACGGTTTATATCATTATCTTCATCAACCAAAGATGCATTTTTTCATTCACACTGAATGGTTCGTTCCATTTCACCCCTCGTTACCGCGTACCAAACGCTACCTAATACATAATAAAAACATTTCAAATGATGAAATGCCTTTAAGTGTTTTCAAAACACAAAATAAGTAATATTTTTTTTAAAGGAACCGATTTGATGTTAAAAGTGAGCTATTATTTATTATTTAATGATATAATGATATGCTTTCTTTTGACTTCATTATTTTTAATGAAATCTGATCTTTTCAGAAGGATAATTAAATATTAATTTCTTAAAATTTTAACAGGTAAGCTTTCATGGCTCAGTTGGTTAAAGCACCCGTTTAGTAAGCGGGAGGTCTTGATTTCGACTCTTAATGAAAGCAAATCATATGAGCTATAGGTTGATTTGTTATTTTTATTAACCGCTAATTGGGCTTTTAGAATTTAGATAACAGGCCATTGCCCAGTGGACGGTGGACCCAAGTTAAAGGCCCATGAACCATTTGTCCTGAATGGCTGAATTTATCTTTTCAATTTTAAGTTCAAACTAGTTTTTTTACTCGCCGCGCATTGCCGCAGCATCGTACATGACGTGATAAAGTATATATTTATTATCGACCTGACTCGTTTTCAAACTAAATTTACATCAATACGTAGAGTTACTTGAATTTATACCGTTGAATAAAAACGTATTATATTTGATTCGACTATTTTCTAAACAAAATTTATGTCGAAGCATAAATTTACAATCACACATTTGCTTTGACTTGTTTTAAAATTAAATTTAAGTCGATACGTAGAGTAAATTAAGAATTTAGAAAGGATGAGTAGATTAAAAGAATTTAGAAGCTTAAATTAATAAAACCAATTATGTTATTAAAATAATATATTATAAATTAAATAGAAAAAGATAAAATACGACAGCAACACAGGTTGTGTGGACTGTGAGAGCATTAAATAAATAAAAAATACTAACTATTAATCACTGTCGTTTAAAAAAAAATAAAAAAAATATAAAAGACTAAGTTGGGATTTGAACCAAGGTGAACTAAGAAAGAGAACTACCACTAGTCCACTACAACAAAACTTGGTTATTTTTTCAATGCTCACCATATAATATGGGTCCTAATAAATAGACACCCACTTTTTTTAAATCGACACCCCCTATACGCCGCGTATGGGTCCATACGTGGCCCATACCCGGCGTATAGGGTACGACCATTATGCGACATTAATGACGACAGACCGACGTCACATCACTTCACCTATACGGGGCGTATAGGTCCATACGCCACGTATAGGTCGGTGTCGATTTAAAAAAAATATAGGTCGGTGCCACGTATACGTATACATGTTATATGTATATATGTAACATATACATATATGTATATGTATATGTGTATATACATATATATGTATATGTATATGTATATGTATATGTATATGTATATGTATATGTATATGTATAATGTAGTATGTATATGTATATAGATACGTATACGTTGTTTTTGACCTATTTGTTCACCTGTGCAGATATGTCTTCCGATTCTGAGATCGAGGCTGACGTTGTTGACCATATTGCCGAGCATCCTTGGCTGCAGTTTGATGCCGGTTCCGTTGAGCACGCTAAGTGCTCAAAATTTATTCGGATGAAGATCGTCATCAAAAGGCCGTAGATTGGGAGGTGATGGCTGAGTTGGGAGAGCGCGATCGTCTTGCTGCTATTATCGGAGACGATACGCCGTGGAGACGTCTTTTTGAGATCGTATTCTTACCGTCCCACCGTGAGCTGGTAGTGGAGTTTTTATCCACATTTACATATATTCGTCCAGATGAGATGGTGGAGGACGATGAGCGATCGGAGATATCTTTTACGCTTTGTGGACATGCACATCAGATGTCCATTGAGCAGTTTGCAGTTGTCTCTGGGCTTTATTATGAGCCGGAGACTGTTACCCCTCTGTTCACTGAGGGTATTACTGAGATGGAGGAGGGCACATTGAGAGAGTGGTGGCCTGAGATTGCCGGAGGTCCGTTTCAGAGGACTAAGGCAGGGTCACCGGCATTCGAGATCCTCTCATCCGTTATCTGCATCGGATGATCGCCACGTCCATCACGGGACGTGGCAAGAGTCGGGAGTGGTGTACCATTCCCGACTTATTTTACTTATACTGTTTGATTACGGGGACCAGGTGTAACCTGGCGAGGTGTTTGGCGGAGTATTTTGCTTCGTATTATCATCGGCAGGAGCGAGGAGCGGTGTACGGCGGCGCGTACATCACGTTGATTGCCCGATCTTTAGGTTATCTTCCTCGGCATCTTGGTGACGTGTCTCCGCCGATCGAGCCGGTGAGATTAGATCGTCGTACGCTATTCGGCATGTGTATTATACGCCAGTTTCCGGTTGGCATACGATTCTCTCTTCGACCCGGGGAGATCTGGCAGCCGGCACCAGTTCAGCAGCTCGGCATTGTCGATCCACTGCAGCAGCACGGGCAGCCGCATGATCAGCCACCACCCGACGAGCAGCCACATGATCACCGCCTCCTCAGCCACATCAGCCGCCTCCTCAGCCTCAGATCCCACGACATATTTATAGAGAGGTGAGGCTGCCTGCACGTGTGGAGACATTGTTGCAGGATATGTCTAGGAGCTTACGGCAGCAGAGTCGACGGCTCGATCGCGTTGAGGATCTGATGGAGTGGCAGGTTCAGTCAGAGATGGCGCGGCGTTCTGGTACTGATCCTCCGCCGTTGCCACCGCCTCGAGATTACCCTGACTCCCCGTAGTTTTGTATTGTAATTTTTATTTTGTTATGTAATTTAAAAACTTTGTAAATATATTATCAGTTTACGTTTATCTTTTATGTTTATTATCAGTTTATGTTTATCTTTGTAAATATATACAGACATACAGACATACATACATACATACATACATACATACATACATACATACATACATACATACATACTACATACATACATACATACATACATACATACATACATACATACATACATACAGACATACAGACATACAGACATACAGACATACAGATACATACATACATACATACATACATACATACATACATACATACATACATACATACATACATACATACATACATACATACAGACATACAGACATACAGACATACATACATACATACATACATACATACAGACATACATACATACATACATACATACAGACATACATACATACATACGTACATACATACATACATACATACATACATACATACATACATACATACATACATACTAAGACATACAGACATACAGACATACATACATACATACATACATACATACAGACATACAAACATACATACATACATACATACATACATACATACAGACATACATACATACATACATACATACAGACATACATACATACATACATACTACATATACATACATACATACATACATACATACATACATACATACATACAGACATACAGACATACAGACATACATACATACATACATACATACATACATACATACATACAACATACATACATACATACATACATACATACATACATACATACATACAGACATACATACTACATACATACAGACATACATACAACATACATACATACATACATACATACATACATACATACATACATACATACATACATACATACATACATACATACATACATATAGACATACTAATACATACATACATACATACATACATACTACATACATACATACAGACATACAGACATACATACATACAGACATACACACATACATACATACATACATACATAAATTTTAATTCAATTATATATATATTAAAACTCAAAAATTAAAAAAAACATATACATATATAAAACTATACGCCGCGTATAGACCCATACGCGGCGTATAGCTCCTCCACTACAGTCCTCTTGCGACCACGTACAGTGCTAAGGCGACCAATTATTTTGTACTATACGTGGCGTATGGCCCCATACGCCACGTATATACAAAATAATTGGTGCTCATGCGACCACTACAGTTCTCTTGCGACCATTATTTTGCACTATACGTGGCGTATAGATCCATACGCCACGTATAGTACAAAATAATTGGTGGTGTCAGATGTACTTTTTGTACCATGTACGATTACATGGTACATACGCTGCGTATAGGATCCTATACGTGGAAGACGTGGCAAGCCTATACGTAGCGTATAGGCCCATACGCTGCGTATAGGTTCCTATACGTGGCGTATGGACCCATACGCCACGTATAAATTATTTCGATATGACATGACCCAAGATTCGTTTTCACCTATAACAACGATTTCGATAACACTTTCGATATGCTTTCGATTCCTGTAAATCCCAAACGTATTTCTCTCTCAAATATCATACTTTTTATTCGTTCGGTAGGTCGTTTTGGGACGGTAACTATTTGTTTGGTGAATATTCAAATGAATATTCAAATGAATATTCGTTCGTGGTGGATAGTAATCAAGATGATGCGTACGTTCAATCTGCTTACGAGACAGGACTGCCAGATTTAAACCAATCGTATGTTCCCGATGATGAAGTTGAGTTTTGCCGAGAGTCAACTTACGACATGCAACAAAATAATATACTCTCGAGTGATGAAAAACAAACGACAAAAGTATCGTTTGAAACATCTCAAATTTTTTATCTCTCGATGAGCTAGTCTGTTGGGCTGTTAATAGAGGACGTGATAATGGTTACGTTATTATTACACGAAGATCAAAGAAAAAAGAAGGTCAGGTCGTAAAGGTATGGCTTATCTGTGATCGTGCGGGCGAACACAAAAGTAAAGCGACAGTTAGACGATCTGGTAGCAAAAAAATCGGATGTCCTTTTAAATTGGTAGGGATATACGACAACAAACGTCGTTCGTGGAAATTAGAGGTGCGAAGTGACGAACATAACCATGATCCTGCTCAACATATGGAGGGGCATCCTTTTGTAAGAAGGTTTTCTCAAAACGAATACAATTTGGTGGAGCAGCTTACTGATCAGAACATGGAGCCTCGTAGCATCTTATCAGCTATAAAAAAGCAAAATCCTAATAACGCATCAATAACCAGAGACGTATACAACGCTCAATATAAGATAAGAAGTGAAAGAAAAGTCGGTGAAACACCAATGCAAGTCTCAGAAACCTTTTATCTATTAAAAGGTACGTTTATTACACCCGAGGTTTTTTTTTTCAATAGACTTAATTAAAATGAAGCCTAACTTGTATTTGTATCCTCACTTAACAACATCAATTTTCCTTCCTTTTTCAATTAAAAGGTATGTTTATTACACCCGAGAAGATCCCGATACTAATGTCGTAGAAGATATATTTTTTTGTCATCCTAAATCATACGACACTTGGCGTGCATTTCCGCACGTGCTGATGATAGACGCTACATATAAAACAAACATGTACAAGCTTCCGTTTGTTCAGATTGTTGGTGTGACCTCCACACACAAGACATTTTGTGTTGCTCATGCGTTTATTAGCAAAGAACGGGAAGATAATTTGAATGGGTGCTTAATAGATTGAAAGATACGTTAAGCAAGTGTATGGAGCCGCGCGTCATAATAACAGACAGAGATCTCGCTTTAATGAACGCATGTGTTAAAGTGTTTCCGAATGCTTCAAAGTGTTTATGCAGGTGGCATATTGATGAAAATATCGCGAAACACTGTAAAGCAAGTTTTACGAAAGATGACTGGAGAAAGTTTAAATATGCATGGGCACGTTTGTGTGAGTCTCCCACGGCGGAGATTTACGAGTATAACTATAACCTTCTTTACGAACGATTAGTTGAAGCGAATCAAGAAAGTAAGTTTTTATTATATTTTAATTATGTTTTATTATATTTTCAATATATAATTTAAGCGTGATTTATTATATTTTCAGAGGTATTGTCATATATAAACAGAAACTGGTTAGAGAGTTACAAAGAAATGTTTGTATCAGCCTGGACTAACTTGAACCGCAATTTTGGCCAACGCACAACAAATAGGGTGGAGAGTCAACATGCAAATTTAAAAAGATATCTTAAATCAACAAATAGCTCACTGGATAGACTTGTGGAGTTTGTAGATCAATTGGTGAACGCACAAGAGGTAAATTTAAAAGAAAGCTTTGAGACAAGCAAAATTAAAACCATGAATCATCATAAACTTCCGCTATTTGATTACTTAAGAGGCAAGGTTTCACACATAGCTCTTGATTTATTAGTTGCCGAAAACACTAAATTCATGTGATGCGCTCTGCAAATGCAACATGTGGTTGTCATCTTTTCACTAGTTGTGGCTTGCCTTGTGCTTGTCGGCTGGAAAAATATGAACATTCTGGTAATAGTCGCTCCATCATTATCATTTTTCTATTAAAGTGACAAATTATGTATTAATTTATACTTTATAATGCAGGCACTAAAATTCCATTAGATGCAATTGACGTATTTGGACGAAGCTTGATAACATTAAGCCATCATATACGGTGGATGAAAAAGTTGATGTTGAAGAAGAAATGAAACGGGTGAAACAACAAATAATGACACAACCCGCAGCTGTAAAATTTAGTTTGGTGGAAAAAATAAAAAAAATTGTGTATCCATGGAAAAATAACAAAAAAACGCCTGTTGTTCAAACAGATATTCGCGGTCGTCCAACGTTAAAGGTTCAACAACAAAAGTACGACACTCAACAAAGTACGTGCGACATGCCGAGACATAGCTCGTTTATTGCGTCTCACATTTCTGGAAGAACAAGTTCAGCTGTAAAGCCCCAGAAGCCTGCCATGCAACGTAGTCGTTCAACATCATCTAAAGTATCACGGGGTACTAATGAGTTTTCTTCGATTGTCGGAGATAACCAATTAAACAATATAAACAGGTTAAAAAATTGGATTCCGTCAATCTTTCATCAGTATATTTCACGTATACGAGATGTCCGACCCGATGGGAATTGTGGTTTTCGATCAATAGCTTTAGGCTTAGGGTTTGACGAAAATAAGTGGATGTATGTGCGGACACAGCTTTTAGAAGAGTTGGACAGACATGAATTGGAGTACAGAGAAGTTTTCGATACTTTGTACCCCGGACAGTATAACGAATTACGTCACACCATCGATTGGCAAAGTGTGGAACCTGCACCTGAAGAACATTGGATGATAATGCCGTATACGGGATTAGTGGTTGCTCAAAAGTTTGGGGTTATTCTTCATTTACTAAGCAATAATGGTTGTCAAACATTTTTCCCATTATGGGCTGATCCGAAAACTGTCATGCCTCATCATATCGTGTCGATTGTTCATGTCAACAACAATCATTTCGTCCACGTTAAGTTAGAAGGAGATTATCCGATGCCAACATTAAGTAATCTTTGGATTCTTAACCGAAGCGTACGTGCTGCAGAATGGGAGATTATGTATAGGATTCGTATCTCGGAATACAAAGCAATAATAGAGAATAACCGAGAACCCCCGGCTTATATAAATTTATTTAATTTATAAGTTGTAATATGCGAATTATATATTTTAATTTTAATTTTATTATTGTATTCATATTGTATATATAAAATAAAAACTCAAAAAATTAAAAAAAAATAAATATATAAGCTATACGCCGCGTATGGTTCCATACGCGGCGTATAGCTCTTCCACGTATGGGTCATAAGTCACGTATGCGTATAAAATGTCAAACCCTATACGCCACGTATGGTCCCATACGCTGAGTATAGGGTATAAAACGTCAAATCAACAACATACCCTATACGCCGCGTATGGACCCATACGCGCCGTATAGGGTATAAAACGTTAAATCAACAATGTACCCTATACGCCGCGTATGGACCCATACGCGGCGTATAGGGCACAGGGGTGTTGATTTAAAATTAAGGGGTGTCTAAATAAAGGGACCCTATAATATATAGCAAGCACAGGTGATTGATGGGTGACCATGTGATGGGTCACCGATCTTTACTTTTAAGTTGTAGTATAATTTTTTTCATTGTATAAAAATATGTATAAAATACATAGGAATTTATTTACACATATTTGAAACCAATATGGTTTGAGAAAAAAACCCAAAGACCCAGTACTTAAGTAACTGTAAATAATACATGTCACCTTTATTCACATGTAAATATGTCAACGTCTTTGTTGATTCATATCTATAACTTATACACATGTGATTACTAAACCTTGATATATTTAGTGTAAGGGCAATGTTAGATTTATCCAAATAACTAAAACATATTTTAATATCCAAAGTACAATAACCACTCTGAAAAGATGAGAATGAATGAAAACATCCTCAAGTACTTATGAAAGTTGTTTAGAAGGGTTTCTTATTCCAACATATGGTTTGTTGTAATATTCTTAGGATAGTGGGACGTGGGAAAGAATAAATACATGACATACATATAAATAACACACAATTCATAGCCTTATATCATGTGATGGTAGAATATTGAAATTAATCAACGAGTACATTGTTAGTTACTATCATTTTTAAAAGAACATTTGTTTTCTTTTTCATTTTGTTCTAATATTTCATAAGGTTGTAATGTATAACATATATTGTTCTACTTTTTATTAGGGTATACACTACATCTTACAATACAAATGTGACATGAGAAATAAAATTAGAGATCTTTATCCTTATATAATTACACTAAAAATTATTTTTTTTCTCTCTTTTTTTAATTAAATATATTTTTTTATATTTTTATCATTACTTTTTCTCTTTTCTTCAGTTATAACAACTTTAAAAAATTAATAATTTATAAGGTATGAACCGTTTCACTTACAACCGCTGACAATCATTTCATATAATTTAAATACTTCACTCACAAAATTTTAAAATACCTACTCTAAATTCTCTCAACTCGGTAAACAATTTACCTCTTGTGTAAAAAGTACATGTAGTAGACATTAATAATGTACATAACATTTATTGAATTAAAAGAGAAAATATATGATTTCTTATGACATATTATTCTAAAATTAATTTCCCAAAATGATGCTTTTAGATGCCACTTTGGACATGAACCACCCAAAGTGCATAACATATTATTCGGGTATTTTTATCATGATCAATGTGGTCCTTGTGAATACCCAAAAAATTTTGAAGCGTGAAAATTATTTGTTTTCTTTCTTTTAAACAACATAATATATAGCACAACTAAGAAATTCTTCATAATACATGTATACTTTGATTGATACATATAACCCATTGTTGCTCCACCCAGAATAGAACTATCATGATACAAGTGGGTGATTCACACAAAATTAAATGTGATCAATTTCAACAATCATATTTATATGAAAATATGTTGATTCGCGTTGTATGTTACATATAACAACATAAATTGATAAATAGAAAGACAAAAACAGTTATAAGAATACATGTACTACATGACGTGTCTACACAATAATTTCTATGTTTATAATCTCCTAATTAATTACTTTAATCATAGTTATATATAACTATTCATAAACTTTTAAATATTAACTAGGTTTTAACCCGCCGCGCGTTGCGGCGGCGTTTGCGGCGTGATAAAGTATAAAATACGACCAGCCGACTCATTCCCCAACTAAATTTACGTCAAAACGTAGAGTAGCTCGAATATTTACCATTGAATGACAACATGTTATATTCGGCCCAACTATTTTTAAAACAAACTTTTTTCTAAATTTTATAAGACTTTTTAGCAAAATGGTTTATCTAGTTTATCTTTTCTCAACTCTATTTTCTCTCTTTTTTTTTTTTTCTTCATTTTCTCTCTTTTCTCAATTGCATTGAAATCCATAAGGGTTCAAATTTACGTAAGTTTATAGAAATTTCATTTATATTTGAATGGAAAAATCCGGTCAAACATGTCAAGCTTATAACTTCCATCTAAACTAAATTTAAACCGAACGGTGGGTCCCACAATTTCACAAAGAAAAGATAGTTTTTTAAAAAAAAAAAAAAAAAAAATATTATGCAAGTTACTGTAGCTAACCTTATATCTTTAATATATATATAATATGTCAAACTAGGTGGTTGCTTCGTACTTTAAAAATAATATTATATTTTTATATTAGTTTAAAGACATGTGTACTACAGGATTAAATGAGAATTTAAATTAATAGCTATTTATTAATATTTAAAATTATAAAATATTTTGTCAAGATAAAATACGATTAAAAATAAGTATAATTAATTACTTTAGGGAATAAAACAATAATAATATTTTTCAAACTTTTGTATTTAAAAACTTGTTTTTTTAAACACTCTAATTTTTAATATGTTTTTCTAAATGTCATTTTTTAAAATTTCTTTGTATTAGAAAACTTCATATTTCATAAATTTTAGCTTTTTAAAATATATGTTTTTTAATATTTAAAAACATGTTTTTTATTTTCAAAAATCTATTTATAATTTGAAAAGTATATTAATAATTATTAGCATTTAATGTATCATCAAATGGTTAATTTTCAATTTAGTAATAACACGTGTCCAAATTCTACGTGAATAGTATAGAAGAATGTCATGTAACTTCTAAATATTTTGATTTATTAGTATATATACAAATAACCCCTTATTTAATTAAATTTAACGGTTTATTTTGTCACCCATACTTTAAATGGTAAAATAGGATACAATTTCGTTCTATCGAAATACTTATCAAGGACTTGATGAGTTATTGGTTAGAAGTAGAGCTGCATAAATAAACCAGTTCGGGGAAAAAACGTTGAAAAAAACTTAGCCGGTTAAAAAAAACCGGTTTAATTAAGCCAAACAGGTTCCTAGCCCGATTCGAACCTCCGGTTTGTATACCGGCTTGGTAGCTCGACACCCAAAACCAGGTTTAAACCGGTTCAAAGGGGGGAAACCGATTAAACTGAAAAAACCGGTTTCTCTTAAAGAAAGGTCCAAACCGGTTGTATAGGTTCGAGTATTCAATAAAAAAACAGTTTGAAAAAAACCGGTTTGTTCTTGTAACAAAAAAAACCCGGCCTGGTTTAAAAATCAAACCAATTTAGAAAAAAACCGTTTTGTACACCTTTAGTTTGGAACCCCATCCTTTTTGTCCTTAGGTTTTCATGTGTCATATATTAGGCCTACATATTCCAACCCTAGTACTACTAATCACAAGAGCCGAATTGACCACTCTAGCATCTTCTATTATTGCCATCCATCCTGATGAAATCGACATAATTTTTATCCGCATTGCTTCTATTTTTTGTTCTTAACCCACATACCAAAAGCTTCATAAATAAGCTAGGACACTAGAGTGTCGTACATGATTTGCACAATTATTTTTATATCATATATAATAAACAAACAAATGACACAATTGTTTTCATTTGGTTTTCTCATACTAAAGTACTAAACCACCACGACTAGCTTGAGCTCAAACCATAGTTTAATAAATGTATTTTAGTTTCATAACAATATCAAAACACAAATGAGATTTGTATTTTTGTTAATTTAGCCAGAATTTTAAGGGGTTAAAGGCCGTTGGATTCAAACCAAAACCTTTGATGAAGAGACACAAACGCTTATCATCGAGCCACTTCTTAAAGATTATGGATATTTGTTGATGATGTCTCATCCGAAAGAATAGAACCGACATGCGATGGCCAAACTTAATTTCTATGTGTTTTATTATCAACCCGACAAGGTAAAGTTTGATATTGACCATTTGTTTGGTAAAACAAGATTTCACATGCTTTGGTTCTCTTTATTATTTCTATTCTTAGTCTAAAC
Organism: Flaveria linearis; assembly: GCA_024085815.1. Taxonomy (NCBI): domain Eukaryota; kingdom Viridiplantae; phylum Streptophyta; class Magnoliopsida; order Asterales; family Asteraceae; genus Flaveria; species Flaveria linearis. The sequence goes on from CM044011.1 coordinate 72,645,749, forward strand.
GTGCTAGTTATTCCCCCTACACAATACATTGTCCGTACAACTTCATTTTTTTTACAACAAAGATAGTATACATATCGTCGATGATGGTTAGAAAAAACTAATAAATATCTAAAGAATTACATGAAAAGCAATTGGTTTAGTGAAAAACAGAATCAAAGGTTAGCTCCCACTTTGAATCATTGGTCTTGAAAATTGCCTCATTTCTTGACTTTCAATTGCCCATCAAGTCGTGAAATAATAGCCTCTATAATCTCCTTTTTTTCAACTATTGCGATCGAATCAAGCAAGCAATAATCAATCTCCATGTTACCAAAAACGTGTCTCAAAACACTCGTTTTGTGACTCCAACTTGAGTGTAATAATCGACTGAGACGTGTAGATTAACTTGTATGGATACCATCTCGGTCTTATGAACATTTATAATCTACCATCTACTTCTGTATTTAATACAACCAAGCCATAAATCTAAAGTATTAACGAGAACAAATGAGCTTAATTTGTGATTATTATGTGTTAATATAATCCAACTGCAATGTGTAGCAAAGATTCCCTGATCACCACAAAGGCTCTTTAAAAAACGATTATTCTCATGCATTGTACTCTAGCCAACTTAACTAGTACAGCTAAGATCTTAATTAGAATCTAATACAAGCTAGCAAAACTGAAACTACAATAATTTATAACTTTTAATGCATAATTACAAGTTATTATAACAGCCACAACAAAGAGTGGAAGCAAATAAACCGAGAATAAATTCTAAAAAAGAAAAAGTAGAATAATATTTGAAGTAACAAAGCTCATATCATAGGATGAATATAACCGTCTAGGTCTCATCGAGACCATTTATATAAAGACTTCTATTGGTGATTTTAGTGTCACTAAAGTTATATTAATATAATTGGTTACTTAAGACCAAATAAGATATTGAAATTAAACATTGATATGAGGTCAGCAGGCATAGAGCACATGCTTATTCAAGATTTTCTAGAAAGGAACTCTAACGTTCGAAGGGGCGAAGCTCTAGACCAAAAGGGGTTCCAGTAAGCAACGCCCCATAGTGGGGTTTGGGGCACGCCTCTATGGCTCTATGGGTCCAAGGGCCAAAGCCCCTAGGGATCACACTGAGATCATCAATAATAAGTGTGATTATTAATAAATAAAGCATCAATAGCAAGTGTAGTCTGTAGCAACATGAGCAAGACATCGTAACAACTAAGTTAATACTGAAAATTGTAACTTTTGAATAGTTGATAGTTATAAGCATAAACTATTATGGTTTTTCATCTAAAATTACAAACGCTTTGCTGTAAATGTTCAACATCTATATAGAGTAAATTTGGTTTGATTAAGATACATGAATTTCAAACTAAAAAATCATACTTGTCCTTAACGCATTTTCTATCGTACCTGGCTATTGTTTTCATAAACATATGAACCTATCCGACCATCGTTTTCATATATACATGAGATACTTTAATTTGAAAACAGTACGACGTTTCAAAAACCTATCTACAAATTAACATAATCCAAAACACACAACAAATTCTACTTTAACAATAAGGAATAAGCAAATAATGGAGGCAAATGGCCAAATGGGTACAACTATGAGAATGAATCAAATAAAAAGGTTAAAATAATTCCAAGATTTGTGGTTTAAGACCTCTGGCCACCACTGCTAGCAACTTTGACCTTCTTTTGCTGGGGTCTAATTCTAATGATAACATTACTACAAATGTGTGGTTATTTTCTTTGAGGAATCAAATCAAGAAATGGTTGATTCTACTGTTTAGCATAATAACTTTACTATGGTTAATTATTATAAATTGAATAACAAAAGGCGGGTTTGAAATCTCTATTTACGGTCGAGCAGCATACACTTCAGATATTCTAGAAAATATCACATCCGGGGTTTGATTTTCCTCATTTATGATAATTTTATTATCATCAATGTGATTTTAGTATGACTAAATGAAATTACAATAAACATCGATACATGCTAGCAGTGTGGAGTACATGTTTCTTCGAGATCATTACGTTAACATTTTGGGACAATGAACTAGCAATCATTCTGATAGCCATGAGGGTATCTTTCAAATGGTTTGTAGATAACATAAATGAACCACCACATGTTTTGACACCCTGAAAACAAATGCACTTTTACAGAATGCATGATTGAGTTAACATGAATACATGTACTTAATTAACCAAATGAAAGATGTGTGTGACTCTGTGTGTGTGGGGGGGGGGGGGGGGGGGGGAGGTGGTAGGGGACAAGAAAACCAAGAACCATGTCGTTGAATGAATGCACTATGAGGGGATGAAAGCCATAACCCTTTATTTCATTTTCTTCCACTCATTACTCCTTTTATTATTATTATTATCCCTTGGGATTCCACAAGTCAACTATCATCAAAGATGCTTGACTTGCAGTCTATATAAGTCGCCTGAGCCTCAACTAGCATCAACCATCCTCATTCTTATTGTTATCATCGTTCGTTCGTTCATGTAATAACATATTATTACTGTTACTGTTATTGTTATCATTATCGTTCACTTATGTAAGAAAAACAGTTACATTTGATTGGGTTCTATTAAGTTTGGCTATAAGTGTAAGATGTGCACCACTCTTTAGCGGGTTCCGACCAGATCGGAACCATGGCTCCAATGGCATCAGGAAATCACTTCTAAATAGCTTCAAGTGTTTTAGCGTTGAAACTTTGGTCAAAGAAGAAGGCACACTGCCTACTGTTGCGTGTTACCTACCCCCTCCCCCTATCTCACTAGCAAGAAAGGTTTTTTTTTATCTTTTTAGTTTTATTTTTCCCTAAAATTTATGTCAAATGTGTGATTTTATTTGGTTTATTCAACGATTTTAACAGTTTAAACGGTTTGATGGTTTAACAGGTTGGAGCAGAGTTCATAGGAACAATGATCTTGATATTTGCTGGGACGGCTACAGCCATAGTGAACCAAAAGTCACCAGGGTCCGAGACCCTAATCGGGCTAGCGGGCTCCACTGGGCTCGCGGTCATGATCGTTATATTATCCACGGGCCATATCTCAGGAGCCCATTTGAACCCATCAATCACCATAGCTTTTGCAGCCCTCAAACACTTCCCATGGAAACATGTAACCATTCTACCCCTTATATCTCTACTAGACACATCTTAATTATACGCGGCTAATGAGTTATACGCGATTGGCGGGTTTAATTATGTTGTTTAGGTTCCATTGTACATAGCGGCGCAAATGTTGGCATCAATATGTGCAGCTTTTACCTTAAAAGTGGTATTCGATCCGATGATGGGAGGGGGTGTGACTATTCCTTCGGTACACTATGCACAAGCTTATGCTTTAGAGTTCATCATTAGCTTTAACCTCATGTTTGTCGTCACTGCGGTTGCCACTGACACACGAGCGGTAAGTTATTCTATTTCTCATATAAAATGCATGTATTTATGACAACCAAAGATAACATAACAACATTATTGCCCCTTAAGACGGGTCGAATTTAATGAAGTGGCATTCAACGTATAATAATGTTGGTATGGATACATTTTTCTATAAGTTAACATAGATTTGTACGTAAAGCGATCACAAATCGATTAAGCAGTGTTCCGCGTCGATAAAAGATATTACAAGACATCCATGTCGAGGAAAAGAATATCTACATAGGCTTAGTGTGTCTATTACTTGATGAGTGTACTCGTAGCTGGTGTTTATCTCATATTTTATACAAGTTCATAGATTTTTAATTCACCAAAACCGAATTGAGTGATTTTTTCAAGTAATATAAACAAACATATTTTATATTTTTGTATTAATCCATAAAGATAATAATTTATTTGTATGCCAACCGTACAAGTTGGTGCATTAATTCATGTCACATGTAGTATAAAGTATTCAATTATTGTAATATGATTAATGCTAGATCCAAGACAAAGGGGCTCATGAGTCAATGATGAAAGTTATAAACTTAAAGTCGGTGTTACATTAAACTTCATTTTTTTTTAACTACAATCCACCTAAAGATAGGTGTTATATTAATCGGGTTTACTTATTCGTTTTTCAATCGGGACCACATCCCCAACCCAATCAAATGAGACTTGAACTCATGACCTACCATCAGAATGAAACACATTGCTGAGAAAACCCCCTAACTTAACTCTGAACATTTTGCTCAGAATGAGACTTGAACTCATGACCTATCATTATTTATATGTCATAGGTACCTCACCTTAACCAGCTTGGCCAAGTATCATTGGTTAAACTTCATTACGTATCCTTATAGTTAGCTCATGGTGAGCCAAATGTCGATTTATATTAATACAATTTAAAACTGTTCTTGATCATGTAGATTTTTCACTCATGTGTTCTTATTAGTTTAATGCTAATCACATGCTGTTTTTAATTATTAATCAATTTGATTTTGATAAATATCATCCAAATTCATGTTTTTATTTAAAAGTTTCTAGACTCGCCATTCACTACAAAACAGAGACCACGAACTTATCGTTTGAAAGTTTGTCAATAAAATTGGGTCCCGTTGGATGAAAATGGCCATGGTAAAGATTTTACAGACGGTCACCAATTAATCACTACTAAGGAGACAGGTTTAGGGGCGACAAAGTCGCCGCTAAAAACCCTTAATGTCGCCGCTATTACCTTTAGCGGCGACAAGTCAGGGGATTTCTAAAGTTAAAAATAATTAGTATTATATTTAATTTCCTGGAAATAAAAAATTAATATCTTAAGATAAAAAAATTACAAAAGTTACAAAGTTTTATATGAAACAAGTATAGTGTTGTTTTATCAGTAATTTTTAGGATTAATTTATGTGAACTTCATCTTTAATCCGTCAATAATTATCGACTGATTCATGTCGCTCTAACATTTCGTCACTAATATGAAATTTTTTAGTGGTGATTGTTAAATTAAAGGGAATGAATATAACAAGATTCTCATTTCACCACATACAGGTTGGGGAGCTAGCAGGAATCGCAGTAGGGGCAACAGTCATGCTTAATATTCTCATAGCTGGGTACACGACTATTAAATTATAACCCAAGAGATATTTTTAGGGTCCCTATATAGACACCCATCCAGATAAATCGATTACCCCATATACGTCGCGTATGAGTCCATTCGCGGCGTATAGAGTCAAATACAGGAAAACGAGAAAAATTCAGGGGGACTATCAGAGAGCTATACGCCCTATATAGCCTATACGACCCCCCTATACGACACATATAGGGTTATACAACGCATATAGCAAATTATGACACTGAATACGAGGAAAAATTCAGGGGGCTGTCCGAGGGGTTATACGCCCTATATAAAATTTTTGAAGTGTTAATTTATAATTTGGGGTGTCTATATATCTGCACCCATTTTTATGCCAAAAACATCTTATATCATTTTATTACAAGGTTACGATCCTCATGAAAATTATATTCTTTTCTAATCATATATAATACATTAGTTTTTTAAAACGATTTACTCACATACTATTAAATTATAGTATTAAATCTGTATAATTGTTCACAGTAAAACTTTAACCCTCAATCACTTAAAGAATAGAAAGGAACATCCTTCTTACACACATTTTCACTTACTTTACGGTTTGTAGTAAGTAGAAACTAATATGATAAAAAAATATTACTAATATACCGATTTTCACTAATATATATAAATAAATCAAGTTAAAATGACATATATTTTTATTAAATGTTACAATGATTTAGTATTCATAACATGATATATTGGTATTAATATAGGCCGCTCACCGGTGCATCAATGAATCCGGTAAGAACTCTGGGACCTGCACTAGCTGCAAATAACTTCAAAGGCTTATGGATCTACCTCACGGCTCCCATCCTCGGTGCACTAGCCGGTGCAGGTGTTTACACCGCAGTTAAGCTACCCGAGGAAGACGGCATTGATCCTAATAAACCTCATGGACACAGCTTCAGAAGATAATCAAGAAAACTCATTTTATATCAGTTATGTGTTGTCAGCTTGGACTGATAAAACTACTACTTCGTTAAAAAGCTGACGAATCCAGAATCCAGTGTCAGGTACAATGTATTAATGGAGATTTGATAATTAGGTATATAGTTACGGTTATATAGTAACACATGGAATTGTTGTATGGATCTTGATTCTTGAAAAAATAACTTGAGTTAATGATGCAATGGAATTACATGTGGATGGTAATTTCTGAATAGTGTGGTAAAGAAATTAAGCTCTATCGTTTACAATAAAATGGTTAAAAAATACTAGAAAGAATATACCACAATTAGAACATATGTATGATTTCATTGAATGGTAATGTTAATTTTCTCTTGAAATCAAATCATAGGTAATTTTCAGAACAAAAGTTTTTCTATTATATTCAGACCACAGAGAAAATTGTTATTTTTGTATAAACATGCGGAAAACAATATAACTATGTTATTTATGATAAACCTTACTTTTATGATTATGAAGTTATAGTTCAACTAATTGTGCTCTAAATTCTTGATGTGTGAACAAATTAGACAGGGATTGTGGTTAATTTAGCGGCATGAACGTGTGTATTTAGATGTTTCTTTATCTATAAAATCATACGTTCAAGTCTCAATTATAACATAGACTTGAAATTTAAATTGTGTGAGTTTGTTATTGAAAATACACTCAATGGGTTGCACCGACAAGTAATTTAAGGTTATGTTATGTTTTTAGGATGTATACGTGTAGTCCTAGGTCAGGTCATATGATCATGAAGTGATCTTAATCGTCATGTCAACGGAACAGTTGGTAGGTGTGTCATGTGTGTGGGAAGTTTAGATACCAATAAATTGAGTAGTCAATCTGAAGCATCATGTTTACCTTCTTATATGATAGCCCTGACAAGTAAATTAAAGTAATGTGATGTTTTTAAGATAAATATTTGTTATCTTAGTTCATATTTGCCAACCCGGTAATGATAGGTGCGGGATTTGAACCCCTAATCTTCAGGGAAAAGAACATCATTTAACACGTCAGGATACCATTGAGCTAAATGTCTTTTAGTTAACATGCGATTAAATGCCAATTGTTTCTTTGAGTATACATTTGATTTTGAATTTTCATTTTCTTTATTGGTAGTCTCATATACATTATTCAAAATTTCAATGTGAAACCTTATGGAATAATTTATCATGTTTCGTTCATAGTGAGATACCAAGTCACAAATAATGCCTGCCACCAATGTATTTTAGGGTGTTAGGTTGTGGATGAAGACATTCACAATTACTTTGAGGACAAAAATAACATTCAGTCCTTATAATTAATAGAGTTAATTTCAGTTTTGTTTCTTAAATGTTGATAAAATTAGTTATTTTTTTAAAGTTTAATTTAATTTATTTTATTTCAAAAGTTTCATAAGATGTTTTAATTTCAGTTTAAAAGTTTATTCGTTGTTTTAACTTGAATCCAAATATTAAAACTTTTGGACTGAAATTGAAACAAATAATGAGATTTTTAGATTTAAATTGATGTTTTTAACCTTTGAAGAAAAATAGTTATTTTTATCAAACGGACTTTGTTAATTGAGGTTGGGTCTGGTGTCTGGGCTGCGAAACAGAAAACAGAAAATAACAGCCCATAAGATGAACTTGTTAGACAGTTGACAGTATAAGAAGCTGCTTGACAGTCTCTTAATCAATCTCTTAATGATTCAGATGTCTGAATGGTTCAGTACTTAATGGTTCAGACTGTTTGTTTCACGAGTAAATGTCTGAATGGTTAAGACATTGAATTGTTAAACATTATATTAATGCTGAATGGTTAAGAGGTCTAATGCTGAATAGTTAAGACCTCTTATCTGAATTGGTCAGACATTTGCCTTTGAATAGTTAAACGATATACTAGCATTTAATGGTTCAGATCTTTTAATGTTTCAGCACTTAATAGTTCAGACATCTTATTGGTTCAGCATTAATTATTCAGATATTGTCAAACAGTCCGTAAGTGTTAAAAATAAAAAAAAATAAAAAAACGATTAACCAACCCAATCCAAAACCGTTATTATCCAGAATCGCATAAACATGTTTCTAACCGATCCTAACCGTGGCGGTGGCTTTGTACCCAGTTTGGGGTTTCTAGAAAATCAACTAGCTTGTAACTGCTAAAAAACTAAAATTTTTAATTGGGTAATAAGCGGTTAGCCGATTATTACCATTACCCATAAAAAAGGAGCTGTTAACGGCTATATAGCTATTTATAGTCACGGGGATCAGTTTTTCTTTGACCATTTTGCCAGTATGTTTTAGTATAAATTGGTAGAGAATTGTTTGTAATTGTATTGTTTGATTACAACAATTCTCAACCTCTACAAACTTATGAAACACACTCAAGTACACAAAATTTGCTAGTTACATTACCTTGAGCACTTTTTATGTGTGTAATCATTCACAATGTGAAAACCATCATACACAAGTATTGCATTATTATAAAAATCATTCAACTTTCATAATCACTCAAACCCAAGTTTTTTCTTGTTCATATTATTCTTCAAACCTATAAAACTTCTCATCTTTTGTTTAACAATTTTGGTAGCTTTCATAAAACTGTATTTTTATATGTAAGTTGTCAAAATCATTAAATAAAAGATGAAAACTTGGATGTTTTGAAAAACTAATGTGAAAATGTTAGTATTGAGGTCGGGTTTCCCTCACCCTCCCCCGACACAACACCTTGTGCCCTAATTGACTTTGATGGAATACTTGGTTAGTATTGTGTGAAGTTTTCCGTTAAAAACTAATATGAAAATGTTAGAAACAACTAGTGAATATTTGCATTGTAAAACGAGCTATCTTATAGTTTACTTATTGTAAACAATCACTTATAATGTGTTAGTGATATAAAATACCTAATTAATCATGTTTGAACACAGAGTTGTTAAAAAAATACATAGCAAATGTTGCGCATAGAAGCAAAAGTAAATGGATATGACAAGGGGGAAATCAATCACATATCTTGTAAGGTTGTATTACTAGACTTTTAAAATGACCTGAAATTGACGGATAGAAAAAAGATGACCACTTGAGATTTTTCATTTTATTAAAAAATTCTTGTTTAATTAATACCAAATGCACGATTAGGTTGTAATAACGATCATTAATTTTTGTTATCATATTTTCATATGATTAATGGAAGATCATTTTGACAAACCACACATTTTTATGTGTATATGTACGCATGAACATGTGTTATCTATACTACTATATAATAGAGAACATCAATTTTAAAATGACATATGAAGAGTTACAAGCTTAATGTGTAATGTAATAATATTTATTCCTATTATATCCCTTTTAAGTTTTAAATACCTCTACTCCATCATTTTCTAATTAAATTTAAAGTATCACTATTATAATTAAGGTTATATTCATCTATTTATATCTATAATACTATATAATACAACTTTTGGATAAAATTGTAATTTTAATTTGTTTTTAAGACACTTAAGAACAATTTTATTACATTTGATACAAGTGATTATGGATAAACTTGTTATTTATAAATTTACTCATCCCTATAATAATATATATATATGTTTGATATTCTACATTAATTAAATAAAAAGCAAAATGAGAGTTAGCACAATAAGGGATAATTAACTAAAGACACGATCCTAAAAATATTTATATCCCGACGCACCGCGCGGGTTTCACCACTAGTGACTTATATATGTATGCGGTAGTAAACAAGTCGAGTCAAACTCATACTTGAACTTGGCTTGTTTAGTTTAAGAGAGGTTGGGCTCATTCTATTCGACTTTTATTTTAAAACTTTGATCTCAGCTCATGAATAGTTTTTTAAACTCGAGGTTGTCTCTCTTCTTATTTATTATTTATTAAATTTGCTTATGCACACGCATGTAAATTTGCATTTATAACTTATATATATAAGTATATAACATAATATATATTATTTAATCATGTTCTCATCACATTATGTATAATAATAATTAGTATATAAGTATTGTTATTTTAAATAAATAAATAAATGGTTGTTTAGGGTCGCGTGCTTAGTTAAGCTCGATACTAAACTTTTATAAAATGAGCCTCAATATGAGATCGGGTTTTGTTTAAACTCGACTTGATTTGAGTTTTTTACCAGCCAATGTCAAATATCTTAAGTACTGATAAACTGATTACAACCCTATATACGCATATTTCTAAGGTCGTTTATGTATTATTAGAGGTAACATATAAAAAGTATCTAGTTGCTCACATTCTCAAAATAGTACTATAAGAAACTATATAAAAATGGTATACTTCTATGTCGATTTAGAAGAAATTTTTCTTAAAGAATGTTTCACATTGAAATTCTTCAATCAAAAGTTTATACTCAATTTTTTTTTCTTTCAAAATAGCATCTTCGATCACAGGATTGCTAACCCATTAAGCCTGGTGGACTGAAGATTGTAGGAATTTTAATTTAAATAGTTTTTGCTATTCAAACAATAGTCACATAAATAGTAGATAAATTTCCATGTGAAAACTTTATATTAGAAATAAATTCTATCTTATTTACAGAATTACAGTGAGAGTACTTATGGACAACTTCACATTAGTCTATCCCCACGAATAGCCCCCGCATCTCTCCAAAATCACAGACCGCGATATCAATCTTTGTCCTTCCCTCTCATAGAATTATGTTTCTTTTCCTATAGATAAACATACAATCTGTAGTTACGAACCACATCCCTTCTCTCTCATCATCATGTCTGCATACCTTGCTCGGTTGCTCCCTCGCTCTTTCACAGTGAGCAAAAACCTTAGATTACAGATGCTCTAAATAATGTTCTTTTCTTTTAGTTAAAAGAAAGATCAAGTATGATCTCTGTACTATCAAAGATACGTATAGGCTAAATTTTGAGACTGTAATAGTACACCCTCGAAGAAAACTATTGAGGCATATGTAATAATCATATCGTTTATACTATCCTCTCATGACTTATTCGTCAATATTTATCGACAGATAGTCATTTTTCTAGTAGTATACATATATAAAATAAGGATATTATGCAATTAATAAATTTATATGTACTTTTATAATAAACATTCTAAAATCATCAAAAAAAAATGAAAAAGAAAATTGAGTAAACGTCATAATAAAAGATGTTCCGTCTTGATCCTAGACAATAAAAACAAGATTACATGTGAGACATGATTGGATTTAAAAGAGATTTTCCTTCATCGAACACCTTACCTTTACTTTTGAGGAATTTTGCCTAACTACTTCAAATCACAATATCAACTCTACGTCACATTCTTTAAAGTTCAAACAGTGAAATCTTTATGCAAAGTTTCATTAAATCACTAATTTCTTCTTTATTTAAAAAAAATTCTGCAATTGTGTTATGTTGACATGTTGAATTTAAAGAACTTCATCAAATAACACTTAAAACCATATAAACTAAAATTCATTTTTCTAAGAGTGTCAAATGGGTTTATGAATTGTATATGAGCTGTAATCAAGTTGCTAACTAGTTAAATGAATAATAAATGACCCCTACGGTTGTAAAATATGTGGAACATTAAGTTGAACTTATACTCATTTTTCTTAACTTATTTCTTTAAATTTTAAAGGAGTTGATGGTTAATCTGTTCACTATTGAACAGTTTAGATGGGTCACTCAGAATACTAACTTATTATCAAATTAATGAGTGAGATTCGTTAACACAAAACTTAGGTTTTCTTTCATGTCAAGTTCTTGTCATACTTAGAATTTGTTTGGAATTACAATCTTAAAAGAAAACATGTGTATTTATAAGTAGCTTTTTTTAAGTGACAAATTTTTTTATTCCTCCAAGACTTAAATCCAGAACTTTAAAACCTAGATTTTATAGATGTTTGCCTTTGATGTTAAGTCACCAACCCCGATAGTATGTAATTATCGTTTGATTATCAACATGTAAGAGACATAAACATTTATAGAAATTGTCGAAATCGACAACAATAACAAATGCAAGACATGTGATTACGTACATGATTAATATTAGTAAACTTAAAGCACGGGTCAAATCACTTCTAGATCTTTAGTTTGCTAATGTTTATTTCAATATTTAACTAGAAGTTTAGTTAACTAGTACGTAACTATATGAATACGACTAAGACGATTTTGACTAATGCAAAGTATTTGACCTTTTTATTCGTATACTACGTTAGAAACTCGTGTATAATACAAATTGAATAATATAATGTTAAATAGTTATTGAATAATATAATATTAAATAGTTACTGATCAAAACTTAGAAAAATGTTAAAAGTTTTTCAATATCAAATAAAGTCAACTTTTTTATTTGATTTTCATTAAGTAATAATTATGTAACGTTAAAATAAATTCTAAATATATAAAATACAAATACCGAACAAGATTATTAAAAATTAAAAATAATAGACATATTTTTTTTAAATGTAACATTTAAATAAGTAAATTGTTCAAATTAATTTATGTATATTTTTTTAATAACAGAGAGAAATGAAACAAACTCTAGTAGTGGCTAGTGTTAAAAGTGTGTCTCATTCAAAAGGTGTTGGTATCTAGACTTACTTGAGGCATGACTTATACTTAAGTTGGAGTATAGTAAGATTAGATTATTATGATCATTAAAAAAAAGCGCAAAAAAATGATACGTTTATAACTATGTGACACATGACATAACTATTACTTATTTATTAAGTATGTGTTTTCTTCTAGTTTTACTTAATAATTACAAATAAAGACTTAAAATGAATGATTTTTGGTAATCGTATGTCAGGTTGAACTTATGCATATGATTGAAAAAATAAGAGTTTAAATAATAATTTATTTTATTAAATGTTTTAATTAGTATGTTTTAAGGGTAAGTGGTGATTGATTGAAGGGCACGGAAGGGTATGATTAGTAGTTTAGATGTTTGGTCGATAACTATGTAGTTTCAAAATTAGAAACCCACAAAGTCATATCCGATGGATAACATCAAATAAACATCCTTGAAACATCTTTTGATGACTTCTGACTCATCTAATCTCTTTTTATTATGATGCTTTAGAAATTAGTTAAAACAGCACGACAATAACTGTAACCAATGGACCCTATGGCGAGGACAAGAGTTGGGGATGTGAGGACAACATGTCGTTGTTATAGGGCGTAAAATTTATCACAATGAAAATTCTTAACTGTAGGCTTTGTCGCTAAAGGATCACACACAACCTAAAAGTCCATTATATGAACGGTTAAAAAACTCTTATTTTAGCGTTTCAAAATTTAGGAGTCTGAAAAAGCATTAAGATTTAGGGTTCTTAAAATTTTATAATGGAGAAGACATGCTATATGTCTTATTCCATTCAAGTATCACATGATAATGAACCTTTTGTTGTTGTTTCAGTATAATGTTCGAATTTCTCTTTCAGAGTTTCATGAATGTTAACATTGTTACGTTGTTTGTTTGAATTTATCTTGATTACACTTGTCTAAGTCGCTAGTAATAACTTGTCTTTACAAATAGTGGGCCGCAGGATTTGTTGATGACTAATAGTCATGAATATAGTGATTCCAATGTGATGCATTTGTTTGTCGTTGACGTACATTTTAAATTCAATAATAATGGTACATCATTATTAGGATCGTAAACAAAACAATTATTTTACTTACGAAAATAGTTTCTTTTAAGATTCACTTTAGACGCCGTAAAAGATGAAGCAACCTCTTAAAACAATACAAGTGAACCGTAGGACTAGCTCGATCGTTGGATCGATCCAACGAACATAAGAGGTGCAAGAGTATAGTGATAGAATTGACCGATGCTTTAAGATACAACGTGAGGTTGGTGGAGTGGATAGAGTTGTCGATAATGTTAGAATGTATAGAAGTAATTTGACGAATACTAGGAGAGGAATGGGTTTGATGTATATATATTGAGTTAGCATGATATTAAAATAAGCTTGTATCTTGTAAACATTTTTCTATCACTCTAAATATGCTACTTTTTAAATTAATTTTAAATTTAAATATGGTGTATGTATTTTATATTTATGTATATAAATTACCATACATAATTAAATTAGATATACACCGTTCTAATATTAAATACCCATGGGTAGTTAAATTACCCATACATAATTAAATTACCAACCCATTAATTTATTACACCATCACCGTTAGATTATCGGTGATATTTGTTAATTTTGTAGTGGTTTTGAGCGTCGGATTATCGGTGATACTTGTTCGTTTTGTAGTGGTTTTAACTCGAAATGTTCTGCTTTCCGGCTGGTTTTTAAAACATTAATTTTATTAGTGTAACATTTCATCTTTTACAAAACTTTGTTATCTTATATTGCTCGTTTAAACATGTTCCGACTTAACATCTTTTCATAAAAAAGTACTGTTATTAACATTTTTATTATATAGACATGAGTTTTTCAAAAGACAATATTACTTTCTTTTTCAGAAGTACTGATACACTCCAGGACCCGATATCTAGACACCCGCGTCCTCCAATTGTAAATCAACACACTAGAATTCTATACGGGTCGTATATAGCCTTATATGATACGTATAACCCATTTGACAGCCCCCTGAAATTTTCCCTTGTATTCAGTGTCGAATTTTACTATACGTGTCGTATAGCCCTATATGTAATGTATAGGAGGTCGTATCGGCTATATGAAGCGTATAGCTCTTTGACAACCCCTCCTGAATTTTACTCGTTTTCAGTGTCGTTAACCCTATACGCCGAGTATAGAGATATACGAGACGTATTCGGGGTTTCGATTAATAATAATGAGTGTTTTAATATTACTCATACGCTTGTCTAAACTACTCATAATTCTACATCATAATTAACTTATGCCGACTCACTACAAACAGGAACTTAATTACTTTAACTTTAAATGTCTTTACCACTAAAACAGTAATTAAACCCTTAGTTGTGTGTGTATATATAATGCACCACAAGTAGGTTATCATCTTCTTCAACTGTCTCGTTAACAAACCATTAGCAATCCGACATGAATCACCGATCATTTGACCACCGCCACCGCCACCACCGTCACCAACACCAACAAGCATTCAATTATGATCCTACCTTAGATCTTTGTCTATCTTTAGAAAATTCCGATCAAAACCCTAATCGAGATCCAAAGTACCACACAAGCTCCCTTAATTCCGACGATCTGTTAACACTCAGAAACACCATCGACGACCCGAATAATCAAACATCAACAAGACAATTCTCCTGCAACTATTGCCGACGAAAGTTTCAGACTTCACAAGCACTCGGAGGCCATCAAAACGCACATAAGAAAGAAAGAACAATCACAAAACACAGAGGTTATAAGGTTAGCCATGGGTCCACTCATCGGTGTGCTAACGTGCGTTCATTTGGACCCCAAGTTCACTATATGATGATGGTTCATAAGCCACCATATAGTTCGGGGTTCATACCATTTTCCAGCACCAGAAAGCCTACAGGAACTCGAGGGGTGGTAGGGCGGTTTACGCCGCTAGAGGACAGCCATGTTGGGTCATCATCGAGGACGGATGGTGGCGGTGGTGGTAGATTCTACGGTGGTGTAAAGTATCATCTCGCCGGAGACATGGTTGGAGGTGTTGCATGGGGTGGTACTGGTGGTTATTTGAAAAGTAGTGAAGATGATGAATTGCAAAAGCTAGATTTGTCGCTCAAACTATGATAACTATCCGGTTTCTATAAGTGCGGTTGGGTCTAATGACAAAGCCATTTAAAGAAAGAATATTGGTGAATTGAAGCTCACCTTGAGGTTAAAAGTCTGACCTTATTATAGCAGATTGGTGTAAATTGGTTGTGGTGTACCATTAAAAGTAGGTTAAATGAGTGTATGAGTTGTAGTACGTTCTAACGAAGTATTCTGTTCCTTATTTATGTTTTGGGCTACAAGTTTTTTCATCGATTTTCGAAACTTATAAGTTTTGATCAATTGATAATCTAGAATTGTGGAATAATTTATACAACTGAAAAAAACAAGTCACATAAATGTTAGAATTTAAAATTCGATAATGACTTAATTTAATGTTTTAGTGGTCCAATTTGGAGAAAATAGTGATTAAATTATAACATTTTTAAAACTTGATTATTTTTTGTAACATTTTTCTTTATATCCACTATAATTTCACCCAATAATACGTACGTACTTGATGTTCATAAAGTTCAATGAATCTTCATGTTGATAAACTCTTCAAATACACATATTGAAAAGGTAAAGCCAAATATCCATGTCAGTCACCACTACTAAAATCATGAGTTTTTTGACAAGCGATTTTGTTTTGAAGCAAAACAACGATATGGACAAAGTTGGACAAAAATGAGTTTGTAGGAAAAAACCTTGTAGCAAAAATATTTTGACAAGTTTGTGACAAAGTTTAACACAATTTTGCGACAAAGCACACTCACAACCACCAAAGAGCTTGTAGCCTAGCTATACCAATGTATGTAGAAACAGTTTTTCTCCATAACTATTTAAAGATTCAAGTTCTATGAGGTTGGATAAAAGATGGGTTGATCGACTATCTAGGAAGATACAAAGATGAAAGATTATTATTTGTTTATTAATTAGAGTTTATTTGTTATATTCATCAGTTTGTTTAAAGGTCTCTTATTTGGTCTAATTAGGGTTGCTTATTTGGTCTGATTAGGAGACTTGTATAGCAAGAAAAGTATAACATAAATTATAGGGATTTTTACATATTTCTTCTTCCTAAGAGCATTCACAACCCACTCTAAATCTCCAATCTCTATAATTACATCAAAAATCACTACTTTTTCTTTCAATCATTTTCAATAAAATTATATATTTTTGTACTTTTATCATTATATTTTCTCTCTCCTCCACTCACAATCACTTTCAACAAATATTAAAAAATTAATAGAGGTGAACAGTGTTTTACCAAATATAAAGATGAACAGTAACAATGTAACATGTTCTCTATCCTCCACTCACAACCACTAATAACCATTCTTCATAATATAGAGAACTCACTCACATATTTAAAAGAACGGGTGTGAATGCTCTAAGACATTGAATTACATATTTCTCCAAGGCATAAAATTAATTATATATTTCCCCTTCCTAATACACATATATTACATATTTATACCTTTTATAAAAATTAACCTATCAAGTGACTGTTTTATCTTGTTTTTACTTAGAGATTTTTACATATTAATGTTTTGTTATTATGATTGTTTGAACATTTGGCAATTATATTTTGTATTTGGAGATATAACTTGAATTACGATGATTATTGTTTTGAAATGAACTTTTCTATTTGGAGTTATAATTATATAGTTTTTGTTTATATAGAAAACTCAAACTTGAGGAAATATGTGTTTAATGTTCTTAAGAAGAGACATGTACGTAAAAATAACTTAGTAAAATTATGGATACAATGATCATTCAATAACTAATTTTAATAAAATGGGTAAATATATAATATATATATATGTTTTAGTAAGGGGAAACATGCAGTTAATTTTTAACTTGGGTGAATATGTAATTAAATAGTTTAGTGAGGGGAAATATGTAAATGCCCCTAAATTATAAATACAGTCATGTATTGAAGTTATTTGCGTGCTTTTCGTTTTTAATATTAATATCAAAAGAATATGGTGAGTTTTAGCAAAATATCAAAGTGTTTTTCTTAACCACTGATATACAATTATATATGTGCCAAAAATTGATATCAAAGCTTAGCATAGCTCGTACCTAGGAAGAACAATGCAACAAAGAAGCTGATCAGACGATCAAGAACGAAGAAGGTGTGATACAACGAAAAGGAACAGTTGAACCAAACAAAAATGATACGTGGAAGGCAGTTCAAGAACTGTTCAAGCAAAAGGACCCGAGTACCCAACTAGAAAAGAAATATTCGAGAATAACCGTCTTTGTTTTGGGTTAGCGAGTGTGGAAGAAATGAAGCAAAATTACTAGCTTTGATTTGTATGGTTGGATCAGTGTGTGGGACGTTGAAGATCAAAGGCAAGCAAGAAGAACGAAGATGCAAATCATGATTGTGATTATCATGATGGTGATGAATGAGATACAGAGCAGTTGGCTTGATCAAACTAAGAAGATGCACGTAGCAATGTATCCAAGAAGACATAGAAACAGAGTTACGATTTTTATTGGCGTGTGCAAGAAGTCGAAGGATTGTGAATTAACCAAGTAAAAAACAAAGTCACAACACTAAGTCTTAAAAAAGGTTTTAGGGGGCCTAAACCGATGTTTTGTTTACAAGTGCTCTCACATGATATAATTAGAAACTCTGGGGTTAACGATTTTTTAAAAGGGGGTTTAACCAAAAAGTCCTCTACACATGATATACTTACTTTTAATATTGAAAATATATTTTCCTTATATAACTAACTACACATGGTTTAACCAAAAAGTTTTGTACAACTAATAGTTATCACTCAAAACTCCACATCTTATTACACGTTCTAATTCTCATTTGTGAAGGGTTTAAGGCCGTACATGAACTTTTTGATTAAAATTGGAACAAAGAGAAGCTTAAGTTTCTGGGTTGGGCCCAGCCCGGCCCATATTCCTTTGCAACCAGCCCATTTAATGTTGTGCAATGGGCAGGGCCTTTTTATAGTCGAACCTTCAATATTATGTTTTAGCTAAAATATCGTTATTTATAAACATATGTGAACGACATATTTGATAGTCTTTTAGTTAATTACAAAAAGGCACTATGAACGCTTACCCTTGTTTGGCGATGAGCCAAAAGGCGCATAATGAGCTCGTGACAATACAAGATCGTCTCAAAATGAGTTTTTGTCAAAATGACACATTTAAACTCAATCTGGTTTGGGTCAAATCGGATTTCACCTTAAAATGGGTTGTTTTACAAAGTGAAAACGTACCGAAATAGATTCACCTATTGTATTTACTTTTAAAATAGCTGGTGATAACAAATAGCTAGTGATGTTAATGTAGATAGGGACAAAAAATATATACAACGTATTAACCCATTTATTACGTTGTTCACTTTATTCATTTAGGTAAAACAAGAAACATAATAATAATATACACTTATTAATTTAATTCACCTGGTCATGAGAAATATAGTTAAACCATCGTAACGACCTTTTACCTTTTATATTTATTAACATAATAGCCTTTTACTAGTACATTATTTAATGATTATATCATCTTTTAACCATAGGTCAATAACCTTTAATCATTGTCATGAATGTCATTTTGAATATCAGAGCCTAATAAGATTGGGTAAAATCGTACCGTGAAAATTTAATAATTACTTAACATGTTTTGTTTGTTTTTTACTTAATGATTAAAAAATATCAAATTCAATTTTCTCAATTCAAAACATTGTGTTACGTGGATATATATATCTTATCAATTTTGTGTTAGTTCATCCTATACGTGTATGCTAAAATTAGAACAACTCGGTATCGAAAAAGTGACGATAATCCAACCCAACTAGTGCATAATATACAAAAAATGACTCGAGGAACACCCAAAACTAAAAAGATTATCTCAGTGTCTAGAAACAAATCACATGAATTCAACAAAATGTTACATTGACCTGATATTTTTTAACACTTTATCATCTCAAGTCGCTTTCATGGTTCCACCAATTATGATAACCATACCATCTTAGTGGATTTTTGAGGTTCAGAATACCTCTCACTCCTCGAGCATAAAGGAAGAATGATGATTAAGGAAAATACCGAATAAATACCCACTCATAAAGTAGGACCTAGGACTAAAAAAAGAATTAAGACTACGGTGACACAACCCGCCTCAAGGGGAAGTATGGATGGATCTAACCGGTTATGGGATCTACACCCATCTGAAATCTTCTTGGTTAAAAGCTTGAGAGAGGCTATTCTATTGGCCATATTTGAAGATCTTGACATCTCGTATAAGTAGAATAATTGGGTTACTATTAAAATCAACTTTTGTTGTTAGAGGTTACGCTTTAATAAGCTGCTAACATTCCTTGCTTTGTTGCATTAACATATCAATATTGATAACCCATTATGTGCATTTTGTGATAAAGAGTGGAGTCTATGATCATCTATTTGTGGAATGCCCTTTTTTCTCAATTAGTTTGGGATGTTCTCTCGTCTTGGTGCAAGATTTCATCTTTTTACTTGTTCGATGTAAGAGATTTATTTCAGATTCATACTTCAGCTCGTGGGTCTCCAAGGTGGAAAATGATTATATATTAGGTGATTCAAACTTCCGTTTAGTGTTTATGGAGGCCGGAATGAATTAGTCTTTAAACAAAATCTACAAATACTGTGAAGGTGATGGGTGAAATAAAGTTACTTGGTTATCTATGGATTAAACATAGGTCTAAAAATCTATCACTAACATGGGATCAATGAAATTTTTTGATGTATCTTTTTTTTTTAACAGCAAAAATTTTATTCATTCACCATGGAGAAAAATACATTCTCTAGCAAGAGGCTAGATACAATAACGACCCAATTACATCATCTTAACAACTCTGTATTAAATTTTATCCAATTATCCCAGTCAAGATTATACATCCTAGCTCGATATTTCCTCCACAATACTTTCGATTGGGGTCCTCTTATTGGCGAAGATGAGATTGTTACGAGCCTTACAGATAGCCCAAGAACCAATAAGGATAATTGATTTAACTAGTGTCTCCTTTTTATCTTTATCCATAGACTTCTCATGTGAGCATAAAAGATCTTTAGACGAGAAAGCGAAAATTTGTGGAATGTCACACCAGGAGCTAATGCACTGCTAAACCACGGTTGCAGTGTAGCAGCCCGTTAAAACATGATCAATGGATTCATTAGTTTCACCACAAAGTCTGCATAAAAGGGAGGGGGTTGGAACATTCCTTGAGTGAAGGTTAACATCGTGGGAAGACGGTCTAATGCAACTCTCCATCCAAATACGTTAACCTTGATTGGCAGCCACTTGTTCCATTTAAAATCAGTCTCAATCAATGAGTTCTGGTTATGAGGGATCAATTTCTTGATGGACTTAACTGAGAACTCCCGGAGGAGTCTTCCTTCCAAACCCACTTGTCGCCATCTTTATGAATCAGTTCTCTGATAGAAATGCTAGCCTCAGAGAGTAGATGCTCCACCTTGGTGATCGCTAACCATGTCCCAGAAAGTCCCCTTTTAAGAGGAAGCATGGACGCATTCCTCCTAGATGTATGCAAGGCTGTTACCACCCGGTTCTATAGTTTCGAACTTCCAGTCTTGTATCTCCAGAACCATTTGGAAAGAAGAGCAATGTTGGTATCCTTCAAGGAACCGAGCCCCAGTCCACCGAGATCTTTAGGAGCAGTTGCTTGGTTCCATGAAACCCAACTAATTTTACGTTTATTTTCATCACCTCCCTATAGAAATCGCCTTCTTAGAGCTTCTAACTTGTCAATCACTTTGATAGGGCCACGATATAAAGAGAAGCAGTAGGCTGGAAGGCTATCCAGAACCGATTTAATCAAAGTGATTCTACCCCCCATAGAAAGAGTAGAAGCCTTCCATTTTGACAATCTTGATTCAAATGTTTCGATAATCGGGGTCCAATCACAGTACCGGTTCATGTTGGCCCCAACTTTCAATCCCAGGTAGTCAAAAGGTAGCATACTGGGTTTGCACTTGAGGAGGTTAGCCATCCCATCAACGTCGTGTTGCTCAACACCAATACCCAATATCATAGACTTCTTTAAGTTTATTTTGAGGCCTACAACCATGTGAAACATCTTAAGACACGAATTAGATTCAAAAGAGTTTCGGTATCCCACTCATCAAAGATAATAATATCGTCCGCATATAAAAGGTGAGACAAAAGCGGGCCATGATTTGGGGTTTGGATTCCTTTGGGCAAGCTCGTAGCAAGAGCTCTAGAGAGAATACCGGTAAGGCCCTCCATAGCAATGATGAATATGAAAGGTGATAAGGGATTCCCTTGACGGACACCCCTTGAACACTTGAATTCCCCCGTCGGCGATCCGTTAACAAGAACAGATGATCTAGAGAAAGTTAAGACCCCATTTATCCAAGATCTCCATTTTTAGGAAAGCCCATTATGTCTTGGATCCGGTCTATGAATTGCCAATTAATGCAATCGAAGGCTTTCTCCAAATCAATTTTGAGGATGGCAGCTTTCTTTTTCAACTTCTTTAACCAAGAAATAGTTTCATTTAAGATCAGTGGACCATTCAGGATATTGTTGCTGGCCATGAAGGCTGATTGATTATCAGAGATGATCGATCCGATTACCCTAGCTAGCCGCGAGGCGAGAACTTTGGAGAAGATATTCTCGATGCAACCGATAAGGGATATGGGTCTGTAGTCGTTTAGGGAGGATTGCGTATCGCCTTTCAGGATTAACGCAATGAAGGATGAGACCCAAGCTTTAGCAATCGGAGCCCCCGAGTGGTAGCGTTGGAACAAGTTATAGAAATCGGATTCCAATAAGTCCCAGAATCTTTTAATGAAGCCGATGTTGAGACCGTCCGGTCCCGGTGCTCTGTTACTGCCACAGTTCCAAACCGTATTTTTAATCTCACTTTTTGAGAACGGCTCAATGAGGAATGCACGATCCAGCTCGGAAAGGCATCTAATATTCGTGCATTGAATAGAGGGACGCCGCGTATGGGGTTCATGGAACTTTGATCGAAAGAACTCCACCACCGCGGTCTTGATTTCTTTTGGATCAGTGGACCATCTGTTGTCAATCATGAGCCCATTTAACCTGCTTTTAGCGACCTTACTGTTAACAATTCCATGGAAGAAAGCAGAGTTTTCGTCCCCATCCACCGCCCACTTGACCCGGGCTTTTTGTTTTAGGTCAGTGGCTCTGCGCAGTTCAAGTTCTAACAAACTCTTTTTATACTCCAGTTTAGTCCTGATTTCCTCCTCCGTTAATTCACGGTTTTCCGCAGATGTCTCAATTACTTCGACCTTCTTGCGTAGATCATTTCTTTCTCCATCCTCTTTTAGCTTTTCTTAAGAGATCCAATCTTTGATCTCCTGTTTTAGAAATTTTAACTTTGCTGCCAGAAATCTATCGGGGGGACCAGGGTGACTGAATTTGCAGCATGCTGCTTTGATCATGTCATCAAAACCCGGTCGCTCCATCCAGGAATTAAACAGTCTGAATGGGATCGGGCCGAAATCTAATGAAGTGGTGCAAAGAATCAAAGGACAATGGTCCGACAGTTCACATGGAAGAGCCGTGAATGAGGCTTCCGGCCAGCGGTTTATGAAGGAGTTACAAACGAGGGCTCGATCTATACGACTCATATTTGAACTGTTACTAGAAATGTACGTGAATTTTCTACCATTCATAGTATATTCTAGCAGCCCATTTTCATTGATAAATTCGTTAAATATCCTTGCACTATAAGGATTAAAACAGAGTTCTTCCTTTCTTCGGGGATTCTCACTTCATTGAAGTCCCCAATTATAACACAAGACCCGTCACGGCTATTTTTCAGGTCCCCAATTTTTGCCCAGAGAGATTTTTGAGACTTAGATCATGAGGGGCATAAACATTTAGAATATTTATAGTTACCTGGGAGCCTTGAATTTCCCCTCTCATAAGAACGAAGCAGGTGTCTTTGATGATTTCAGATACAATAAGGATTGATGGGTTCCAAATAGACAGCAGACCACCAGATCTTCCAGAGGCATTGCTCCAAACCGATTGATGTTTCGAATTCCCCAGAAACTGTTTATGTTAATCTTCAAACCATCCGAAAATTGTGTTTCTTGTAGGCAAATGAAACCAATGCCATTGGCTAGTTTTAATCTCTTGATCTAGGCGGCCTTCCCCGGATCGCCAACTCCCTTATATTTAATGATAGGATATTCATTTCTCCGGCGCATTAGAACCTTCCCCCAGGACTATTTCACGAATGAAGGATTCAAAGCCCTCTAGTGGAACACCGATACTGTAAGGCCCCGTTCCCGGGCACCTCACAGTTGGTCATTCATCGCACATAAAACATTTCAAACGTACATTTACTTTGCAGCGGAATTTAAATTTTCATTAATAACTAAAACATGTCATTTCATAACTTTACAACATTCGTTTTCTTCTCAAAATACAATGACATGTGAAAATATGGATGCCAGCCTCAACAACTGAGTAGTCGCCCTGTGCCATCCTCAGCACATACCTGCCAACTGGAAACACATCAAAGTCAGCATTGCTGAGTAAGTTCTAGTTTTATATTAAAAACATACTTTTCTTTCCTTTAAAACCGTTTCTTTACTTTTACGTTATCACCATCGTACGTACACATAGATAATATCATTATTATCTTCTTTACCGTTCATTCTTTATCTTTAACTTTCATTCGTTCTCTATCTTTTGCTTCTATCGAGATCCGGTCACACTTTACCCTCTTCATGGCACACAGCCATGATTACTGAGGGTCGAGTGACAGGATCCCGTTTCATACGTCATCATTATGTTCCTTCCGTTCCTTACTTTCATTCGTTCGCTCTTTATCTTTCATTACGTTCATTTTCTTTCATTCGTTTCATACATCATACATACATACAGATAGTAATTGTTATTATTATCTTCGTCATCATTCGTTCATTCATTCATTTCTTTACTCTTTACTTTTCATTACTCATCCGAGTCTGTTGCAACACGAGGTTGCTCACCTCACTATCTCATCTCGTGCAATTCGCACCAATAGAGTTGTCACTAAGACCAACTCTCCCTGTGTGTGAAACTCTTGGGGTTTAGCCAACATCGCACGCCATCTCGTGGGTTAGCCCAATATCGCACGCTATATAATCCACATGAGGTAGGCCAAAATCACACGCTACATAGCACACAGTAATTACCACATCGCACGTATCGGAGCAGCTACCAAAACTGAACTCCCACTGTGTCTATGTCCCCTTATGAGTTACACCGTACATATCACACTAATCGCACCAACGGAGGTCACCTAGACCGACTCCCTCTGTGTGTGTAAGGGCTCTCGGGGTTTAGCCACATCGCACGCCATCTCATGGGTTAGCCCAACATCGCACGCTACATAATCCACATGAGGTAGGCCAAAATCGCACGCTACATAGCACACAGTAAATACCACATCGCACGTATCGGAGCAGTCACCAAAACTGAACTCCCACTGTGTCTATGTCCCCTTATGAGTTAGCCAAGATCACACGCTATAATACACACCGTTGAGCTAACAACTCTCAATAAGCCGTGAACCTCCCTTCCTTCTGCTTGCAAGCCAATCTTACTCTCGTTCATCTGGATCCTGTCTCCTGCAATACCAGAGTACGCGACAAGGACCCCTTTCGAGTCTGTTGCGATGCAGAGTCGCTCACCTCATACACTTACTTGCAAGCCTTTCATTCATTCATTATTTCATGGGTTCGTTCATTCATTCATTAATGCATGCATTCATTCATTACGTTCCTCTTTCATTATTTTTCACTTTACGTTATATAATACTTTCATTGCATTCATTAGCGTTCAACGTAAAGCCAAGGGAAGACATATATACATAATAAGGAACGTACACATAACCCTAACATACATCATCACCATACAGGCATCATCATACCTCATAACACACATCCGACATACAATGCATCACACGCACCGCCAGGCATACATAACACATAACATCACGCACATCATTGTCGTCACTCATCGTCATACATCATCTTGCGTCATCCATGCCTAACTCATCATATACAACCCCGAGGGTCCGAGTCTAAGTTCGCACTTTTCGAAAGTCGAACAATACCACGGACATTCGGGCGTATAGACACCCTTCAGTCGCCTGGCCTCCATGCGACAGGCCCTTCATTCGGGTGACTACACCTTCATTCGGGTGACTAGACTTTCATCGGGTGACTAGACCTTCATTCGGGTGACTAGACCTTCATTCGGGTGACTAGACCTTCATTCGGGTGACTGGACATTCAGTCTCCCTCCATTCGGGTGACTGGTCTTCAGTCTCCCTTATTCAGGTGACTGGCCTTCAGTCTCCCCCCATTCAGGTGACTGGCTTTCAGTCTCCCCCCATTCAGGTGACTGGCCTTCAGTCTCCCCTTATTCAGGCGACTGAGCACCAGTCTCCCCTCATTCGGGTGACTGAGCTCCAGTCTCCCCTTATTCAGGCGACTGAGCACCAGTCTCCCCTCATTCGGGCGACTGAGCTCCAGTCTCCCCTCATTCAGGCGACTGAGCTCCAGTCTCCCCACATTCGGGCGACTGAGCTCCAGTCTCCCCTCATTCGGGCGACTGAGCTCCATTCTCCCTCATTCGGTCGACTGAGCTCCAGTCTCCCCTCATTCGGCGACTGGGCCTAGCTGATGCAGAATGGAGTTCATCCCGACTGCAACCGAGGGTTTTCGGCCCTCAAACCCTTCCAGACCTCGTTTGAGCTCAAATTAGCCCCTCTAATCCATAGGGAAACATACCTCGACCTCATACAAGC
Organism: Flaveria linearis; assembly: GCA_024085815.1. Lineage (NCBI taxonomy): Eukaryota > Viridiplantae > Streptophyta > Magnoliopsida > Asterales > Asteraceae > Flaveria > Flaveria linearis. Next base: position 72,672,249 of record CM044011.1, read on the forward strand.
CTATCCTAGTTCGGGATCAAGCCCTAAACGTACCATAACATACACATATGTACATACACGGGTTAAACACCCAAAACTCGAAAAATAGGGTTTCAGATGTGTTCCAGCCCCAAAATCATTCAAAACGTGTAAAAGAGGGTCTTAGAACTCACCTTAGCAGCCTCCTTGGTTAGAGCTTCGATTTGACCCGCTATACGTCGATCTTGGCTCACGAACTCGCTTGAACCAACTTTCTTCTTCTCTTTTCTCTTTCTCTCCTTTCTCTCTGATTTTGCAAGTATGGGGAGAGGGTAAGGGCTGCCCTCTCCTTAAATACCCCTGTCCAGTCGCCCGAGCTTCATGCGATTGGACCTTCAGTCGTCCAAGCTCTATGCGATTGAACTTTCCAGTCGTACGATTGAGCTCCAGTCGTGCGGTTGAGCTTCAATCGCATGACTCCCATGCGATTGGACGCTCCAGTCGCATGACACACTCCAAATCGAACTTTCCGGGCGTTACAGATACTATCGCCGACCTTGATGGTGTTTTCGATTTCATTCATCAGGACTGCTTCGATCTACAATTGGAGATGTCCTCCGAGACCCCTTCCCCAATTCAGCGTTGTTATTAGATGACCGGCTTGTCGCGTGCACTAGTCAAAGATAGTATTTGTACAGTTCCTTAGTACCAAAACTATGTAGCAAATGGTAAGAAGGGTGTCGAATCACAAGGAGTATATGGTTTGTGTTTAGACTTGAATTGGACTATCGAGTTAATTATGAAGCTTGCTATTTTGTTTATAAAAGCTTGATATGTTTACTTGAAATGGTGTTGGAACTTTGTCCAACAAAGAAATGAACAAAACACAAAGGTTACTTAAAATGATTAATAAAACTTGAGAACTTAGAACAATGGTTAACAAACTAAGTTTAATAATAAGGTTCACCCCCGGTTGATATCCTAAGGTTATGGTTCTACCAATCCAACTATCTTGCATCAAAGGTATGATTTATGCTAATGAGTTCATCGTTACAAGGTTTAGGTGTCAAGAATCGTCAACGTTAACACGGACAATAATACACTTCATTACACAAGAACATTCAAACTCTACATATACATAGCACACATGAACAACTCCATTTCTCAAAGACAAACTTCATAATCATTCATTCAATTTGGGAATTCAAGTTAAGCTCAAAGTACTAGCATAAATGTTTCAAGCACTCAAATACAAAACACAAAGATGCAATCTAGTTTTCAAAGTTAACAAACCATAGTCTTACAATACACGAACCGGGGAAAACCCAAAGAAGCTTAGCCTCTCATGTTGATTGAAGCGTGGAATCCGGTTGATGATCTTGGTTGCAACTCCATGGCACTTGGATTTGGAATCACTTTGATGATGATGAAAAATGAGTTAGAGAAGTAGAGAAGAGCTCCAAAATCGCCCCTTTTCGTCTCTTCCCGCGTCTGCTGCTGCTTAATGTGTTTTTGCCCTAATTCCCCCTTTAAATGTGGTCAAACCCGAAAGTTTCTTCAACCCAGGATAGGGACGTAAGTTACGTCCATAAGGACGTAAGTTACGTCCTCATCTCTTTTGTACGTCCTGAGCTACTGTCTTACGTCCTCAAATCAGGGAAATTAGGTTAAGGACGTAAGCTACGTCCTTGAGGACGTAAGTTACGTCCCTTGCATAATTTTGCCTCTGAGCTTCTTTTGTTGTCTTCTCGTGTTCCAGATCTCATCTATCTTTCTCTTACGCTCAATTTCTTCCTTTTAGCTCCAAATACCTGCGTTTCATAAGCGGGACAAAGTGATTCCGTTCGATAATAAAATCACGTTAAACGCATACATTTAAACACTTAAAACATATACAAAACATGAACGCATCACATCCCCACACTTATCATTTGCTTGCCCTCAAGCAAATCACTAGCACAATAGCTCCTAATGTGTACTCATGATCACATGGCATTTCTCTGTAATGTCCGATAAGGTCCCTCATCATGATCAACTCATACTTCCCTTAAACAACATTACTTTTCAGACCAAGATTCTTCTATCCAAGCCTAACGAGCTACCCAATTTTCCCTATGCATGTAATCACACCTCTCACAATTTTCACTCCTCTCGGTTTAATATTTAGTCTAGCAAAAGATGTGCTAGGATATCAATGTAATACTCTCAACCAAGAACAACTCATAATTACCATAAGCTGCACAATGATCGCAACTCCACAAATTAACACAAACCATGCACACATCAAAGGTCTTTGAAGGGTTGTAATGTAAGGCTTAGGTTCTGGGTGAGGATAGAGAATTTAATGTGGCTAAAGGTGGTGAAATCCAAATAAGAATGTTGAATCTTGTTACCAATAAAGCAGCACTATACAATGGACTTGGGTAAAATTGACCCATTTTTACAATATCTTACCTCTGGATCATGACATTGATAGTGGTCATTTTGACCCATTATTGACTCGTTTTTTTTTTTTTTTTTTGATGATTATATCTAAACACTTCACTGCTTCTAACAATGCTATATCAAAAGAAGGTGAGCAAATACCTACTGTTGTTCTAAGCTCATGTATAGGCTCAACTCTCACAGAAAACAGTGGTTGACAGGCTAAGGATGTGTAAACATGCATAAAAGTCTATTATCTAGCTCGTTACACTTAGTTAGCTATCACTTATCCGTTCTTAAAAAAAATTCCTTTGCCTTTAAGTTGAACATGAGTCAGTACCTCTATTTTACATTACACAACGCTGCTTTCATGTACCATTTTTTACTTTCCCTCATCCCCACACTTAAGTCATACATTGTCCTCAATGTAGATTTTAGAGCTTGTATGTGGGAATTAAACAGCTTTTCCCTACTTAAGTGATAAATCATGCTTTTCAAAGATCACCCCCCAACAACATCAGTTTAAGGCATTCCCATCACATAACACTCAATACACCACCAAACACACAACAGAAAATAATTGTCTTGACCACACCATGGAACACCTAGCCTAAAGCAACAGAAAAAAAGAAAAGAAGACCACAGACACACATAATGTAGAGCATAGTTCAACAAGGATAGGGTGGAGCACGTGGACCTGATCATAGGATCAGCGAGTGCATCAATAACCACCAGATGGTGGTCCTGGATATGGCTGCCCGTAGATACTCTCAAAGAAACCCCTCCTCACATCTCCCATGTCGAAAGCATCAGCTGGAGTTGCATGAGATCCACTTGGTTCGTCTGAGGGTGCGGTAGTAGTGGGAAGCCAAACAGATGGTGTAGACTGTGGGTAGTATGGGGCTTGTTGCGTCTGACTGTAGGGAGGAAGATCGGGTGACTGCCAATCGGTGGAAGGTGGTGTGGGTGTATAAGGTAATCCATGCATGTAATCCTCACGATGACGAATGTTCTCCCTATACATATAATCCTGGTTGCGATAAAATTCCTGAGAATACATCATGTGTTGCATGTACATCCTGTTTCGCTCTATTTCCTCAGATTGTCGATCAAACATCCGTTGTTCTGGCTCTGACCAACGTGTAAATCCCACAGGATGAGCCTGAGCCACTGCAACCCTTATCCTTCTATGATACGGATCATCATCATCTGCCACATCATCTCTCACTGGGCTATCGCGTCTTCTCCCTTCCTCCACAAGAGAATCCCCTTCTCGAATGCCAGAAATCCCGTCTTGCACTTCTAAATATCGACCACTCCTTCTATCCACTAGCTTATGAACACCTGCAGACCTCTCATAAGACCACCCCGGAGGTAAATTGCTGATTTTGAATGGGACATGGGTTATTTTCTTCTTCTGAGCCCTGCTTGGTAAAACATTTTGTTTCCGGAAAAATTTTGACAACAGGCGGCAATATGGGACTGATTTCCTGTCTGATTTCTCCCGAGATTCCCAAATACTCCACAAGATAAGATGCCGAGCAGACAGAGCTGGTGTTCCTGTAACTAAAGCATGTAAGACCATCACCTCATATAATCTTACCTTCGCCTTGTCACCCATTCTTGGAAGCACATTCTGATTCAAGAAAATCAACAACAGTTTGGGCAGTGGTTTCAGATTTGCACGATCAAGAGACCATCGTGCCACGTTGATTCCTTCAGGTACCTGAAACATCTCATATATCATACTTCGCCACACATCTTCCTTGGCGACTTTACATGCTAGCATTGTGTCGGTAGGGTATGTATAAGGGGTCCCATCTGCTGTTCCCGAGTCAAAGTGAGCAATCCTATTTAAGTTAAAGAAGGATAGACTCACTGTTTTACCATTCACCATTCCTGTGAGTTGTGTTGTGACGGGAGGATTATCTCCTGGTTCTTTCTTCAAAGTAGACATCCATTCCAAAATTGCATCCACATAAATATCCTCAACTCCATCATTGTTGAAACTCAAGTGTTGTTCCCACCCCAATCTGGTGAAACATTCGACCACCCAAACCTCTCAAAATCCAACCGGTGAATCTGTCTTTCGCAGATCATCAATTTATCCGTGGACACTTGACTTGCCTTCATCTTCTTCAAGTACATTTCTGCTTGCACATCTGCACCCTTAAAAGATGATAGGCGTCTATTTTTTCTCCAAATGGGAAGTCCATCATCCCCATAATCCTCCTCTCTGAGTCGACTGCTCGTGTAGACTCATTGTCGGATTTATTTTCGGATTGAACATCTTGCATTTGAACTTCCTCGTCCTCAGATTCTTCAGTATAGATCACTCGCCCCCTTTTTGCTCAGGAGGACGAAGCAACCTCCTTTCCTTTCGATGATCCTGCGGCAGTTTTAGTTCTCACCATTTTACCTACATTTTCATGACCAAAGTTAGTGGAACATCATCACATGATCAACATCTATTTCAACACATTGCCACAACATTCACTTATCAAACACTATTTCTATAGTCATGAACTATTTAGAGGCAAACTAAATCCACTAACACCCAACATTAAACCACTTTCAATTCATGGTATAATCTGCGTTTTATTCATTTCTCACGACTCTCTTCTTCAAACTCTCTAGTTTGACCTTTTCCATTCATAATCACACATACAATGTTACCATCTACTAACATTACTTTCAAAATATTCATATGCATAATCAACCTCATAACATCTAATGAAAGAAGAAAATACACGTACCTTGATGCTTAAAAATGTATGAGATGAATGAAGATGCAAACTTGATTCCAAAAACCCGAAAATTCCCAAAATTTTTTGTAACCTTAACCCTTCGACATCACTCAAACGGCTGCGATTCACGCAAAATTAGCATAAGGGTTTTGTTCCTCTCGGAAAATCAAGCCAATTGCATATATAATATGCAAGATTTGGTGAAGAATTGAGAGAGTTGAGGTTGTTGGAAGTTAGGGTTTTGTAGTGGAAGAGGGAAGAATTGGAGAAGATTGGAGGGATTGATAGAAAAAAAAACGAATGTGGTGAAAAATTGTGGTTAAAAATGTTGGTTTGTTAGTTGTGGTTGAGATTTACCTAAAATTTGTGATGAAAACTGGGTTTCTGTACCCTGCGCGGACCCGACGTAAGTTACGTCCATATGGACGTAGCTTACGTCCTCTTCAGAATCTGGTTTCTTCGGCTAGGAGAACGTAAGGCAGAAGGGTGGGACGTAAAGAACCTTTCGGACGTAAGCTTACGCCCCAAGGACGTAAGTTACGTCCTTTTGCCATTTTTAATTTTATTTTATTTATTTTATTTTTTTATTTATTTTTTTATTTTTTTTATTTTTTTTTAAATTTTCACACTTATCACACAAAAATATAAAAACTACACACACACCATAGTTTTTTTTTTAAAATGTAGATATATATATACCTATATATATCCCCCCCGAACACACGTGTATTGTCCCAAATACACACCAGTCACGCGCAATGGGATTTTGTGACTCGGATTTGACTTGGCAACACTAAATGAGGGCTGAAATGGTCTATATTAAATTAAACAATGCAAAACAACAAATATTACAAGTTACCTTTCGTGGGTTGCCTCCCACGCAGCGCTAAGTTTACCTGTCGTTAGCCGGACTTTGCGGTGCTGTGATCAGATGGGTACCTCATCAAGAGTGCTCAACAACAAGCACTCGGATTGTTTGTCCGCCCCATTTATGTCATTTGGGTCAAGATATGGTTTAAGGCGGTGCCCATTCACCGTTTGCCTTAAATGGTCATCGAAGTCTTCAATCTCTACATCTCCAAAGTCGCCCACCCAAGTGATCAAATATGACCCGTCCATTTACTCTTTAGCTTTCCGGGAAATAGCTTTAGGCGTGAATTGTACAACCATCCTTTTGTCCGGCTTGAATTCCTTCAAACGAAGCTTGGCATCATGAACCCTCTTCATCTTGTCCTTGTATGCAGATGCGGTTTCATAGGCTTCGTCCCTTATTTCTTCTAACTCATTCAGCGCCAGTTGTCTTTGTTTACCTGCGCACTCATAATTCATGTTAACAGTTTTAACCGCCCACAAGGCACGATGAGTTAACTCTACAGGTAAATGACAACCCTTTCCATAGACCAACCGTAGGGAGTGGTTCCAATAGGCATCTTGTAAGCAGTACGATACGCCCATAAGGCATCATCTAGTTTAGTTAACCAATCCTTGCGGTCGGGTCGTACCGTTTTTTGCAAAATTTCTTTAATTTGCCTATTAGAAACCTCTACTTGTCCACTTGTTTGTGGATGGTATGGTGTTGCAATCCTATGGTCAACACCATAACATTTTAGAAGTTTGCCAAAGTTGAAGTTTTTGAAATGTGATCCCCCATCGCTTATTATCACGCGAGGGATACCAAATCTTGAAAAAATGTTGGTTTGAACAAACTTGCATACTACCTTATGGTCATTGGTCTTGGTGGCGATTGCTTCTATCCATTTAGAGACATAGTCGACCGCCACCAAGATATAGAGATTACCAAAGAATTTGGAAAGGGCCCATGAAGTCAATGCCCCAAACATCAAAGATTTCCACCACCAAATTGGTTGCATAGGCATTTCATCTCTTCTTGTCACACTCCCCGTTTGTTGGCATCTTATGCAATTCTTGGCAAATTCATGGGAGTCTTTGAAGATGGTCGGCCAATAAAAACCACAAGAAAGGACTTTGTGACCCGTTTTTTGTCCACTGAAATGTCCTCCACATGCCGATTCGTGAAGCATGCTCAATACACATGGGATCTCCTCATCCGGTAGACATCTTCGGATGATTTGGTCGGCTCCCACTTTGAAGTGGTCCGGTTCATCCCAAATGTAATGTTTTGCTTGAGCCTTGAAGTGTTGTTTCTTTCTTCTATTCCATCCTTCCGGCAATGTACCTGTAGCCAAATAGTTTGCAAAATGGGCATACCAGGGGTTATTGGTGGTGATAGACATGATGTATTCATCCGGGAATTGTTCATTTATCTCCGGCGTGGTATCTTCTTCCACCGGTTGAATTCTTGACAAATGATCTGCGACTACATTTTCACTTCCTTTCTTATCTCGGATCTCAAGATTGAATTCTTGTAATAACAAAATCCAACGAATCAACCTTGGTTTCGCGTCCTTTTTCTCCATGAGGTACCTAACAGCAGAATGGTCAGAATAGACAATAACCTTGCTACCCCATATATAGACCGAAATTTATCTAAAGCATATACCACCGCAAGTAATTCCTTCTCAGTTGTTGTATAATTCAATTGGGCATCTGAGAGGGTTTTACTTGCATAGTATATGGCAACGGGTTTCTTATCAACCCGTTGACCCAAGACAGCCCCAATAGCATAGTCACTTGCATCACACATTATTTCAAAAGGCAATTTCCAATTAGGTGATTGCAAGATTGGCGCTTCAATTATTTTTTGCTTCAAGATGTCAAAGGCTTTTACACATTCTTCATTAAACTCAAATATGGGGCATCTTTTAACAATAGATTACACAATGGTTTGGTTATGACACTAAATCCCTTTATGAATCTTCTATAAAAACCGGCATGCCCCAAGAATGACCTAATGCCCTTAACATTAGTGGGTGAGGTAAAGTGGAAATAACCTTCACTTTAGCATGGTCTACCTCTATCCCACGGCTAGACACAACATGACCCAATACTATCCCCTCTTGAACCATGAAATGGCTCTTTTCCTAACTAAGGACCAAATTGGTTTCAACACATCTTTTTAAAACTTTTTCTAATTGAAGCAAACATAATTCAAAAGTTGTGCCAAAAATTGAGAAATCATCCATGAAGATTTCTAATGACTCCCCCACCATATCTGAAAAGATACTCATCATACACCTTTGAAAGGTGGCGGGGGCATTACATAACCCAAAAGGCATTCGCCTAAATGCAAACGTGCCATAAGGGCAAGTAAATGTGGTCTTTTCCTGATCTTCAGGATGAATAGCTATTTGGTTATAACCTGAATAACCATCTAGAAAGCAATAAAATTTCTGACCTGATAGTTTCTCAACAATTTGATCAATAAATGGTAAGGGGAAATGATCTTTTGAGGTAGCAGCATTCAATTTCCTGTAATCAATACAAATTCTCCACCCGGTTACTGGCCGGGTAGCTACCTCGTTACCTGAGTCATCTTTAACAATTTGGATGCCCGCCTTTTTTGGTACAGTTTGTGTAGGGCTTACCCAAGTACTGTCAGAGATTGCAAAGATGATACCTGCATCTAGCCACTTCAATGCCTCCTTCTTGACTACCTCTCTCATGTTCGGGTTCAACCTTCGTTGGGCATCATGTGATGGTTTGACTTCCGGATCCGTGATGATTTTGTGCATAACAATTGAGGGGCTAATTCCTTTTAAATCCGCAATGGTCCATCCAATTGCCTCCTTGTTAGCAATCAACACCTCCATCAACGCACCTTCCTGTTCAATGGATAGATTAGAAGCAATAATAACAGGTAAAGTTTCATTCTTACCAAGGAAAGCATATTTTAAATGCTTTGGTAATTCTTTCAATTCAACTTGTGGTGGTTCTTGCAATGACGGTTTCAACCCGGTGTCGATCTTCTCGGGTAGTGGCTCCACTTGAACCGACCATGGTGGTCGTTCACTCCTCATAGCCACACTCATTATCTCCCTTTCTTCCTCCTCTAGTTGCTTTTCAGTTTCCACTCTCAACCTGTCAAACATGAAACAATCCTCCATTGTGTTTTCCTCATCAACGACCATGTCGCATAGAGGTGTACACTCATCAATAATGTCGGCTATGTAGCATTCATCATTAATGGAGGGTTAGTCATACCTGTAAATACATTAAGCCTCAACCTATTGTTACCAAATGTCATGTCAACCGTTCCCGTTTTGCAATTGATTTGAGCATTTGAAGTTGCCAAAAATGGTCTACCTAAGATAACCGTAGGTTGTTTGGTTTGATCTATGGAAACATAATCAAGTACTAAAAAGTCCACCGGTAATAAAAATTCTCAACTTTTACTATCACATCAGTAATTATCCCACGGGGAAGCTTGGGTGTTAAATCGGCTAATACCACGGTGGTCTTGGCTTTTTGAAGCGGACCAAAGTCGTATTGATCATACAAGCTACCCGGTAAAATACTTACACTGGCACCAAGATCCAAGAGTGCCCTTGTCATTTTGAATTCTCCCACTTGAAGAGGTATAATAGGCGCTCCCGGGTCTTGTAGCTTAGGTGGAAGGGCACCCGAAAGAATAGAGCTCACATTTTCAGTCAAATCAAGCTTTTTAGGAAATTTGTGAGCTCTCTTTTGGGTACATAGTTCTTTTAAGTACTTAGCATATGAAGGAACTTGTTTGATTGCATCTAAAAGTGGCAAATTAATTTTCACTTGTTTAAAAATCTCCCACATTTCATCTTGTTATGGACCTCTCTTCTTTACCACTTTTTGCAAGGGTGCCTTAAGAGCTTCGGAAAAGGGACAGTATTACCCTCTACCACCTTTTCCTTAGCCTTAGGAGTTTGTGTAACCTCAACAGGTTTGGTTTTAGATTTTTTAGAAAAATTTTCATTTTGACCCGTTTGGCTACTTTCACCCTCATCGTCACTTTCATCAGTAACATCTTCCACCACCCCTTCAACAAATTGGGGTGGTGGTGGTTTAACACCATTGTCAACTAACTTACCACTACGCAAAGTAAGTTTATTGATTGATACCTCGCGTGTGTTTTTAGAATTTGAACCTTGATGTTGTGGATTCACGGTTGTATCACTTGGCAATCTTCCACCACTTCCCTTAAGTCGGCCCAAATCTTCGGCTAGTTGACCAACTTGCCTTGTGAGAGCTTCATGTGATTTGTCTCTTACTTCATTTGCTCTCTTCATCTCCTTGATGTCATTGTTAGATTCTTTCACCATGTTCATAAGAGCATCTAACTTTGCATTCAACGAGTCATCTCCACCACCTTGGCTTCCCGATGGTCCCCTTGATTATAGTTGTAATTTCTTTGAAAGTTACCATCCCGATTGTAGCCTTGATTACCTCCTTGATTGTAGTTGCTCCTTTGGTAGCCACCTTGGTTGTAATTTCCCCTTTGATTGTTCCCTTGGCGGTTTTGATAGCCTTGTCCACCTTGATTGGCCGGTTGGAAGTTTGGGTTCATTTGGTTTGAAGGATTACCATACCTAAGGTTGGGATGGTTCCTCAAACCCGATGGTAGGTGTTTGAGTTCATGTCAAAAGGCTTCCGGTCTCCATAAACTTGATTCACCTCTTCGGTCCCTTGAGCCATGTTTACTTGACAACTTTCGGCTCTATGACCAATGTCCCCACATTCTTCACAAACCGCGAATTGAACCGCATTTACATCTTTCTTCTTCATGCGAGCTAACTCCCTTTCCACGCGACTATTCGATCTTTTGCACTTGAGTCAATGTCGGAGGTGGATTTTGGAATAGGGTGCTTTGCTTTCCTATCCGCGGATTCTTCGGCTCTTGAGTTCTTACTCATCCTTTCAAGGAACTCCCAATCCTCTTCCTCGGGGTTATTCAACAAGGTTCCATTGCTAGTAGACTTGAGGTATTTTCTTTCTTCTTTTGTCAATCCGTTCACAAAACTCTTCACTAGCTCCCAAAGCTCAATTTGGTGATGTGGACATTTCTTATCAACTCTTTGAAACGAGTAAAAGCTTCATGAAGTGGTTCTCCGGATTGTTGTTGGAATGTCCGGATCTCGTCCCTCATTTCATCCGTTTTGGCCATTGAATAGTATTCGTCAAGGAAGACTTGTTGCATTTCTCCCCATGTTCGAATGCTATTAGCCGCAAGGTTAAAAACCATAGCTTTGCCTTGTCCTTCAATGAAAATTGGAACAATCTTAAACGCACCTCATCTTGTGAGAAGTTGTGTCCTCCAATTGTGCCACATATGTCGGAGAATTCGGATATATGTGTGTAAGGCTCCTCCGTTGACATGCCATGAAAATGAAGTAAGATGTTGATGTAGTTAGGCTTGCAATCAAATGAACGCCTTCCTGGAATCGGTGGAACAATAGGAGAGACATTGTCCGATATGATGGGTCGGAACCTACCATTTACACCTTGTGTTCTAGCTCGTTGAGGTTGTTGACGTGGGGGACCATTCACTTCTTGATGCATTGGATATCTTCTTTGTGGTCCTTGATTAGCTACACCGACAAACTGAGGAATTTGGTTTGGGTTGGCATTCATGTTTGGATTCCTAAATTGGTTTTGTCTATGTTGACGGTTGTAGTTGTAGTTCTCATTCTCCTATACCCATGGTTCCATTCATTATAATTATCACCTTGGTAGCCATAATCACCATCATACCCTCCTTCATTGTAGAACCCCCCATTGCCTTCATTGTCATACTCATAATCATCACTATCACCCGTGTGATAGGTGTGAACACTCACCCGCTCGGGTGATTGGTAAGATGGAACACTAAATGGCTCATCGTCATGAATGGCATTTCTTAGCTCGTCTAAGTTTGGTGGGCCAAAGTGACCCATGGGGTTTTGGTTCACATGTTCAAAAAGTGGGTTACTATGGCTATGAGTTTGTCTACAGTTTGGGTTGGGATTACGGTCATTAGTGGGTGGTGGTGGTGGATTTTGTGGAGTTGGTGTTGTTGTGGTGGGGGTCGGTTGTTACTACCTCCCTCCATTTGGTTGGCTCGGTTTCCTTCTTGCAAAGCGTTCAATTTCCGGTTCAAACACCACGGAGAGGTTCTTCCGGATGCTCTAGTATGCATGCACTACCTGTGATCTACACAAATAACACAACCAGCATAACAAGGGAAAAAGAATGATGCAAAATAACCAAACACTTAAACAGAAAATTACAACTAGTCAACACAATTCTACCACAAAGCGCACTACTCCCCGGCAACGGCGCCAAAATTTGACCGGCTTGTCGCGTGCACTAGTCAAAGATAGTATTTGTACAGTTCCTTAGTACCAAAACTATGTAGCAAATGGTAAGAAGGGTGTCGAATCACAAGGAGTATATGGTTTTGTTTTTTAGACTTGAATTGGACTAACACAAAGGTTACTTAAAAATGATTAATAAAACTTGAGAACTTAGAACAATGGTTAACAAACTAAGTTTAATAATAAGGTTCACCCCCGGTTGATATCCTAAGGTTATGGTTCTACCAATCCAACTATCTTGCATCAAAGGTATGATTTATGCTAATGAGTTCATCGTTACAAGGTTTAGGTGTCAAGAATCGTCAACGTTAACACGGACAATAATACACTTCATTACACAAGAACATTCAAACTCTACATATACATAGCACACATGAACAACTCCATTTCTCAAAGACAAACTTCATAATCATTCATTCAATTTGGGAATTCAAGTTAAGCTCAAAGTACTAGCATAAATGTTTCAAGCACTCAAATACAAAACACAAAGATGCAATCTAGTTTTCAAAGTAAACAAACCATAGTCTTACAATACACGACCGGGGGAAAACCCAAAGAAGCTTAGCCTCTCATGTTTATTGAAGCGTGGAATCCGGTTGATGATCTTGGTTGCAACTCCATGGCACTTGGATTTGGAATCACTTTGATGATGATGAAAAATGAGTAGAGAAGTAGAGAAGAGCTCCAAAATCGCCCCTTTTTGTCTCTTCCCTCCGCCAATGTTCTCAGAACCGGATCGGACGTCGAACCGGACGGCTACTGGTTTTGGTGGTCGGCGGACCGGTCGGACCGGTCGGACCGGATGGACCGGATTTACTATATTTTAATTATATTTATATATTAAGTAATTAAAAATAAGTAATTTATATATGATTTATACATATATTTTATAGTTATATATAAAACTTAACTATATTTGTATATACAAGTACTAATTTATGGTTTAACACCCCGTTTTTACCCATTAAAAAAAAAAAAAAAAAAATTCAAAATCCGGTCGGAACCGAACCGGTTCGCCGGTCCAACCGGCGACTCGGTTCGAACCGGCCGGTTCAATGCTCCAAAAACGATCCACCCTCGACCGGACCGACCAGCCACCGATTCGCGGTCGAACCGGTCGGACCGGCCGGTCCGATCCGGTCCTAACAACATTGCTTCCCGCGTCTGCTGCTGCTTAATGTGTTTTTGCCCTAATTCCCCTTTAAATGTGGTCAAAATCCGAAAGTTTTGGTCAACCCAGGATAGGGACGTAAGTTACGTCCATAAGGACTTAAGTTACCCTCATCTCTTTTGTACGTCCTGAGCTACTGTCTTACGTCCTCAAATCAGGGAAATTAGGTTAAGGACGTAAGCTACGTCCTTGAGACGTAAGTTACGTCCCTTGCATAATTTTTGCCTCTGAGCTTCTTTTGTTGTCTTCTCGTGTTCCAGATCTCATCTATCTTTCCTTACGCTCAATTTCTTCCTTTTAGCTCCAAATACCTGTGTTTCATAAGCGGGACAAAGTGATTCCGTTCGATAATAAAATCCGTTAAACGCATACATTTAAACACTTAAAACATATACAAAACATGAACGCATCATTAGACCAGTGTCTCATGGAGTCCATTGGGAAGGTTAGATCCGGCCTACTGGGTATTGACTTGAACGGGGACGTGGGCCGCGAATTGGGGCTGGGAGATGGCATATCCATTGGGCCATATTGGTTCTGGTCAAGACCCGTGTGGGCTATTAGTTCTGGGCCTTTTCCTGGACCTCTGCCTAGATGAACTGCATCCAGCTTTATTCCTCTCAATACCAGCCGACATGCAGCCTATCGAGTATCTCAATGGTTCATTCCCCCCATGCACGGTAATTCATTTCTAGCATTTCCAGTAGGCATGCGTGACTGTTGTGGATCCCTATTAGAGCTTTTCACCTTACCACCCCAGACCGATGACATCATCTCATCGGAGCCTGCTGACCCGTCGGAATTCAGCTCCGGCGTTATTGTTTGGGACATACTGTCATCAATGAACGAGGGTAACCATGGTTTTGTTTCTTCAATGGCCCAACTTTGTATCTCTTCTTGTTCCATGCAATTATTATCGGCTCGTATACCGGCTTATTCGATTTGGTTAACACTGCCATTCTAGTGTGTGACATATTGGCATCCCAGATTGAAGCCTCCGAGCTCAGCACCACCTGGCCGAGTTCTCCCCCGATCTTGTCGAAAGTCTTTTTATCCCATAGGTGAATAGGAACACCGTGAATTCCAACCCCTGCAATCCTTTCGTATGCACTGGTTGTCCTTCCCAAAGCTCAAGTTTTGAAAACCAGTTTTTCCAAAGGTCCTCCTTGGAGGCAAAAGCCTTTGCATGGAGAGAGCATTGGAAAGTGAGGGCCACTAGGAAACCCCCGAGGTATCGAAGGATAAATTTTTCAGTAATGTCCATGTCTTCCAGTGATTGTAAACTGTTGAGCGGGTTGACATCATGGGCCCTTCCAATCAGACATGAATGACGCCAAGTTATGAGTGGTGTGGTGTCTCCCGATCCAACGTCCACCGTTATGTTTTGCTTGGTTCAGCGCCCGTGACCACATCCTTATAGGATGTACCAACTTTCGTTGTAAAACTCATGAACCCGACAAATCCTTGCTGAGCGTTACTGCTACGAAATTGTCTCTGCGGTGGTACGTTATACCTCTTCCCGTTTCTATCAAAACGGGCCACATTGACAGTTAGATAGAACTCTCCCCATTTTTGTTTTCGCCATCGACTTTTCCAGGGATAACGCATTTGCCATACCGTGGAATCTAACAAAACCGAATCGCCCCCCCTGCTTTATCCCGTTTGTAGGCAATGTAAGCATCGATCACCTCACCATATTTCAGGAAGGTCTTCTTGAGTTCTTCCAACGTACATTCCTCAGGCAGATTAGCGACGAAGAACGTAGATAGATTCTGTCTCTGCGGTCTACCATTGACTCTAAAAGTAGCGGCTTCTTGTCTTTTCCTTGATTTAGACTTGACTTCATGCCATCCTTGATCGCCATTAGCGTCTTGGTTATCCTTTGCCGGTCTTCTAATGTTGACGTCGTCTTGCTCCGCGTCTTCAGCTCTTCTCGCCATCCTGGGAGGTAGTTATCGCCGATGAAACACACAAGTACACAACTCGAATTCTTACATATGTATCTAGTTATAATATTATGATATATGAATCGATTTAGACGAACTCTATCGGTCGATGAAGTAATAAATTTTTTTTTTACTTAAAAAAAATCTAATGTTTAGTAACGCTCTTTGGGATATGAAACGACAAAATATATTTTGGTGACTGCCACAACTTTTTGTTTCAAAATGTAAACCAATGTTTTCAAAACCGGACCGGAAAGCGAACCGGACGGCTTAGAGGTTCACTGGTTGGACCGGTCGGACCGGTCGGACCGGATTACGAACCGGATGACGTCATAAATATTTAAAAAAATATAAAAAAATTCCAAATATTTATATTAACGAACCGATGTTCCTTAATCCAAACAACATCCAAAATACATACCATTCAAGTAAACATAGTCCAAATTAACGAACATGTGTTCCTTAATCCATATCCAATATATTTTCTATAAAAAAAAAACAAAAAAAAAATCCAAAAACCGGTTCAACCCGGTTCGCCGGTTCCGGTCGGACCGGTCAACCGCGCGAACCGGCCGGTTATGAAGAAAACGGTCTAAAACCAACGAACCGACCGGCAAATGCACCGAGTCCCGGTCCGGTCCAATTTCGAAACCATTGATGTAAACATTAATGATATCATATGAACTTGTAGTTGTCTTGGAAATAAATGCTAGTAATGTTACACTGTGGTCATGCTAAACAGCTGAGGGTCATCAATTATTTTGATGCTTCTGTTTATTTCTTTACTAGGTTAGTACCCGTGTGTTACACGAAATTAAATAAATAAAATTTAAATAATTAGTAATAAAAATTTACATGTTACAAAATCATGTTTGAAAATAATATATGATTATAATTACGTACAAATATCTACTTTATGTAAACAAACAATGATGCATTTTTTTAAACTTTTGTTTTATAAAATAACTGTGATTTTTAAATATTTATTTTAAGAAAAATGAATTAAAAAATAGTTAGTTGTTCTCTGTATTTTATAAAAATATTGTTTTTAATAAGTGTGCTTTTAATAAAAGTATAGGTTTTTAATTTATTAAGTTATATATTTTTTAATTTGAAAATGGTATGAATAATATTATTAGTATTCTATTATTATTAATAAAAGAGAAATGAGAAAATTTAGTGATGAGTTTTATAATTGTGTCATGTTTATTATATTTTTTTAGATAGATAGATAGATCGATCGATAGACTAAAAACTCATTAATTAAACGAATTATAATTAGTAATAAACACAATACTTACATTATAAATATTTTAATATTAAATATAATTAAATTATATAGACGTAATAGTTGAAGAAATAAAATAATTTATACCATTTTAAACCCTTTATCTAAATAGTTTATTTTTAAATTCATTCGTTTTAAGATCTTCTATAAAAAAATATTTTTATATAAATTCTGTTTTTAAAACTCTGGTTTGTAATTATTCTAGTTGTTTTAGTAAGACTATTTTTTTTAAATTACCTTTTTATAATTTTTTAAAACAAAATGATTTAAAATATTTTATTTCAAAAAGGTCTATTGTTTTAGAAATTTCATATTATATAATATTTTGTTTGTTTTACTATTCGGTTATAATCAAATGATGTGATTTTTTTTTAATTCCTTAGTAAATCTATTTTTTAAAAAGATGGTTTGATTTAAAAAAATATATATAAGAGAGAGAAATGTAACAATTAATAAAATTTATTTTTTATAAAAGTGAGAATTTGTATGAGTGTTTAAATTAGTACAATACTCTTTTAAAGGGAAATTTAATGTGTCGATGTTTAGAAAAAGGACAAGTGATAAAAACAGATTAAAAGAATGATAAACGGGTAATAAAAACTTTGATTTATTAGATGTTATAGATTGGCTGGCATATCTTTTTCATTGACATCAAATTTCATTAATCAAAAGAAATATTGGCTAGCATATCTACAGCTTCATCTAATTAATAGGAAGGTTTGCCCAATTTTTTAATTATTTATGTATACAATCAATTTTGAGTGAAAAATCAAAGAAACGTGTTCTGTTATGTTATGTTTGACAGAAAATAAAGTTGGAAAATTAGTAGAGTATTTATAAAATTGCTATATATTACAATTAAAATAAAGTATGTGAATGTAATAGGCCTTTGTAATTCTCTAATTAAAATGGTTTTCGATACACACCTCTAATCTATCTTCTATCTATTATAATAAAAGAGTAAGTTCGTATGACACGCGTCACCACCCACAATTCTCCTCATCAAAAGTTCCCGCCTCTCTCTTCCTATTAAATAATTACCCTATTTCTAATAATATTATTTAATATCTTTTTAGATTAAAATATTTTTTATAAATTAAGAAAAATATTTGTTATTAATTGTATTTCAAAATATTTAAATTTTTATAAGTAATACTTTTTTCTAAAATATCAACTTTGTTAAAATATGATATATTAAAAATTACTATTTTTAAAAAGTAAATTATTTAAAAACCAAAATAATTTAGTTTAGGAGTTATG
This sequence comes from Flaveria linearis, assembly GCA_024085815.1. Classification (NCBI taxonomy): domain Eukaryota; kingdom Viridiplantae; phylum Streptophyta; class Magnoliopsida; order Asterales; family Asteraceae; genus Flaveria; species Flaveria linearis. The sequence goes on from CM044011.1 coordinate 72,690,287, forward strand.
ATAATAAAAATTTTAAAAAAAATATATTTATACGGTTTGTTTTAGAACAAATCTATCTATTATAATAAAAGAGTAACTTCGTATGACACGTGTAACCACCATAATTCTCCTCATCAAAATGTTCCCGCCTCTCTCTCTCCTATTAATAATTACCCTATTTGCTAATAATATTATTTAATATCTTTTTAGATTAAAATATTTTTTTTATAAATTAAGAAAATATTTGTTATTAATTGTATTTCAAATAAATAAATTTTTATAAGTAATATTTTTTTTTCTAAAATATCAAACTTTGTTAAAAATATGATATATTATAAAATTACTATTTTTAAAAAGTAAATTATTTAAAAACCAAAAATAATTTAGTTTAGGAGTTATGATAATAAAATATTTTAAAAATGATATTTTTATACGGTTTGTTTTAGAATAAAATATTATTTTTAAAAAAAATTAAAACAAAGTTATAAAATGTTGATATCACTGTTTTATTACTTATATTACCTACTTATGTCTAATTTCAGTCATATCATATTAAAGTATCATTTATTTTCCATAATTTTTATTATATAATATTTTATTTATTCACACCCGTGTAATACACGGTTAAAGTTTTCTACTAGTTCATTATACATGAATGATTTTTGTTGGCAAATATCTATCTTCATATAAACTAATCGGCTTGAAATTGTGATAACAGTTGTATATTTGCATAAATGTAATTTCATAACAACCCTTAAATATTGTTGATTTCATCAGTCAAGACTCTTTCTCTGTTACATTAAGAATTTTCTAAAACTTTAAAATCATACAAGTATTTAATTATATCTTATCATACTTTTACAATTGATCACTCATTACGCTAATCTACTTTTAAATTTATATCAATGTTCATCATAGATCAGACCCTGCTCTTCAGCGAGATACACTGGGTATGTTTGTTTTTTTTTTTCATCATAGAATTAATTACTTCAATCATTTAGTGAAGAGCAATAAAACATATCTACTGCATACCTTGATAAAGTTGTATTACAAAAGTCTTCGTAATCATATTTTATGGGTCCAGTTAATAGATTCCACGAGATTTTAAATCAACATTTCAAAATTTCTATACGTGTCGTATAGCCCCATACGCGTCATATAGAGGTGGTCGTATAGGGCTATATGTGTCGTATAAGACTATATGTGTCGTATAGTAATCTGACAGCCCCCTGAATTTTTCCTCGTAGTCAGTGTCAAAATTCATTATACGCGTCGTATAGTCCTATACTGTCGTATAGGGGGTCGTATAGGACTATATGTGACGTATAGCAATCTAACAGCCCCCATGAATTTTCCTCGTTTTTTCATTGTTTTCGACCCAATACGCCGCGTACGGTACCATACGCGACGTATAGACGGGCGTTGATTTATCCAAGTAGTGTCTATTTAGTAGGTCCCTATTTTATTTACCAGCACGTCTTGTTTTTACTTTTTATTTTTTGAATTATTACTTTTTTATAACAGTTACCCTATGCCCTATAACAAAAGCCATTTCAAACAATCGATTTTATTCCATGTAAAGTTTATCTTCCTTCACACACTTGTTTTTTTTTTCTTACAGTAAATTTATTCTCCCTCAAGCTTCCATAATTCTATTTAAACATTTCAAATTTTCAAACATTCATCTTCTTCAACGTATCAATCCCTCAGAAACACAAACAACCACTGTAATTCTTCAATTTTCCGTTCACCGGAAATGCTCTGCTGCAGAGGCAAATCGGCGAAATGTCAAAGAGATGGATCGGTGCGGTACACCTCAATGTCTACGATCTCACGTCCATCAACGGCTACGGTTATTGGCTCGGCATCGGCGTTTATCACTCCGGCGTTCAAGGTTCCGATCTCGTAACTTGTTTCCTAAGTTTCTCCAGTTTTTGATGTGTTTGATGTTTTTGATTCTATCGATTCAGTAATCATGTATCATTTGATCGATTTGAATGATTTGGTTGAGATTTTAGTTTGTGTAAACTTGAGTTTGAGTTTTGAGTGTTTGAATCGTGATTCTGTAGTTCATGGAGTGGAATATGCATTCGGATCTCACGAACATTCGAGCACCGGAATCTTCGAAGGAGAACCGAAGCGATGCGATGGATTTGCGTTTCGGAAGCAGATTCTGATCGGATTCACAAGAGAAGAATCGGAGAGAAGTTAGAAGAGTGATGGAAGATCTGGCCGAAGATTACAAAGGTATTCGTACAATCTCATCACCAAAAACTGTAATCATTCTGCAACGATGCGTGTGTTCGTCTCACCGGAAACACGATTCCGAAGTGGATCAATCGTCTCGCTAGAATAGGTACGTCAATTCATCGTTACATCAATTCATCGTTACGTCAATCATCGTTTAGAGTTACGAATTCGAGATCGATTTATGTTCGGATTCTGATTTTGTTTCGGTGAGATTTACAGGTTCGTTGTGCAATTGTATAATTCCGGCGAGTTTAGGCGCGATTAGAGTTGGAATTGAGGATATAAGGTGTGTATGAGGGAGAAATTAGGAAGAAATGGAGGAGTGGATCTAGAAGGTTCTGTTCATCTTCGAGTTCGTCGTTGTCGTCGGAGAAATCATCGTTTGAATCGCCTCCGTGAGTCGGAGCAGAAGTCACCGGAGTATGAGTTCTCGTACTCCATCTTTTGCTTTGATTCGTACTTCTTCTTCTTCATCTTCATCCTAGCATCGTCAATTGCATTTTGTTGTTTAATTTAATTAATTTATGTTCGTTTTACTAATTGTTTCTAAAAGAAATTGATATTTTGTTACTCGTATTCTTTTGTTTATGAATAGATCATTGACTCGATGACTTGATCGGACTCGACCCGGGGTTCAACCCGGTTCCAACTTGTTTCAACTTCTTAACGTTTCAGAAGTTTTAATGGTTTATACTGTTTGTTTTGCGAGTAGCTCGTCTTAATGGTTCAAACATTTGTCTCTGAATTATTAAGCATTATACTAATATTAAAATGGTTAACACTCCTTATCTGAATTGATTAAATATTTGACATTGAATAGTGAAGCGTATGTTAGTTTTTAATGATTCAGACCTTTTAATGCTTTAACATTTAATGATTCAGGCATTTTATTGATTCAGTAGTTAATAATTTATAAATTGCCAAATGATGCTCAAACTCATAATCAAAAGTGTATCAGCACAAGCTGATTAGATATGTTTTTTATATTTGACATGTCATTACAATAAGCTATATTTTATCTCATCTTGTTGGTTAATAGAATATAACACTAATGAGCTCTTGCATTAAAAAAAAGTCCAAAAACAAAATGTAGATAAATGGGTCAAGTAAGATTAAAGAAGGACGAATCTCTGTATGAATCGTACGATTTATTTTAATAAAATACTAAATGTTAATTCTTAAGCATGAAGCTTTTAATTATAATATTATAATAAATATATATATAGTCTAGAAGTAAACGAGCCTAATTTCCTTTTCAAATCGTAGCTACTTTAAAAAGTAATATTTAATTGTAAACCGTAACTAAGTGTGTTGTTGTAAAACCGAGTGTATGAACTTAAATTTAGAATGGATTGATATTATATGCTTTTTAGGTATCTATTAAAATTTTAGAAATTTTAGATGTCGTTTTGTTATACATTAAAATTTTTCAATTCGTTTCAGTTCGGGTCGGATCACATGATAAAAAGATAAAATCACACACTGAAACACAAATAAATAATAATAATAGTTGATCAATAACAAAATAAAACTACAATAACACTACAAAGCTTTCTACGGTTTTTTTTTTTTACTAAATCTAGAAAAATATTCTTAAGCAATTATTGTTTAACATATAATTTAGAATGGATTGATATTATATGCTTTTAGGTATCTATTAAATTTAGAAATTTTAGATGTCGTTTTGTTATACATTAAAATTTTTCAATTCGTTTCAGTTCGGGTCGGATCACATGATAAAAAGATAAAAATCACACTGAAACACAATAAATAATAATAATAGGTGATCAATAACAAAATAAAACTACAATAACACTACAAAGCTTTCTACGGTTTTTTTTTTGAACTAAATCTAGAAAAATATTCTTAGCAATTATTGTTTACACATAAAAAAAACATCATTCAAATTTTCATCACCAAAAATAAGTAAGTTGGATGTTATTTTGTCAAAGGTTCCCAAACTTTTGAATTTATATAATTACCTTGTTTGTTTGGTCTTTTGTCTTGACGTTTTGTCCAGGGTTGTTTAGAATCGAATTAAGAAAGGGGAGTGTAGCACATGCAAATTAGTGATCAAACAATCAACCGTTCAATTGCCGCCTAGTATTGTAATTATATAAATTGTAATACAATATTTGGTTAATTGTTTAGTGGCTAATGAAGTAATAAGATTAATGTTATAAATAGATGTTGGGTATTTAGGTAGTTAAGTTTATAAAAAATTAACTAGTATTTATCCGCTCGAAAAACCAAATTCTTTGCCGACTGAACACTAAAAGTGAAAACCAAGCAATGTAACCGACGCGTTTATGTATATTAAGGGTGGCTCAGAACCGATGGCAGGTTGCGGCTGCAAACAATAATGACTGCCAAGCCGAGACACAAAAACACAGTTTCGATGAATCATCATAGCCACAAAGTAACCGAAGTCAACAATATTTCAACTCCTAATAATAAAAAAAAACAATGCCGTATATTCATTGAGTTGTTGTGACTGGCTGACTGCAAATCCCATATAAATCATAGATTTTGCCTAGTATCAAAAGAACATAAAGTTCTATATTCTTTCCACCCTTTTCAAATATATGGGATAATAACATTTGGCTCAGACATGATCATTGTTGGTGGCTGCGGTCCATCAAAGCATGGCTGCCATGACAGGACAATAACATGTATTTTATCGATCATCACAACTAGTAAACTTAATCACACACAAACAGAGACAGCATGCACCCAAAAAAAAACCAAGGCCATTGCAACCATATATCGTCGACAACTTTAGTGTCATTAGGTAACACCAAATTCATAAACAAGTCTCACATGACCCTAGAGTCATCATCATCGATAAACCAAGAGCAACATCCAATCTTAATAGAATCAAGTTGTAGATCCAAGTTTAGGTCAACACGAATATATCAACTAAATAAAAGACAGAACATGAAAGGTGTGTAAGAAACGAAAACCAAAACACCATCGTTGACCAGCTAACCATCACATACCCAACATAACACTATCAAACCAAGCATCACGACGTGAGCAACATATCGTCGCCACTGAGGCAAGAGAAGCTATTGTGCAAAAAGGAACGAACATGATGGAAACTAATAAGAGAAATAGGAAACACAGCAAGCACCACGGCTCGAGACGATTTTACTCGCCACCTAGGGCACGAAAAACAGTGGAGGAGACGGGAAACCCGTCCATGCACCCGGTAGCGATGATGGTGGGGGGGGGGGAGACCAGAGACAACAACCGCATCACACTGATGTGGGCGTTGCCAAAAAAGGGTCGTCAACCGGCGAGGGTGATGGAAATCGGTCAAGCCGGAAAACCCAACGCATTTACACGACGATTGTCGGCCACCTCACATCGGATCCATCACATGAACCACACGCCGGCGTCGGATTTTGAGCAAGCCAAAGAGGTCACTACCTCCATGACCGGAAACCCTAAAACCCCTTTCGCAAAATACGTTGGAACCACAACCCGCAAAAGTAAAATTGTGTTATAAAGGTATAAGGAGGGGGCAAAACGCAAAAACACGAAACGTGTATGGCAAGTATCTAAAGAACATAAACATCACTATTCCTTTCCACTTTTTTTAAATGTATAGGGTAATGGAGTAATAGGTTTAATTGTCTAAATAGTTATTAGATTTATTTTTTTTAAGATATATGTTAATTAGTCTATAACTGTAAAATTTTGAATTTTAAATTGACTCTTTTATTGGGGTCGGGGTTAAAGTTTTCTTGAGGGTCGGGGACTAAATTTTTTGGAGGTCGGTCAAGATTACATCAAATATATACCGAGAAAAAAAAATTATAGGGTGTGGGAACTTTGGTCCGCCCCTAGCATGACATGTCTCATGACTATTTAAAAAATCGAATTCTATTTTTTAAAAAATAGCTATTTGAATTTTTTTTAGCAAATTTCATCAAAGTATCCAAATTATATGACAATAGGTGGGTTGTACTCAGTTAATCATGTTTATGATGGGTTCGCTTCTGAATAAAATGAACATGAAAACGTAAAAAAAAAATACTCATGTAATTGACAAACCTTGGTTTTAATTAAATTTATATAAAATGCAGATAAGAATGAGTAAAACTTGTTATATCTAAATCTCTTCAGATTTAAGTATAGGATGCATTATTTTTTAAAAGTTATAAAAAAATAACAAAAACATAGTGTTATAGTAAAAATAATATTTAATTTAAAAAGACTCAAAATGTTTCATCCTATTGTTTTAAAGGAATTGATATATTTGTCATTGTGTTAGGTGCGTCAGATCGTTGTGTATAATATATTAGGTCAATGTATAAAATATTATTTCATTGTTTCAAATAGTTTTTTATAATTTTTTATGCATTCATCATTGTGTTATACATTTTACATCATTTCAAGTTATTTTTATTAGTTTTTATATATTATATAAACTTGTTATTATTTTATAATTGTATGTCGCAGTATATTATTATATATTGCAATTAGAGATACATAATGATGTTATTTTACTAATTTATTTTTTAAAACTTATAATTTCCGATATAACACAATGACGAACATAAACACAGCGAGAATATTATCATTATTTTACGTTTTATATCATTTTTGTTATCTTAGATTAACTAGTTGTTAATTTATCATGTGTTTTACATACTAGAATTACACAGCTGCTTTATTTCACCATTATATTTTTCAACACAATAACGTTCAGGAAAAAACACAAGAATTAATAAAAAAATATAATGAACTATACTAAAGATAAAATTATTATATTTTTCATGAGCTGAAATACATAAAAAATATTATATTTTATATAATGATATTATACTCGGTTTAAACATAAAAAATATTGGTTTTGATGGTGTAATTTTATTAAAAATATTATATATAAAAGTTATGAACATTTTAAAAAAGTAAAGAAACTTAAAGAAAAATTAAAAAGTGCTTATGCTTAAATGTCTTTCTAACAAACTTCTTGCTTTCAGTTTGATCTCAACCATTGATTATGAAGATTGATATTTAAGATATATGCTTATATTTTTTAGAGTTATTTTCTTTTTATTTAAACCCTTTCCATTAAAAATCATAAAAAAATTAAAGATAAGAAAAGTATCATAGAGGATATATGAAAGGAATAAAACTATACCATCGCATGCTGTGGTACAATAATTTAAAAAGGTAATTTAACTAAACATTTGCGTATTGCGGCTGAGACGCACAACAGTATTAATGTGGTTAATGACACGTTTTGTTGCGTTTAGAACTTCATTATACACGTGGTCTAATCATTAAAAAAGTAATATAAATGAAATAAATATTAGAAAAGAAAATTCAAAAAATTAAATTAAATAAAAATATATAAGTAGTAAAACAAGGTAAAAAAAAATGTGGCCGATGGGGATTGAACCCGAGTCAAAGCTTTGTAGAGAAAAAGAACAAACCACCGCACCAAAACCACAATGAAGATAGACTTTTTAATGACAAATGTGCGACTCTGCTTCGGAGTATAGGTGTTATCTTAATCGTGCCCACCTATCCGTATTGCAACCTGAACCGCACTCCCAACCCTCTCAGGAGGAAACACATCGCTAAAAAAACCACCTGACTCAATTATGATCATTTTTCTCAAAATGATACTTGAAACCATGATCTTCTAACATTTACATGTCATGTATATCTCAACTTATTGAGAGATAAATATCATTGGTACGAAGATAGACTTCTTAAAATGATTATTTTATATTTGTTTAAATTCGTAATAAAAAAACTTCCACCGACACTTGTAATTCCAAAAGTATTATTCTTGCGATTTTCCCAGAGAAAAGAGTCTTGTTGTTTGCCTTTACAGGGGAAAGAATAGCCTGTGAATGAGGGTCCGACAATACCTGTAACAGCCCCACGTATTCATCTTTATTTTTTTAGTAATAATATTGAACCAACATAGGATCCCTTTGGTTGGTTAAAAAATCTACTACAATTATCTAGTCAATCTAAAGATCATGCTAGATGCAGGATCTGCAAAGATACAATCACAAATTAATGCATCACATCAAACCAAACAAAATACCCACATGTGAGCAAACGATTGTTCTTTTTTCCAAAATAAATGAATGGATGTTTAAATGGTAACCTAGAATGATAAGGTTTGTGAATGGTGGCTTTGTTTTCGTGGACTATATATTTTAAATTATATATATATATATATATCTCTACTCCTTATAATACAGGAAGGATGGGCAGGAGGGTAATTTCACCCCTCCTGTAAGACGCGCCCGTTCATCATACCCAGGACTCCTCCACCGGCCGTTACCCCTCCATCGGAGGGTCTCTCATTAACTCCATCGGTCGTTACCCCTCCATCGGAGGGTCTCTCATTAACCGGCAGTGGACCGCCGGCCTTCCGAAACCGAACTGCATTGATTGTCTCGCCTTCACTTGAAGGAATTATGGTCCTCCAGGTACATACCTAAATCCGAAACTCCCTAATCCCTCCGCCTGGGAGTCTCAACATACCCGATCCCGATTCGCAATTGAAGGTGATGCTCCTCTTCCGTACTTTCCTTTGCTGATTTCCCCCACTCTTCATCCTCATACATCCACTAATTTCGCAGGTTACATGTATCCACACTGATTTCCTTCTCTTCATACTCGCACAGGTGATTTAGGTTTCTGTGTTATTTTTGTTCATGTTAATTGAATCTTCTAATTTCTTTATTCGAAAGTGTGTATTTTGTGCATGTTTGATTTGAATGAAGCTGTGTTCTTGGTCACGCACATGTTTCTTTACATTTATTTTATGTTGCAAGCGTATGAAATTTCTGAATTTGTACATTAGAATTACAAATTGTTTGGTTTGAAGGATGTTAGGTTTTAGTAATTCCGGCCCGATTGCGTTTTATACACAAATTAGGGGGATGCCCAATGCGGGATGTTGAACTTACGGATTTGTGGTTAATCGTTGATGTAATTTATGTCAACTGAGGTTAAGCATGTATGTGTCGATTACAATTTGCGTTTGTTTTGGTGAGTTGTGCTTGCAGACTCATACGTGTGCTCATCATTCTGGGATTATGATCAACAGGTGTTATTGTGTTATTATTCATTCACCTACTGTTTCTTCTTCTATGAGTAATTTGAAGTAGTGGTTTGGAATTATGCTTTGGGTTAGCCCTGTTTTGTCATGTCAACGCTATGTTCTGGTGTGTTGTGAACAATGGGTGGAGCAGCATGCCTTAATGTTTCCAGGTACACAATTTTCCATATTCTCTTTGATTATGCCAATTTCAACCTTGTAAAGTTTTGGTGTTATTCTTATTATTTTCTGTTTGTGAACTTAGGGAAGCTTTAAAAATCTAAAGGCTATATGGAATGTTGGTGTCATGGTACAAGTTTCTTGAATTTTCTGCTCCTTACACTTTATGAATATTTTACCAATTGTATATTGTCTTCATAATCCTGGGTCTCACGAAACAGGTGGGTCAGGTATACCTGGTTCGGGTCAAAGGAGATTGTTCTAAAATTATAATTTGGTTAGGGTCAAAACAGTTTTGACCAGAATGGGTTCGGGTTAAAGCAGTGTCTTATAAAAAAAATATTCAAATGGGTTCTGCTGGAGTGCTGGTGGTGTCGACCTATTTGGACCTATTCTAAGTTAGATGGTTTCATGAGATTCCTGTTATATAATGTCATGAAACTCAGTTGAAGGTAACCAAAAACTAGAGTTCATGCTATATTTCATGAAACTCGGGATTGTTTTTCTTTGTGTTTTAGAAACATAAAGTATAGTGTAAGTCCTGAAATGGTCAATCGAAATTAGGAGAAATGAGATGTTGGAGTACTTGTGAATTTTGATGAAATGTTAGTCTATGAGCATTAGCCAACTTTTAATCTATTATAAGCCACTCAAATATAATAAGAATGTACTTCGATTGCTATACTTTCAGCTCATTACAACATCAACGGGTTCGGGTCAAAACGAGTAATTTTAAGCATGGGTATTACACACTTGAAGGTACATATCGGGGCAGTTTGGATGTTGCAAGTATGTGACTTTAGATTTCGCATTTGAGTTTGTTTAGCGTCATTGTCTGACCATGATTTTAGGTTTTATTAATTTTAAAAATTGCAAGTTTGAGCTGAAGAAGCGGTGGGAAACGAAAGACCAAATCAAGACACAAAGTTGAGAGAAGGCAGATGCAATTCAATTAAAACTTACCCAACCCTTAGTAGTGTCATTTTGCACAAAGTTTTACGGTATTTCGGTGTTTTTAAAATCTCAATTTCACTATTTTAAGTGAAACTATATTATATTCTTCCAAGGATTTGTATATATAACTTATGAAACAAGTATCGCTATGTAAATAGTCGCCCCCGCCGCATGGTGTTATTGCTCCATTCCGTATATACACACAAGTCCACAATCAGTGGCAAATGACAGACCTTTGCCCTGTTTGTTTTGATGTCACGCACCAGCAGTCGCCCGTATTTTCTTTGTTGCAGCTACCGGAGGCTTGGATGCTGCTGCTGGTTTCCGACCGCCCTTCTTATTCTAGGTTAAGGTTTTCGATTTCAAGGTTTTCGATTCATTTGGTTTGATATTATCTGTATTTTGGGTGATTATGGTTGTGATTTGCCTTTGTTGTTAAGCCTCTTTTGCTATGTGTCTACAACCAATTAGGAGTAACAGGTAGGTGGCAAATTACAGACACTTGCCTTGTTTGTTTTGATGTATTAGACGACGCACCAGCAGCCCCCTCCCCCTCTTTTCTTTGTTGCAGCCACTTTCATCTTTTTTGGATTGATTTTAATCACTTTCAATTGGGGCGCAGAATAAAGATGCAGGGTACATTGAAAATCAACAACAGAACATTGCTGATGCCATTGATTTACTCCCATGACTTACAACTAGCATTGATGTGAACTTAAAGTTCACAAGGTATGTTCTTTTTTCTTGGTTTTCCCCTTCCTAGCCTTAAATTCATGACATAAGATATTGAATTGCTGCTTAATTGTTGCAGAATTGATGACTTTGAGTTCACTACAGAGTGTGCAATATTCGATTTATTGGACATACCACTTTACCACGGTTGGATTGTTGACACTCAGGCATGTTCTCTTAACATGTGTGTGTAATATGGGCATCTAACATCTGTTTCTTATTATTTCAACTTCTGCCACTCCTGTTGCAGCTAGACCTTGGGTGGCAATGTTGGCATGCTTTACATATTGCTTTTAGCATTATTTAAATTATTTTTTAAATTTGATTTCGTATAGATTATCTATACAGTCAAAATTTATATGATTATGAATAATTACTTGCTGATGTATGTTTCATTCTATACACAAGACAACAATGCAACACAATTGGTATTAACGGCTCATAGAGAGGCAGTGAACTCGTTAGCTAGAAATACTAATACACAATTAGGAAAAGTTCTGTTGCAACTGCTGCAAATTATTGTACAAAAGTTAATAATAAAGTTTATTATTATCTTCATTATTTTCTTATTCCAAGCTTCAATAATGAGAATTGGAAGGAAAGAGACGGAACTCCTCTTCAAAAGTTTAAGATAACATATTTTTATAAAAGCTATGATGTTGCTAATTTTATAACAACTTGTTGTATGGATGAGCGTGCTTTATTTTTATGTTTTTTTTTCATAGCCTCAAAATAGTTTGAATTTGTATGGATGTGGGAGGACACAACAAGGTGTAGAAGCTTTGCAGAAGCTTTTGCTAAGAATGGTGGTGAAAGATTTTAGTTATGTTTTATGATCTGCAGGTCTTTAGACGGTCTTGAAGTTGAGATGTTGCAGGGTCAAAAGTTACAGGTACTTTCGATCATATCTATTTCATTGCACCATTGCAAATTTTTGTTTGGCTGTTTGACCTTTAAATTCGAAAAGACAACCAAACTATGTGGTGGTTGAAATATTGAAAAAAGATAGGTTACCTTATTGATTTATGAAACTTAAGGTTGAATGAAAGGGTATAGTCGTCATTTTATACCTAAATGTTCTCATTGTTCACAACAGTTAATAGCCTTTTATAAATGCAGTGGATGTGCTAACTGATTTTAATAAAATTTTAAGTTTTTAAACATATCAAACTGGGATTATAACTTCTTTGATTAGTTTGAACAGTATAGTTTTTATCATTCTGATTTGCTGAGGGTTTTATAATTTTCTATCATAGGCTTTTGATTCAATTTACGAACATCCCAAATTGGGTTTTTTTTGTTTTAGGCTTCTATGACAATTATTTTATTTATGTTGGGAGCATGTTGAGATTAGTTATATCATTTGTTTGTTTGAGGTTAATATCTACGCTTGAAATACATATCCTTTCTTGTTAAAGAGGAGGTATGCTTCATACTTCATAGATTTGTTTTCTATATTGACTTTCATGTGCTAACAGAAAGCTTACATCATGATTAAAATTCATGTTATTGGGTTTGCGAACCATTCACTTAACTTGGAAGGTGGCCTGGTCACAAACTAAAATTGGAAGATTTTGGCTAGAAATTTGTCATCACGAAACCGGTTTGGAGATTGACAAAGCATTATCAACGCTCCAACTTGCTTTAAATCAGATTATAAAATGAGATGAATTTGAACTGCAAAGAACAAAGGAAAGCTCCAACTTGCACAAGGTGAAGTAAAACAAACCATCCATACACTCTGGATTTTGATCTTGGTAGTAGTTTAGGGAGAGACTGATAACTTATTAAGGGCGTAATGGGTCATAACAAGTTTACGTCAAAAAAGTCATTTCTAATATGGGTCAAAACGGGTTGGGTTTCACGTGCCACCAGTTGCTCATGATGGCCAAATCTATAACGCTTAACATTACCAATACCCGAGTCCATACTTTCAACCAGTGGATCCTACTCAACAACTACAAACCCCAAAAAGGTGAGAATACACCATCTGCATCTACTAAACAATCATATTATCTTGCAGTCTTACTTATTTATATATTGTTAGTTATTACATTCTTTTGGTTAGTCATAGTGCGAACCCCCAATACAAAGACATTAAACTAAGAAGTTGTATGTTATGAAGTTGACAGAACATGACCAGTGACCTAATATTTTTTCAATGATGTGTGGAATTCATGTTACAAGGAAATAATTGGTTTAGGATTTAAACGCTGCCAAAAAGGTAATTTTGAATTAAATATTCACCGGTTGATGGGCATTCTTGCATTAGTGTGCTTAGCATTTAGGCCATAGGTGATGTTAAAAGCAAATGAATCTTATCCATTTTGACTTGGTGGAAGGGATTTTGTTTCCTGTAAGTGATTTCATCCTTCTATGAGTTCTGATCTCAACTTATACTTTGGCTTTACTGATTATTATTCCATTTATCTCTGCTTTATTATTCCATTTACTGATTATTGAGGGCGGGCCTTGGCGCAGCGGTAAAAGCTGTTCCTAAGGGACCAAAGGTCTCAGGTTCGATCCGTGGAAACGGCCTCCCCATAAAATGTGGGGGAAAGACCGCGTACATCTTCCCTTAAATGGGACGGACCCTCCCTGGACCCTGCGAAAACGCGGGAGCTCTTTGCAGCACCAGGTACGCCCTTTTTATCTCTGCTTTATTACCCCATCTTCCTAAATCAATGCAATTAAATTTGTATTTTCTATTTCAGCATACCACCACTCTCTGTTGTTGGACTAAGTGACGAACAAGCCATACAACAGGTCAATGGGGACATTTCGGTGTTTACATCAACATTATTTGCTTGTTGCAAGGGCACTCACACATCTTTGTGATGTGCTACCGTCTTCTTGTGCTGCTGTGGTGCATTATGGTGTTGTTTCTTGCTTTGTTGCTAGGTTGCTAGGTTGCTTACAATTGAATACATGGACTTGGCTGAGCAGGTTTGCCATAGCTAATTACTTATAACTAGACTGAGAATGTGAATGAATTTCTTATGGGTGGGTTACTATGTGCTTCAGTGTTCCAAGTATCACTGAAATCTTGTAGTTAATGATGATATATTTGTTTATACTTTGAATTGATAATGATAACTGTGATTTATAGTACTGGTGTTGATCTTTGCTAGCATTTTGGTAACAGTCCTGGCAAGCTCTTAAGAAGATATATCAGGAGTACCCAACTGCCTGCTTGCGAGCAGGGGCTCTAATGGCAGTGCTTTCTTATCTTCACTTCTTTTCAACAGGAGTCCAGGTACCCTTTATACCCTGTCATGTTAGATGCATAGAAGAAGGGGGACCTATGTTCAAGAATATCGTTTATATTAATTTGTTGTTTTGTCTCAGCGTGTCGCACTATCTACTACTGCAAACATGTACAAGAAACTTCCATCTGATGCAGCAAATTTAGTCATGGAAGTTGTTCCTTTATTGACGTATGAAGAATCTGTAGGTATGTGAACACGTGCCACTTCTTTGTAGTCAAGTGAAAGGAACCTAAAGATGAAAATTGGGTTGATATGTAGAGGTGAAAGTTTCAACCCATTTAATCATAATTGGGTTGGTTTGTGTTGTGATATATCGCACAAGTCAAATGATAAAAACTTAGCTGAAATGGAGACAATGTAGATTTCGCCTTAATGGAATATTCAGTGCTTACAACTTTTAAAACTATAATTTATAATTTTAGAAAAGCTGAAGAAAACATTATATTGAGAGACAATTTTCACTCGATCCATTTTGACTCATACTAGGAGTGACTTGTTTCAGCACAAGTTTGCTTTGATCCATTTCTAGCTGCCGATATTGCCACCCCTAATGTAATGTATTAATTTTAAATATTAGTCTGTATTTTCTTATGTAGATAGACTACAATAAAAGATATGGGTTTATGTACGTCCCAAATTTGGGTTGACAAACCTTGCCATTAGTTTCTTTAATTTTTTTTATTATATGTATGTTACCATCCTTTCAAACAATATTATTGTTTTATTGAATGTTTAGACGTTAATTATTGAAGACATATATGATCTTTTGGTTTTTGCGAGTTTGGTTCGCTTATATCACAATTTTTATTAGTTACTACTATTAATTAAATTTGTATTACCCCCAAAGAATTTGCATTATTACCAGAGAAATATTGTACCGCTTTGTAAATTTTCACACCGCCTCAAGGGAGCACTATACAATAGAAGCCATGAGTGTATTCATTAACTAACAGAAAATGAGTATCATGTAGTAATTATAGCTGCCGCTGCATCGCGCGGTTTTTTTCCTATATATATATATATATATATATATATATATATATATATATATATATATATATATTAATATAGAGATTGGAAGGACAACATGGTAATTTGTTAAAATCTCTTAATTTTAAGAGTTTTACATGTTAAGAAGCACATGGTACAACCTATTGAAGAAAAATAAGGTATAAGGTAATATTGTAATTTACTAAACCCTTAAAAGAAGAAAGGTTCTTCCCTTCCACATAACACACGGCCTCCCCATAAAATGTGGGGGAAAGACCGCGTACATCTTCCCTTAAATGGGACGGACCCTCCCTGGACCCTGCGAAAACGCGGGAGCTCTTTGCAGCACCAGGTACGCCCTTTTTATCTCTGCTTTATTACCCCATCTTCCTAAATCAATGCAATTAAATTTGTATTTTCTATTTCAGCATACCACCACTCTCTGTTGTTGGACTAAGTGACGAACAAGCCATACAACAGGTCAATGGGGACATTTCGGTGTTTACATCAACATTATTTGCTTGTTGCAAGGGCACTCACACATCTTTGTGATGTGCTACCGTCTTCTTGTGCTGCTGTGGTGCATTATGGTGTTGTTTCTTGCTTTGTTGCTAGGTTGCTAGGTTGCTTACAATTGAATACATGGACTTGGCTGAGCAGGTTTGCCATAGCTAATTACTTATAACTAGACTGAGAATGTGAATGAATTTCTTATGGGTGGGTTACTATGTGCTTCAGTGTTCCAAGTATCACTGAAATCTTGTAGTTAATGATGATATATTTGTTTATACTTTGAATTGATAATGATAACTGTGATTTATAGTACTGGTGTTGATCTTTGCTAGCATTTTGGTAACAGTCCTGGCAAGCTCTTAAGAAGATATATCAGGAGTACCCAACTGCCTGCTTGCGAGCAGGGGCTCTAATGGCAGTGCTTTCTTATCTTCACTTCTTTTCAACAGGAGTCCAGGTACCCCTTTATACCCTGTCATGTTAGATGCATAGAAGAAGGGGGACCTATGTTCAAGAATATCGTTTATATTAATTTGTTGTTTTGTCTCAGCGTGTCGCACTATCTACTACTGCAAACATGTACAAGAAACTTCCATCTGATGCAGCAAATTTAGTCATGGAAGTTGTTCCTTTATTGACGTATGAAGAATCTGTAGGTATGTGAACACGTGCCACTTCTTTGTAGTCAAGTGAAAGGAACCTAAAGATGAAAATTGGGTTGATATGTAGAGGTGAAAGTTTCAACCCATTTAATCATAATTGGGTTGGTTTGTGTTGTGATATATCGCACAAGTCAAATGATAAAAACTTAGCTGAAATGGAGACAATGTAGATTTCGCCTTAATGGAATATTCAGTGCTTACAACTTTTAAAACTATAATTTATAATTTTAGAAAAGCTGAAGAAAACATTATATTGAGAGACAATTTTCACTCGATCCATTTTGACTCATACTAGGAGTGACTTGTTTCAGCACAAGTTTGCTTTGATCCATTTCTAGCTGCCGATATTGCCACCCCTAATGTAATGTATTAATTTTAAATATTAGTCTGTATTTTCTTATGTAGATAGACTACAATAAAAGATATGGGTTTTATGTACGTCCCAAATTTGGGTTGACAAACCTTGCCATTAGTTTCTTTAATTTTTTTTTATTATATGTATGTTACCATCCTTTCAAACAATATTATTGTTTTATTGAATGTTTAGACGTTAATTATTGAAGACATATATGATCTTTTGGTTTTTGCGAGTTTGGTTCGCTTATATCACAATTTTTATTAGTTACTACTATTAATTAAATTTGCATTACCCCCAAAGAATTTGCATTATTACCAGAGAAATATTGTACCGCTTTGTAAATTTTCACACCGCCTCAAGGGAGCACTATACAATAGAAGCCATGAGTGTATTCATTAACTAACAGAAAATGAGTATCATGTAGTAATTATAGCCGCCGCTGCATCGGGCGGTTTTTTTCCTATATATATATATATATATATATATATATATATATATATATTAATATAGAGATTGGAAGGACAACATGGTAATTTGTTAAAATCTCTTAATTTTAAGAGTTTTACATGTTAAGAAGCACATGGTACAACCTATTGAAGAAAAATAAGGTATAAGGTAATATTGTAATTTACTAAACCCTTAAAAGAAGAAAGGTTCTTCCCTTCCACATAACACCAGCCCAAAGAAAGGTATGTTTGAAAGCCCCCAATCTGAAAAACCCCAAAACAAGTAGGGATCTTTTATTTGGTCTGATTGCTTCTGAAGCTGACTATCACGGAAGAAGTAACCACAAAACAAGATAAATGGCTCCAATTCTAAATTTCAAAACTCAAATCTCTCCCATAAAATAAATCTCCATCTTTGTTTATCTTCATTTATCTGAAAACAATTAACCTCGATCTCCATCCTTGTTGCTAGAAAGGTTCGAATTTATTAAATATAGCTTACATTTGAGTGTTTTACATGTTTTGATCTAATAGAATTCTAGATGTCTAAGATAGTATTTGGTTGTGGATGAAGGCTTGCTAGGTGATTTGCGACGAAGATTGATGTAAGATTAGATGTTATTTTAGCTCGATACCCTGGCACGTCGCTGATTGAGTTAAGATTACCTATTATTTTGGTTTGATACCCCTGCACATCGCTTTTGATGTCAAAGTTACTTGAATGGATGTTGTTAATTATTGTTGATATTCTAGCTATTATTATGTTGCGTATAATCAGGCTAGATTTATTATGTTAGATTTGAGGTTATATTAGGTGCATGAAGGTTTATATATTCATGTAAGAGGTTCAAATATTCATGCTCTAATTAGAAATACATGATTAAACACCTGAAATGTCAGGTATGAGTTTATATTGGGCGCTTGAGGTCTCGACTCCAAAATAAGTTTGAATTATGGTATTACCTTTACAAGAAACACAAGGTATGTTTACATCTTTAATAAATCAAATTAGAATTTACACTAACTTTCATTTGAATTCTTTAACGAATATTATAGATGTTAAGTGCTTAATAATTATATAGAAAACCGAGTCATAGTCCGCAAACCGAGTCATAGTCCGCTGCAACGCGCGGGTGAATTTGATGTAGGCTACAAGTGACAAAAGTCCGCAGCAACGCGCGGGTAGACTTGCTAGTATATATATATATATATATATATATATATACACACACACACACACACACAAATATATATATATATATATATATATATATATATATATATATATATATATATATATATATATATATATATATATATATATATATATATATAGGGTTAGGTTTCAATTGATAACGCATTAAAATTGCGATAACCCGTTAATTTTTTTGGGCCTTTGATTCAATCTTTAGTTGTTGATCCAATGGTCCTAATTTAAATACACTTTTTTAATTTTTTTAACCTTATTTAATCTACGGTAAGGTTAGAATGGTAATTTCCATCCCCACTTACCACCTGCAAACCATCCCCTCCATTTCGTACACATCGCCTCCTACAGTAAACCGTCGACCACCATTGCAGCTTTAATTTGAACTTGCAACCTCCAAAATCGTTCAATGATTTCCCTCTCCCTTTCACCTGAACTCCACATCGAAGCCCATTCCCAGCAAGGAACTCGATTTCTACTGCGACCTGCAACGTAATTTCCACACGGGGTATTGAAGTAGGATCTCAGTGTAAAATCCCTGAAGATGCGTCCGAAAAGGTAATGTCAACAACTACTTTATTGATTTACATGTATTAGATAACCGGTAGATGATGTAATCGGTAAGTTATGCTAGTTTCCCCAATTTCTATGCGAAGTACTAAAATTGGGGGAAACTTGAAATTAAGTGAACGCTAGTTTTGTAGTGTTTTTTTTGTAGTAAGTTTATACAAGTTTTGCAAATTTTCTTTTACGTAAGTCCAGAAATAATTAAATGGATGAAACCTAGTTTACAAGGCTAACCTGGTGTTTTTGAATTTGGGATTTTTGCTTACAGTTCATCGTATTGTCCTTTTTATCTATTTTTTTGGTCTTAGTTGTTTATGTTAGACAATCGTATTTCGTACAATTTACCTTTCCTGATTGTGTTGCAGGGGAACCAGTATGGAATTATCTAACCCTTCAAGAAGGGGTATGTGTTTTTTAAAAATAGATGTAGCATGATACTACACCCTGAAACATGTAAAGATTTTAAAAAAATTCTTCTGCATCTTTTTTATATTTGCAGCTAGATCAAGCGAACGACTAGCAAAGAAATCATTTTCAAGAACACAATTGAAACTGCAATTGATGTTTCTCAGGATGATGGTAGTGCTTCGGGTTCGTCTATTTATTATTTGATTACCTGATTACTGAGTTGATTCTGTGATTACTGAGTTGATGTAGTTCATGTTATTCGTAATTAGTGAATAATAATTTCAATTTGTTAACTACACAGATTATGAATCAGAAATGGACATTCCTATTATTGAACTTAGCTCCTCAAAAAGCCGTAGTGTTAACGTTAAACGAAAAGGTATTCATAATTTCCTTCTGGATAATTGGTTTTTTAATTAAGCGTTACATTTTAGGAGATATATGAGATGCTTAAATGTTTACTTAAAATGTGAAATTAGGTCCTGTGATCTCTTTAAGTTCATCCACTTTTGAAGGGCGAAAATGTAAACGAAATGTGAGTCGAAGAGGTATGTTGGAATAGATAATTTCAGGGTTTTGACACCATGTTTAATTAGCTTAATAATTGATAAAAATTGCTTACATTTTATGGTATTTGTTTGAAAACAAAATAGATTTTGTCACTTCTAAAACAGAATATCCGGTGAACACGGTTATTTCATCAATAGAGGATTTGGAGGAAAAAAGGAAAAGCATAACTACAAAAGAGAAGAGAAAAAAGAGAGAGTTAGGTTATTTATTTACATTTATAATGTAAAATATAATTTTACAATGATCATGTAAGACATATATTGTTGGTTTTACAATTTATATTTTAATATAAGGCACATTTTTTTAAAAACAGGAACAATGGCCATTAGTTTTGAATCTAACCCAAGCAAGAGTATAGAGAAGACCGTGCAGTTGAAAAAAAGGCGTCTTATGAAACTGAACACGGAATGTATTGGAGTTTCTGAAAGAGAACCCACTGAATGGTTATTGATATTTAACAGATACTCTCCAAAACAACTGTTTAAAGCAATTGTTAAACTATCCCCAAAGCAAAAAATTGCAGTAACAGAGATAGGGTTTGAGAAGTTATTAAAATTGCATGTAGAAGGGATACCACAAAAGCTTGGTCATTATGTGGTGGACATGTTCAATCCTGAGCGGATGGAGATAGTATGTCCTAGTGGTAACATTAAAGTAGACGATGACGCAATTCATACTTTGTTAGGCATTCCATGCAAAGGTGTGCTTATTGATTCTTTAACTTCTACAAAAAAGCTAGATCAAGTGATTGCTAATTGGCACAACCTGTATCAAGAAGCATATATTGCACCTGCGGATATAGTGAACAGAATAATCTCATCCAGAGACGTTGTCGATTTCAATTTTAAGATGGATTTCTTGGTGTTATTCCTTGGAACAATGGTTGAATGTCATGCACATGGGAAGTGCAAACTTGATATACTACACTTTTTCAACAAGAACATTGACATCAAGGATATAAATTGGTGTGCTCACGTGATGACATATTTAAGGAGATGCAAAAACAACTGGTGCAGGGATACACGCAATCCTTTTAAGGGTCCTCTTACAATACTAGCGGTATGATGTTGTATTTGGGTATTTAAGTACATTTATATTTATGTGTTTTAAATTTTAATTCTGTTATACAGTAATGTTATTACACAGATGTTGTATGTAAGGAACATAGAATGCAGTGAATTGTATGATGATATCACAGTACCTGCGATACAGTACTCGACGTTGGAACGGCTACAATTCAGAGAGAAGGTGGAGATTAGAAATGGCGATTTGGGGTAGGCAAATTTGTAAACATCTTAGAGGGTGTTGCAGAAAGCCATAAAAATGCACTTCTTGAACCCCCACAAACAAGCAATGATGGAAAAACAAATAAGGTACGTAGCGAACAAATTATATGTGCCTTAATATTAAATGAATTTTAGTGAAAGATGAATTAAATCTTCTACATCTTATTGTCAACAGGAAAGTATAATAAGACTAGAAAAGCTGATGGTTATTGCAGTGGAAAACAAGACCGAATTAGAGCGTGGGATTATAAAACTGTTGGAAAAAAATCGGAAGACGTTGAGCTGGATAATCTTCAATCAAAGTTCGAGAGTGTCTTTAATCATAAACCACTGCAAGGTACCACGCCTACTGCAACGACAGTGCCGTCTGACAAAGAGAAGGAAACAAACAATAATCGGATATTTAATTGGGCATGGGATGGTTTGGTGAATGAATAGATAATGGATGTTTGTCTTGACATTAATGCTAGACGTCAACATTTAATTGAAAGTGAAGAAGAGGAAGATGAAATAGAGAAGGAATCAGAATCTGGATGAGGTAAAAAATATGATAATGGTTTAGTTGATTTAAAATGCAAAAACTGAAATCTGACCCTTCTGTTAAACCACTAAGATGATGATGTTGATATAGGAGAAGAAAGAGAAACAGTTGAAGGTATTTGCCCCAGCCTTAACAGTTGGTTGGATGGAGAACTTGATACTGGTGAGTACGCGTCTGATGAATCTGTTATGATGTTTATTGTTTATATACGTTAAAGTATAATAAGTCATTTAAAAACTGTAGTTTTCGGTTACATTGTATTTTTAAGGTAAATGAAACAGAAAATGTAGTTTTATGTTAAACGGGAGCGTGTGTAAAAATAGTTGCATATTAGTTTATATAGAAAGTATATGATTTACCTTACTCTGTTATTAATAGGAGAACTACCTCGTGAGGTTGATATAACATTCAGAACTGACAGCCAGAAAGATAAGGGGAAGGGTATCGCAGAAGAAGGTGTACCCAGATTCTGGGAAAGAATAAAAAAAGACAAACACACAGGAAGTGTATCGAATTGTGAAAATGCTAAGAATACAGGTAAGCATAATTTAGTAACAAGATATACTGAAAATTACATTTACGCCGTCAATGTAACAAGAACTTACATTGTATGGTAAAGTAATGGATGTAGTCGATGTAGTAATTGTTTACAGTTAATACGTAATGATTGTAATATTATTATTATTTAATTTAATAGGAGATGTGGATGTATCTTTGGTAGCTGTGAAGGAGATGGATAAGGAAGACTTTATAGTGGACATGGGAGATGAAAGTTTTAATGAAGACGTATCATTAGAAAAATTATCACGAACAAAGGAAGCAGAAGCAGTAGAACAGCCTAGTAAAGGTACGATATTTATTTTTTGGTCATAACGTATGTAAGTGGTATAATATTTAATAAGGAACATATTTTGGGTTTTCTGAATCAGGAACCGTTACTTGTTTATAAAGTATATGCACAAAGTTAAACAAAATAATTGTATATCCATGATGTACTTACAACCATTTAATACCTAATCATTGAAATGGTAATAATAGTTGAAGAAAGAGGGGATTTTGGTATTACTTTGGCACCTGTAAAGGAGACGGATAAGGCGGAGCTTTTAGCAGGAATGTGAGTTGAAAGATTTACCGATGACATACGATTTGGAAAAAGTAAAACAAACAAAGGAAGCAAGAGTGGATGAGCATAATAACGGTATGCTATACATATTTTTGTACAAAAGCCCGTATGTAAGTGGTGTAATAATTTTTATAACGCACATTTTGTTTTTTTTGAAAAAAAAGAAGAATGTCGTAGTTTAGAGGTTTTGGCACTAGGTTACCCAATATGGTTGGATGAAGGGATTATTACTATTTAGTGGTGGTCTAATATATGTTTTTATAATTAAATCTAAAGATTAACACTTTGTTTCTAATAATTGTACGTTGTAATTATAGTTTCCATTGACTGGTAAAGTAATTTTGGTGGTAATAGTAATACTAAGTTGATGTGTTTTTTGTGGATTTGGATGAATAATTGATGTTAACAGAGTGTAATTAATCATTTTTTGGGTTATGATGGAAAATGTTACTGGAAAGGTTGAAGTATGTTTCGAAGACGGTGAGAAGACAAATACGGGTGAAGTTGTAGGGGACATAGGAAAACCCATTTTAACAAGAACAATAACTATTGACAAGGATAGACGCGCAAAGGTAGAAAAGGTGGAAAGTAAACAAAATGAAGGTATGAGTTATATAATTTTTTTATATAATTGTTTTTAAAAAGTTACTGACACGAGAATTAGACAGGAAACCCAGATAGCAATAAACCAATTTGGATTTATGCCAGGACGCTCTACAACAGAGGCCATACACGTCATAAGACGGATAATAGAGAAATATAGAGAAAAGAAAAGGGACCTACATATGGTATTCATCGACCTAGAAAAGGCCTATGACAGTGTACCGAGACAACTAATTTGGGAAAGTCTACGACATAGAGGGGTACCAGAGAGGTATATCAAATTAATTAAGGATATGTATGACGGGGCAAAAACATGTGTGCGAGCACCGGTAGGAGACACAGACTCATTCTCAGTGAAAGTGGGACTCCACCAAGGATCGGCATTGAGCCTATTTCTCTTCGCACTAGTGTTGGATGAGATGACTAAGTCAATACAACAGTCAGTCCCGTGATGCATGCTCTTCGCGGATGATATTGACTTAATATCAGAATCTAAAATGATGCTTAACGACAAGCTAGAGCAGTGGAGAGCAGCGCTAGAGAGCAGAGAATTAACGATAAGTCGCTCTAAGACGGAATACATGCATTGTAACTTTGGTGGCGACGACGAAGAGGACACCCAAATCAGTATCCAGGGCATGCCGGTCCCACAGACATCTAGGTTCAAATACCTAGGCTCGTACCTGCAGGAGGACGGAGAGATACACAGTGATGTAGCTCACCGTGTCCAAGCAGGATGGTGCAAGTGGAGAGCAGCATCAGGGATCCTATGTTATAAGAGGTTTCCAGCAAAACTTAAGGGAAGACTATACAGAGTGGCGGTACGCCCAGCTATGCTATATGGAACAGACTGCTGGGCCATAAAGAAATCGCACGAGAAACAAATAGAGGTTGCGGAAATGCGAATGCTAAGGTGGATGTGTGGCCATACAAGACTGGATAGGATAAGAAACGAAGTGTTTCGACAGAAGTTAGAAGTGGCTTCTATTGCAGATAAAATACGAGAGGGAAGATTAAGATGGTATGGACATGTCAAGAGAAGACCAATGGCAGCACCGGTCAGAGCAGTGGAGAACATTAGCATAGAGGGTAGGAATAGTAGAGGACGACCTAGGTTGACTTGGGAAGAGAGAATTAGGCGAGATATGGAACACTTGTGTCACACCCCGACCGACGGCGGAATCATCGGAGCGGACGAGGGAATGATTGATTGTTCATAAGTCATGATTGTCTAATAGTGAAAATAATATTAAAATCATATTACAGGATAACATGAATTTAACAGATACAAATGCAACAGTTAAAGTCACAAATAATAATTGTCTTTTGTTTTGACTAAGTCCAGGTCTTATATGATCAAGTAGAAGTCCACTAGCTTGCTTAACCTGAAATCATGTGAGAAAATAAAGTCAGCTAACGAATTAGCTGGTGAGTAATCATAGTTTTGAGTATACATATAGATTGATTGATTGAGAATAATCCAATTCACAAGGTAATATTAAGACTTATGTTGCAATAGTAAAGCATATAGATAAACCGACACAATATAAACCCCTTGACTTGATACTTGCATATAATAGACTTGCACACAAACACCATAGATTGACTACTTGTCTCTGGCACAATCACCACTCGTAAGCCATATGGGGTGGGTTATCCCAAACCAGTAGATCTACCATTGATACCAGGATTGATTGATTGAATTAGCGTTTTACAGTCGTCCAATTTACCATAGTATGTTCACATAATTGCAAGTAATAACATAACCTGTCTTGAATTGAATTTAGAATGAAATAACAATAGAATATCATGATTGAATATTGTATCACATGATTTCCCCCAAATAGTAAATGATATAAAAAGGGGATATGAATACTCACTTGATTGATGTGATTGGGATTTGGACGTGATAGATTAGACACCTACGATTTCCTTATGATTAACCTAAGGAACGGTGTCTCGAATTAGAATAATAATGATTTGGGAATTTTGGAAGTATTAGGGTTTTCATTTGGTTTTGAATGGTAGTTTAAATTAAATAATTTATTTAGTTAAAAATGTTTTGAAATAAATAAAATGAATTTATTGGAAATGATTAAATAATTTTGGAAGTATTAGGGTTTTCAACATGTTTTAAACACAATCTCCATCGAACCCCAATTTCAGATTCGAGCCCTAGTTCGAATCTCACCAAATTGAACTCAAATTCGATTTCGTTAACGATGATAAACATGGGGCTTTTGTTCCCCATATGATATCGAGTTTATAGACACGTTTAACTACTCATATGATGATGGATTGAACATACCCTCTTCGAAGAACAACCCGCGGTTATGTCGAATTCGTTTGGTATGCCAGAGTTGATGATAATCAAATTACATTGATACGAAGCTTTGGATGATGATAAAGACTAAAAGTCCTTTGTTAATTTTGAAGATTGAAACCCAGAGGTAGGTGTTCGGGTGTGTGTGTGCCGCGACCGAGAGGGAGAAGTCGAGCGGGGGTTTGGGTTTGTTTTGAATGGAATTGAAAGATGCATTCGATTGATAATAGATATAGGATCGTTCATGGAAGATTAATTCGATTATTTTTAAGGTTTGGTGGTCGACAATGGTGAAAGTGGTCGCGGGAAAGAAGGGTTCAAGTGGGTTGTTTTTTTTTTGTTGATTTTTGATGAAATTGAGCTTGAAGACAAATCATAAACGACTAATAATTCGTTAGTGCAGGAGTTCTTTCGATTATTAAAGTCTGAAGTGGCTGAATTTGGCCACCAAAATTCCGGTCAAGTGGTGAAGAAAGCAAAATGGGAAGAAGGGGGGTGGGGTTGGGGTGTTTTGCGATTTTACACTTTCAGTCCCTGGGGTTTGTAAAGGTTTACAACTGAAATTCAATATTTTGTTTTAGTTTTAACTAGTTTACATTTTAACCCCTAATGTTTGAAAGGTTATTATTTGATGTAAAAAGGTTTATAATTAAACTTATATTTCCATTATTATTGTTATTATTATTATTAGTTATTAATGTTAATATTAATATTATTATTATTAGTATTGTAAATTTTATTATTGTTATGATTATTGAAATTTTTAAATTAAAATCAATGTATTGTTTACAAAATTAACTTTTATTTATCGAAATTACGCGATGTTACAACTTGCACCTCTCTGAGCACATGATCGAGGATAGGAGTGACTGGAGACGTAGAATTAAAATTAAGGACTTTTAGTGGTTTCTGTAGCTAGGAAAGGACTTTGTTTACTTGTTACGGGGCCTGATGTGTATGTAGTACGCTTGGACCTTCTTAGGGGAAACTTGCGGCTTTCCTGATGCATGCTTGTTCATTTTATACTTCCTTTTGGTGATATCTTAATGCTTTTAATGCTTGTTGTATGATGTGTGTTGTACCATATACCATATATCATAAATCGTACGTTTGATTATATGTTAAATCGCGAGCGTTATA
This sequence comes from Flaveria linearis, assembly GCA_024085815.1. Lineage (NCBI taxonomy): Eukaryota > Viridiplantae > Streptophyta > Magnoliopsida > Asterales > Asteraceae > Flaveria > Flaveria linearis. The sequence continues at coordinate 72,717,466 of CM044011.1, forward strand.
GCTTTTGTATCGAGCCAGGGGTCTCTTTGGAAGCGGTCTCTCTACCTATCTGGATAGAGAAAAGACTTGCCACCACCTACCCCTCCCAGACCCTGCTTTTGAGTGGGATATACTGGGTTTGTTTGTTTGTTTGTTTAATTGTTTTTAAAAAGTAATAATTGGTGTCAAATTACTTTAAAGATACGTTTGAGAATATTTAGAAATTAATAATTGGTTTTCATTGTCGTTAAACAAATTACATTTAAGTTGTAGGAGTTGATGTAGTTAGGAGTTGACGTACTGTAAGTTGGTGCTACACCTACAATTAATATGTAAGCATATCAATAAATGTAAATAAGATCTTTAATTAAATATTATTTTTAATTGCAGATAAAAAAACTCAGAACAGTTTAACAGAGTAAAAGAAGTACATGATGAAGAAAAGAATGAAAATTGTATGAAGGAGATGGAAGTGAAACCAAAGAAGGAAAATTTGACTCTAACACCCTTTCAACAAAGTCTAGGTATATTTTAAATATGTATATTCGTGGATGGGAGTCCATAGTTTTGGTCATATTAAATTATGTTAATATAAAAAACATGACGTTATGTAAAAATATTACATGCAGCTCTAAAAGTGCCACACCTTTTTTTGCCTGAATACTTACCACAACTAAAAATTGTTGAAGAAGGTGCAGGTTTGTTTCTTGTTTTTTAAATTTGATAACGAAAAATAGATGGTAGAGTGTATATGCTTGTAAAATTTCAGCCAAAGTAAAGGAAAAGAAGGTCTCGTTTAAGGAATTCAGCTCCGAAGATTATGCTAAGCCGAGTTTTAGTTTGGGATTATCACAAGACGAAATGGAGGCAAAATCTATGGAAGGTTTGTTTCCATATTCTACTTGTTACAGGAATTACATTTATATGATAAAAGAATATACGGCTGCAGAGTTGAAATTAAAATTCAGTTCGTAATTATAATATGTTCAGGAAAAGAAAAAGAAAAAGAGAAAGAAAAATCGGTGTCTTTAGATAAAAGCAATTCAAAGGATTATTCGAAGCCAAGTTTTAGTTTGGGGTTATCGCAAGATGAAGTAGAGGCTACTGAGATGGAAGGTATTTTAAAATAAATATATTCACATATATTATTACATAAATTCATACATTACGTATACTCTCTGTTGACGTAAATGTCTACGTCACGTCCGAACATTATAACAAGTTAATAAGCTGATATCACATACGTTTATTAATATAGTTTTATTATTGGCAAAGGGTCATGTGAATTGAAAAAGGATAAAACGGAAAAGAAGGATAAACCATGTGTGACTTTGATTAGTACAGTAGACTTAAATGGACCTTCTTACACCTTGGATTTATCGCATGATGGGACACAAATGGTTGATAAGAATGAAAAAGGCAAGTCATTTATTTCCAGTATGTAAGCTGTTATATTTAATATATTATTGAATTACATAAGTTAACTACTCTTTTTAAATAGATAATTCTTACATTACGTATTTCTCTGATGATGTATTTTGATACTACGTTAAAACCGTACATTATAAGAGGTTAATAAAGTTATACCACGTTTGTTTATCAAATATAGTTTGATTTTTGGTGCAGGGGCCTGTGAATTTGTAAAAGATAAATCAGAAAATAAGAATAGACCTTGCAGGAGTTTGGTTAGTACACCAGAGTTAAAAGGACCAAGCTACAGCTTGGGTTTATCACAAGAGGGGACAGAAAGTGTTGAAGATAGTTTAAAAGGCAAGTAATAATTTTTATATATAACAAGTTATATGTAATATTGTATTGAATTAAAAAAGACATTCTTCAAACAGATACTGAGGAGGTAGCTGATATGGATAAAGATATGGATGGAAGTAACGATACAGATTGTCAAACTGAAAGCGTTGAGTTAGCGAAAAATGATATTGAATCTGAAAAATGTGAAGGTATTAACTGTTATGTTCATGTAATAGGGTTATAATATGATAAAAAAAGACATTTTTGGTATAACGTAATTATTATTAACGATGCAGGTGATTATGGAAATACGAAAAGATGTTCTAGGATAAAGACAATTTTATCAAAGTGTAAATCGCCATTCAAGAGCAGGGTAACAATCATATCAAATAGTTTTACCAAAGAAGAAGAGTCGATCTGGAAATTTCTATTTGAAGGAGTTGAATCGTAAGTTATGTTAGATAGAAACCTCTTAATTTATTACGATTTTAAAAAAAATGTAATAAAAAAAGTATCAAATACAAATCTTATTTCCTTCTTACAGTGGAGATGCAGGAATACTAAAAAGGGAGGGGACGGTAAGGAGTGCAAGGTTAAAAACCAACTGGAACAGTGAACAGGTCTTTGATACGAAGTCTGGAACAAGATCTGAGATGTTTATTTCACGATCATTACGGCCGGACAGCCAAGTGTATGGGAACGTCATTGATTGTTGGGCTTGTGTACTTAACCATGATGAAAAACTTAGGAGCACAGATTCTCCACATAGACTGTTTTGTGGACACCAAACATTTGTAAGTCTGAAAATCTTAATGATGAGTTATATGAAAGGTTAATATACGTGAAACACCGAAGTTTTTTTACTGTTTTATTGAAATAATAAATATACGCGGTGAAATTGTCTTGTACATGACTATATAATTAGGATACGGTTTCAATGTACTTTACGTGTTGTAAGTGTCGGCTAGATCAATATATATTTTGGTTAGGTTATTGACGTATTTGTATTCTTTTCAAACAGATGAAACTGTGATTAGCGTGGAAGACCATGAAGATTACTTTAAAAAAGACACTCCGTATAAAGTGGTAAGTTAATAAAAAGGTAGCAGATTATATGTATTTATTGTAGAATTAATTGTTAGTTTATTAAAAAAAGTTACTACGTTGTAGTTTGATGTAAATTGTCAATTTGTACAGAAACATATGTTTGTTCAGTACTTGAAGAGCTGTGGGAATCCAAAAGGAGAGAGACTTCAGAGTGAAGAGGTGGAAAGACTGGAGTTGGACTGGGCAACAATTGGAAACGTTAAATACTGTGTTGTCTTTACGATGCGGCATATGGAGGTATTCATGGGAAGCTATAGTGCATCATTTAATTGTGGTTTCAAAAAGACTGAAAGCCAAAAGAAAACACAAATTAACATCCTAAGAAAAAAATATGCAGCAAAGATCATACTATCTGACATCAACATCGTAAAGGAGGAGGTTCGTAATGCAGCCTTAGGAAAGTCCAAGAAATGAAAAATTAGATGAAAGGGAAATATGTGTTGAAACACGACTTTTGTTTGTTTGATTTGTGCAACCATTTTGTAGTGGACAAATATGTTGATGTTAGTGGTTGGATGGTAGATTTTAAGAGACTAGTAATGTATGCAATTCTGTTGAATTATCTTTTGTATAATATTATACTAAACAAATAGTAAGTCGGTACAAATGTATTTTATAGACGTTTATGGTTATTCCTTTTGTGGAAGTTAAAAAAAATTACGTATTACAATATGAAAGGTTTATTAATATAATTTGAAAGATATAAAGGATATATAGAGTACACATGTATAATATAAACGATACAACGTCAATGTAGCAAAAAAAAGTAAATTAGAGGTAGTTAAGTTTAGAATAGTAGTAATGTTGTATTCTGTAATTATTCTATTTATAATCATGTTTTTATGGACCTTCGTATATAATGCATCGCTACATTGGACTTTGAGTTAATTGTTACACCATATAAATGTATAATATAGATGGTCCACTGTAGTGTACTGTTTCGATGCTATGTGGCAATTTTTGATCTTAAAATCAGAAAACAAAACCTAATTTATGTTGGATGTAAGTGTGTTTGTTTAAAGTAATCAGCTACAAAATATTAAAAAACAAAAAAACGAACGTAGCAGAAAAAATCAACTTTACATTATAAGTGTAGTCCTATGTTGAATGTTACAGCAACAACGTAAGTAACAACATCTCTACAACTGCAAATTGTATATTATATGCGATCCACTACACTGTGGTGTTACGCTGGTATGTAACACGTGTGGTTTTAACGTAAAAAAAACAAATGACATGCGATGTCTTTGCGTTTAAGGCAACAAAGATGTTACACCCTCAATGTAAAAAATTAACATAATGCAATATATAAGGTATACTACATATGGTGAACTGCAATGTGGTGTTATGCTACTATGAAAACCATTTTGGAAAATAATATCAAAAGAAAGTGCACTCCTATGTGGAATGTTACAGCAACAACATAGCTAACAACATATCTATAACTGCCAAATGTATATTATAGGCGATCCACTACACCGCGGTGTTACGCTGGTATGTAACACATGTGGTTTTAACGAAAAATCAAAATAAATGACATGCGATATCATTGCGTTTAAGGTGCATTGAGATAGAAATTTTTTTAAAAAAATTACATTCTGTTGTTCCAACACCAGCGTAACAAAAATCAGACTCACAACTAAAAATAAATAATACTTAAGACTAAGATGTTACATCGTCGATGTAAAAAAATAACATAGTGCAATATCGAAAGTATACTACATATGGTGAACGACAATTTCGTGTTATACTACTATGTAAACCATTTTGGAAAATAAAATGAAAATAAACAAACAAAAAGTATAGGGGATGTAGGTGCGACGAAACTACAATTGGAAAGAAACGTGATGAACAATATCATATTTAGATTTAAGTAATGTTCATCCATAAACGTTACTCTACATCAAAATAGAGTAACCAAAAGGGATGAACAACATTTTAGATACACGAATGTCCATAAACACTGAAATAGATACAGGTTTGGCCATAACAAAATAACATATATCCTAAAGAAAAGTCGCCACTGACAAAGTTGTTATCCAGGGAAACAATTGAAGTCACCCACAAAAAATATGGCAAACCTGAACACCGAAGCATCTACTAGCCATCGCTGGAGGTGTCTCATGGTGAGGTAACATCAGTCTCCTTCATCTTACAATTACGAGAGTCGTGATCTGTATACAGATTACAGGTACGACACTTCCTGAGTTTCTTCAAGCTACGCTCAATTGCACGCTCGCCAGGACCCACCAGTCTACGATTAGTACCACAACCCTTGTTTCTTATACCTTGAGGGGGGCCAATTCCTCCACGTCATCGTCTGCACTGCCAAGCAAATGCCTCATTACATTGTTCCTTTTCAGCGAGGACAATTCCGCAGGATACTTTTGAATGATGATTTGATTAAGTCCCTTGATCTGAGTAGAAAAGGCTCCAAGACCATCATGTCGTCTCTTAAGCGCTCAACACATGCACTAACACAATCCAACAGCTCGTTCTTTAAAACAGAATGGTCACTAGTGTCAGCCTGTAGTCGATTACTAATGCTATAAACAGGTGACGGAAGAGCCAACCTTCTCCAACGTTTATAAACATAACGATCTGGTATTTGAGTAACCTTTTTTACCGTAAAAACACAAAAGATATGATGACAAAGGTAGCCAATCCTTGTAAATCCCATACAAGAACAGTCGTAGGATCTTTCGTGTAGATGGTAATGAACCTGTTGCAGGTTAAAATAAATTTATCAATAGATTTAGTATATGGTTAGATTAATGACAAAATAAGCTTATTCTTAAATAGTTACCTTGAATTCATTGACAAAAGCAGTACGCTTGTCCATGTGCGAGATGGTATATACCTTGAACTGCTCCTCAGCATCAACATTGATTATGAAGCAATTCATCATTCCTTTAGCAATTTCCTTCTGAACCTCCTTAAAGAGTGTATGTGTGTATAATGTGGCAGCATGGGCTTCGATTTCCAAAGCAGTTCTGAGATCTGGACGCGTCTGATTAGTTTGGAATTCTAACGTCCTTTGGTTATAACGCTGATTGTCAATGGCGGTTTCATAACACATGAAAAACTGAACAAGCGTGTTTGCAGAACTGGAGTTAACTTTAAACAATGCATTGGAACTCTCGCAGCGAAAAGTTGTTTTCATAAGGCAACAAAGTGGAATCTCTCGAAAATAAGCAGGTACCCATGAATGACGAATGGCATACACATCCCGCAACCACACATGGTCATTAAGTTTAAACTTTGAAATGAGATCCATCCACCTTTCCTCGAAGACTGCAGCAGTAATGTAGACATTCCATACAAGCTTGTGGATTGAGGATCGCAAATTGGAGTTGAGGAAGAGGTCAGACGAAATCTGACCAAAAAACAATAGAGTTACGGAAAAGTGGCATATATATGTTGTAACGCCCCGAAATTTCCCGAAATAAGCCATTTAATAATAATGGGCTTTTAAGGGTTAATTTAAGAAATAAAAGGTGAATTAGTGGGCTATGGACCTAATTAGCCTAATGGGCTATGTGTTATGGGTTTAAGGGCCCTAATCAGCCCTCAAACAATACATGAACAACTCCATCTTCAGCATTTCCAACCCTAGCCACCAAATTCATAGAGAGAGAAAGTAGAGAGAGAAAGTAGGAAGAACTCAAGATTTGGAGCTTGAAAGGTTGGAAGATTGAAGAGCTGGGTGATTGGAGCATCAAGGCTTAAGGAAAGAGCAACAAAACAAGGTAAGAATCGACCTCTAAGGCCCTCTGTAGATCAAACCCGGATTCTAGGGTTTTGGGGTTTTGAAAAGTTCAAAGAAACACATAAAGGTCAAATTTTTACGTATGAAAACGTGTAAAAAGGCTAGATCTGGTTTCATGGAAGGTAAACCAAGGATTTGGACGTAAAAAGTTAAGATTTTGGGTTAAAAACGGGTTGGTTCTTAGTTTTTATTCATCCAGCGAAACTGGGCCCCGATCCAGCGAATTTAAGTATTCATCCAGCGAAACTGTGCATTTATCCAGTGAAACTAGGAGAATCCAGCGAAACTACAGTTTCGCTGATAGCTTCGCTAAGTACTTAGGCTGACCTTAGACGTTACGAAACTAGGAAATTCCAACGAAAGTTGGGCGCTCATGCCAGCGAATCTGTCCAGCGAAACTGATAGAAGTGCTGCCCAGCAAAACTGGTAGCGAAACTGCCAGCGAAACTGGCAGCGAAACTACCAGCGAAACTGTGGGCGAAACTATGAAGAAAATGACGTTTTTGCATATTAACTTTCGTGCAGCTAGAGTATTCAGGCTATAGCTTAAGAGGCTTAGAATTTAAGCTATTGGACAAGTTCAGGTGAGTTCTAGATCCCCTATTTTATACATGTTTTAAACGTTTTGGGGCGGTGTGCATAATAAATACATACCTTTATTAACAGTTCTTCTAAAGTAAAGTTATACACTATCTTATATGGAAAATGGGGTTTTCTAATGAATTGCCTTGTATTGTGTTGTGATATTATGTTAACTTAAGCATGAAAGTGAAACTTAAAGAAAGGTTATGAGGCCCATAACGTGTACCTTGATAAAATGATAAAGTAAAGCCTTGCAAGCAAATTGATAAAGGAGGGTTGCATTCGTTGTGCCCTCACCAGTGATAAAGTATGCTCGAACAGGCAGGTCAGTAAGTCCTGAATTGGCATGACAATAATGGCCTGATCGGGTACGACACTAAGTCCTTAATTGGCGTGTCGGTAAAGTCCTAGGCGAGCCTAGGCACCGATAGTGACAGAGAATTGACGGATAAAGAATAGTAATAAATAAAAAGAAATGATAAAGTATTGATAAAGCGATAGCCTGTGTGTATTGATATTTTGATAGACAATGATTATTTTCAACTGATAAAGCTAATATCGTTTACAAAAGTTATTTAGCAAAGTAAACCTAGAATTCACTCAGCGAAGCTTACTTTTGTATGCATATCAGTTGACAGGTGAGAGTTAGAGCTATGGGATAGAAGCATGGGACTGAAGCTTCTTGGCACTAGAAGACTGGCATCCCTGATGGAGAAAAGCTTAAGAGGACTTTTAAATAGTTTTGAAGATTAAAGACAATGTTTATATATTTAATTGTAATGAATTGAAATTACAGTATTTTCAGATGCAATATATATTTATACATATATGAGTAAATGATTGCTTTAAATCGATGTTTTGCTGTGAATGACCAACTGTGAGGTCCCCCTGGAAAGGAGGGCCTTAGAAGTTGGTATCAGAGCCAATGTTTAAGAGATTTGGGAAAATTATTTTATAAAACTAAACTTAAACAGATAATGGGACCAAGTGTCAAGGATGCCAGTCCAAGAAGCTCCATGCCGAGAGGTAACAAATATGTTATAAGTTTTATTCTAGTGGGTAGTGCCCTCTTACTTAAGCTAAGAGTCAAGGTAGGGTATGATAATGTTATCTGTGATGCCTATCTGAATTTATGTGACTTATACGTGCATAGAATAGGTATAGTAGGTTCTAGTGTTAGTGTGGTTCAGGATAGGAAAGTTTAGGGCACGAGAAGTTCTGTAAGTAGTTAATCACAACTGGCCACTGTTATTAAAAATTTACAAAACTTGTCGTGATCTGAACCTGCCTTGAAAGAGCATGTTGACATTCTGAATCTTATAGGAAGTAGAAAGAATGGCACCAAAGAAAGCAGTTCCAGCTATGGTCACCCGAAGAAGCACTAGGGGAAGGCCCCCTACTAAGGCAAAAGAAACTGCAAGTGAGACTGTGAAACCGACCAAAAGGTCAACCAGAAAGCCGGTTGACGAACCGGTTAAGTAGGAGGAGGTTGATTTAGAAACGGGAGCCGAGGGGCCTACCACTGATCAGGCAAAACTGAAGGAAACAGTAAAGGAAGCTATTGCCCAAGAGGTGCACCAGGTCCTATCTGGAGTGATGCCCGCTCTGCTTGTAGAATTTGTGGAGCAGGTTAAGGGCGATAGTAAGAAGAGTACGCCTTCAGAGAAGGTTGATAAGAAAGGAGCGGTCAAGACTGAGGAGTTGAGCGACGAGGAAGATCGTCTGGGTAACCATGATGGTTCCGAGGCGGAAGAGAGGGTGAAGGGGTGCAGCTACGGGGATTTTCAGAGGTGTAAGCCCCCAACGTTTGATGGCACTGGTAACGCTGCTACTGCCCAGCGTTGGATCAGGGAAATGGAGGTCGTACTGAAGATCAGCAAGTGCCGGGAAAGCCAAAAGGTGAAGTTTGCTTCCCATTCCCTCTTAGACCCAGCACTGTGTTGGTGGGATAACATCGTTGAGTCTTACGGGGCGAAGGCTATTGAGAGGATGAAGTGGCCGGAGATGAAGAGGTTGGTGATAGAGGAGTATTGGCCAGAAAGAGAGCTTGACAAGATTGAGCAAGAGTTTGTGAGTTTGGAGGCTGGAAATATGACACATCAGGAATACACTACGAAATTCAATGAAATGGCCCGTCTGGTGCCTGACTTGGTGACTCCCGAATCCAAAAGGATCAAGAGGTACATACAAGGGTTGCCTCTAGACATTCGTAAGGACATGGTCACTACCCCACCTAGTACTTTTAGGTCAGCAGTGGACCTCAATGGAAGGTTGTACGATCACCGCAGGCCAGTGACGGTGGGTGAGACGAGGAAAGTTTGGAATAATAATGGGAAGAGGTATGGAAGTGGTAACTACCAACCGGGAGGCAAGAAAGCAAGAGTGGATGCAAAACAAGCGATTGTGAAGGGGGTCGGGGAAGTTAAGGAATATGGAAAGTGTGGGAGGAGGCATCCCGGAGAGTGCTGAATAGGTAGCCCTGGGTGCTACCGGTGCGGGAAAACGGGTCACATGGCTAGAGAGTGCCCGGAAGTGAACGAGTGCTTTAACTGCCATAGACGGGGCACTACAGCAGGGATTGCAAGAAAGCTAAGCCAGGAAACTCAGGAACAAGCAAGGATAATGACAAAGGGGATGATGGAAAGCCCAAGGTCAAGGCAATGGCTTTCCCCATAAACAAGAAGGAGGCAAGGAAAGACCCGGACGTAGTGTCAGGTACGTTTCTTGTCAATAATATTTGTGCCTCCATATTGTTTGATAGTGGTGCCAGTAAGAGTTTTGTATCTATACCCTTCTGTGCTACACTAGATGTCCAAACTAAGGAGCCTTTGAAGTAGAAACGGCCGATAGTAAGTCCATTAGAATAGTCATAATGATAGAGGATTGCCATATTAAACTAGGAGGTCATTACTTCCCCGCACAATTGTTTGCCATGCCCTTAGGAGGTTTCGATGTCGTACTAGGGATGGATTGGTTAGCTGCTCATGATGCTAACATAGTATGCCAGCAAAAGATGATCCGATTAACGGCTCCAGATGGTAGTCCGGTTACGATCTATGGTGATAACGATTGCAAGGTCCCAAGGATCATTTCCATGATCAAGGCGGAGAAATGTATGAGGCGAGGGTGCAGAGCTTATCTAGCGTATGTCAATGATGTTAAAGATAAAGCGAAAGAGTTGTCCGACGTACCAGTGGTGCGGGACTTTCCTGACGTATTCTCGGAGGATCTGCCCGGAGTACCACCGGATAGGGAGATAGAGTTTCAGATTGATTTACTGTCAGGAGCTCAGCCCATTGCCAAAGCACCCTACCGCCTAGCCCCGTCCGAGATGAAGGAGCTCATGTCACAACTGCAAGAACTCCTTTACAAGGGATTCATTAGGCCCAGCATTTCTCTATGGGGCGCTCCAGTGTTGTTTGTAAAGAAGAAGGATGGTAGCATGAGGATGTGTATAGATTACAGGGAATTGAATAAGCTGACCGTGAAGAATCGATACCCTCTACCAAGAATAGATGATCTGTTTGACCAGTTGCAAGGGGCAAGCTGGTTCTCCCGAATAGATCTCCGATCTGGATATCATCAACTGAAGATAAGGGAGCAAGATATCCCAAAGACGGCTTTCCGAACGCGCTATGGCCACTATGAGTTTCTGGTTGTGTCTTTCGGGCTAACCAATGCTCCTGCGGCATTCATGGACTTAATGAATCGCGTGTGTCGCCCGATGTTGGACCGATCAGTGATAGTCTTCATTGACGATATTTTGATATACTCAAAGAACGAAGGAGACCACGCTTGTCATATTAAGGAGGTGTTAGAGACTTTACGAAAGAAGAAACTGTATGCGAAGTTCTCTAAATGTGCCTTCTGGCTACGGGAGGTGCAGTTTTTAGGGCACATTATTAATTCTGAGGGAGTTATGGTTGATTCAGCAAAAGTCGAGGCAGTTACGCAATGGAATTCCCCAAAGACGCCATCTGAAATCCGTAGTTTCTTGGGATTGGCTGGCTATTATAGAAGGTTCATCAAAGATTTCTCGAAGATAACTTCCCCATTAACAAGGTTAACGAGGAAGAACGTGGTGTTCGACTGGGGAAAAGAACAGGAAGATGCGTTTCAGGAGTTGAAGGATAGACTAACAAAAGCTCCTGTACTAACCCTACCGGAGGGAGATGAAGACCTAACGGTATACTCCGATGCTTCTTACTGCGGGTTAGGCTGTGTGTTGATGCAAAGAGGAAAGGTTATAGCTTACGCATCCAGACAGCTAAAGGACACGGAGGTTAATTACCCGGTTCATGATTTGGAACTTGCCGCAGTAGTGTTCGTATTGAAGATATGGAGACACTATTTGTATGGAACTAAGTGCGCCATATTTACCGACCACAAAAGTCTAAAATATTTCTTCGAGCAGAAAGACCTCAATATAAGACAGAGGAGGTGGTTGGAGCTGATAAAAGATTACGACTGTGAGATCCATTATCACCTGGGTGAGGCAAATGTGGTAGCCGATGCCCTGAGCCGAAAGGAAGGATATGAACCAATCCGGGTGAAGGCGTGCCAACTAGTAGTGACCCCAGATGTTATGAGGTTGCTAAGCGAAGCTCAAATGGACGCTTTAAAAGAGCAGCAAATCAAGAAGGAAAGAATAGTGGGAAAAGTAGATGAATTGGTAGAGAACACCTTGGGTGTTAAGACCTTCCACGACAGGATATGGGTCCCGAGGCATGGCGACTTGCGAGAAAAGATTATGGATGAAGCGTACAAAACCCGCTACTCAATACACCCAGGGGCAAATAAGATGTACCACGACTTGAAGAAAGATTATTGGTGGCCTGGGATGAAGAGGGAGGTGGTTGCATATGTAAATAAATGTCTTACGTGCCTACAAGTGAAGGCTGAGCACCAAAGACCTTATGGTTATGTTTAGCCATTAGAAGTACCCGAATGGAAGTGGAAACATGTTACCATGGACTTCATCACTAAATTACCACGCACGACAAAAGGCCACGACGCGATATGGGTGATAGTTGATAGACTGACTAAGAGCGTGCATTTCCTGCCAATCAAGGAAGCAATTAGTTTAGAAAAGCTTGCTGAACTGTTTATCCGAGAAATTGTGGTGCGGCATGGTATGCCTGTATCGATTGTTTCAGATAGAGATACGCGGTTCACCTCAAAGTTTTGGAATAAGTTCAATGAAGAAATGGGCACGAGGTTGCACGTTAGCACCGCATACCACCCGCAGACCGATGGGCAATCAAAAAGAACGATCCAGACACTGGAAGATATGCTTCGGGCATGCGTTATCGAATTCGGCGGTAACTGGGATGATCATTTGCCACTGGCAGAGTTCTCTTATAACAACAGCTACCACGCCAGTATTAAGATGCCCCCATATGAGTTATTGTACGGTCGACGGTGCAGAACTCCTATTTGTTGGGGTGATGTCGGTCAGAAGGAGCTAGGAAGCTTAGAAGTCGTGGAAGCCACCACGGAAAAGTTGGAGAAGATCAAGTCATATATGAAGGCTGCCAAGGATAGACAAAAGTCATACGCCGATAGAAGAAGGAGACCAATAGAATTTAGCGTGGGTGACAGGGTAATGTTAAAAGTGTCACCATGGAAGGGAATTATCCAATTTAGGAAGAGGGAGAAACTGAGTCCCAGATTTATCGGACCATTTAAGGTACTAGCACGAGTTGGGGATGTAGCTTACAGGCTAGACCTTCCAGAAGGACTAAGTGGGATTCACCCTACCTTTCATGTGTCACACTTAAGGAAATGTTTAGCACCGGATGAGGCAGTCGTGCCTCTAGATGACATCGAAGTGGACGAGAAGCTGAACTATGTAGAGCAACCAGTGGCTATACTGGACCGGAAGGAGAAACAATTGAGAAACAAAGTAGTCAAGCAAGTCAAAGTGCAATGGAAACACCGAAGGGGGTCGGATGCCACCTGGGAATCCGAGGAGGAAATGAGACGACAATACCCGATTTGTTTAACGACGAGGCAGGTTTCGAGGACGAAACCTAAATAAGGGGGGAGACTTGTAACGCCCCGAAATTTCCCGAAACAAGCCATTTAATAATAATGGGCTTTTAAGGGTTAATCTAAGAAATAAAAGGTGAATTAGTGGGCTATGGACCTAATTAGCCTAATGGGCTATGTGTTATGGGTTTAAGGGCCCTAATCAGCCCTTAAACAATGCATGAACAGCTCCATCTTCAGCATTTCCAACCCTAGCCACCAAATTCGTAGAGAGAGAAAGTAGAGAGAGAAAGTAGGAAGAACTCAGGATTTGGAGCTTGAAAGGTTGGAAGATTGAAGAGCTGGGTGATTAGAGCATCAAGGCTTAAGGAAAGAGCAATAAAATAAGGTAAGAATCAACCTCTAAGGCCCTCTGTAGATCAAACCTGGATTCTAGGGTTTTGGGGTTTTGAAAAGTTCAAAGAAACACATAAAGGTCAAATTTTTACGTATGAAAACGTGTAAAAAGGCTAGATCTGGTTTCATGGAAGGTAAACTAAGGATTTGGACGTAAAAAGTTAAGATTTTAGGTTAAAAACGGGCTGGTTCTTAGTTTTTATTCATCCAGCGAAACTGGGCCCCGATCCAGCGAATTTAAGTATTCATCCAGCGAATTTAAGTATTCATCCAGCGAAACTGTGCATTTATCCAGCGAAACTACAGTTTCGCTACAGCGAAACTACAGTTTCGCTGATAGCTTCGCTAAGTACTTAGGCTGACCTTAGACATTGCGAAACTAGAAAATTCCAATAAAAGTTGGGCGCTCATGCCAGCGAATCTGTCCAGCGAAACTGACAGTAGTGCTGCCCAGCGAAACTGACAGTAGTGCTGCCCAGCGAAACTGGTAGCGAAACTGCCAGCGAAACTACCAGCGAAACTGTGGGCGAAACTATGAAGAAAATGACGTTTTTGCATATTAACTTTCGTGCAGCTAGAGTATTCAGGCTATAGCTTAAGAGGCTTAGAATTTAAGCTATTGGACAAGTTCATGTGAGTTCTAGATCCCCTATTTTATACATGTTTTAAACGTTTTGGGGCGGTGTGCATACTAAATACATACCTTTATTAACAGTTCTTCTAAAGTAAAGTTATACGGTATCTTATATGGAAAATGGGGTTTTCTAATGAATTGCCTTGTATTGTGTTGTGATATTATGTATAACTTAAGCATGAAAGTGAAACTTAAAGAAAGGTTATGAGGCCCATAACGTGTACCTTGATAAAGTGATAAAGTAAAGCCTTGCAAGCAAATTGATAAAGGAGGGTTGCATTCGTTGTGCCCTCACCAGTGATAAAGTATGCTCGAACAGGCAGGTCAGTAAGTCCTGAATTGGCATGACAATAATGGCCTGATCGGGTACGACAGTAAGTCCTTAATTGGCGTGTCAGTAAAGTCCTAGGCGAGCCTAGGCACTGATAGTGACAGAGAATTGGCGGATAAAGAAGAGTAATAAATAACAAGAAATGATAAAGTATTGATAAAGCGATAGCCTGTGTGTATTGATATTTTGATAGACAATGATTATTTTCAACTGATAAAGCTAATATCTTTTACAAAAGTTATTTAGCAAAGTAAACCTAGAATTCACTCAGCGAAGCTGACTTTTGTATGCATATCAGTTGACATGTGAGAGTTAGAGCTATGGGATAGAAGCATGGGACTGAAGCTTCTTGGCACTAGAAGACTGGCATCCCTGATGGAGAAAAGCTTAAGAGGACTTTTAAATAGTTTTGAAGATTAAAGACAATGTTTATATATTTAATTGTAATGAATTGAAATTACAGTATTTTCCGCTGCAATATATATTTATACGTATATGAGTAAATGATTGCTTTAAATCGATGTTTTGCTGTGAATGACCAACTGTGAGGTCCCCCTGGAAAGGAGGGCCTTACATATGTTTATCTGGTAACTTTGTAGTAAAAAGACATCAAACTTATCATTTATATTTTAAAATTATTTCCACCTGTCTATTATGTGTTCAGTACTGACTATGTTACAGTGCTGTAATAATATGCAACAGTAGGGCCACCTGTCTATTATATGTTATGTATGCCTATGTTGCAGTGCTGTAATAATATGATGCAACGATCTGTTAATTTTAAGTTGTGTGTGTGTTGTTAGGCATTGTAATTACAGATACCTTCAAAATGTATGTGTATGGATTTACACAGTGAGTAAGATGAGTGGAAAACATGAAATGTATATGGTGGGGGTGTTGTAACTATATTTTTCATCTGGTAATCTTATTACCCAACAAGTATATTGTAGGGTGGAAATTAATTTAGGATAAACATAGTGGGTAAGATATTTGGAAAAGATGAAATGCATAGTATTAACATAGCAAATATAAAAATATCATGGGGTGTTGCAACTTCAAGTTTGAGTTACAGTGCAAATTTGTAGGGAAAAAAGAGTTATGGGAAAGTATAAATTATTTAATGTTGAAAGAAATACCTTAGAAGGTAGTTTCTTCATTATATGCCATATACATAAGCGGTGGACGGATTTGGTAAATACTTCTGCAACTGCAACCCGCATCGCAGGGTCCTGGTCAGTTAATACTAAGTTGGGTTGTCTTCCATGGATTTTGAGAAAGGAGGAGAGCAACCATTTGTAAGATTCAGCAGTCTCGTTATAGATCAAACCAGCACCAAATGTAACACAACGTTTGTGGTGGTCCACACCAGTAAAAGGGATAAAAATCATATTGTACCTATGAAAATATATTTAGTGAAGTAATTTTAGTGAAGTAGTAGACTAGAAAAATATACGGAGTTAAAAGGATTACTTGTTCGTAGAATATGTGGCATCGAATGCTAAGACATCTCCAAACAAATCATAACTGGTTTTCGAAACACCATCAACCCAAAATATAGCCTTTACTTCACCGTGATTGTGGTACATTTCATAAGAAAAATTGGATTGATATGTAGCCCTCTCTTTCAATTTCGTTACAACCATGTTTATATCGCGATCACCAATAAACATCCTGATGTCACGACCAACATTCTTGTAGACATTCCTCGTCCCGCGCATGTTGTGATGTCCACCCTTTAATGCAGTATGTAAACGATGCGTAACAGTGGGGCCGACTCGATTTAAGCTCATAGTATGAATGAAATTGATGTCATCGAAATTCAAGTGCTTACCCCTACGTAGTAAATCCATGTCATCTGAAGAAACCAAGTCATGATTGTGTTTATCTAAAAATTCATAGAGGACGTAATTCTCTGAGCCTTTAACAAGCTTTAAACAGATAAGGGCTTTACAATCAGTAACTTTGAATGCGCTGCCACGTGTGGGAGCATGTGTCATAGGATCTAATGAGTCGACTTTCTTCCCCTTCGGTTTACCAGCCTTGTTACAGACTAACATCCTGTGAGTAATGGATCCCTTCCATTCCTTATAAGCACCAACGCGAACACCAAACCAGACTTCTCCGCATATGTTTCATACATCTTAAGAACATCATGCCAGCTGTTAAAAACAGACCCGACAACAGGTTTGAACTCAACATCGACATCAGGAACCCAATACTTGGTACCATTGGGGGTCTGGTATAGTAGACTGGAATGAGAACCTAATAACTCCAAAATTAATAATAACATCAGTACATCTGTATATGCAAAAAAACATTAGATAATCATGCACAAATTAAAAGAAAAAGAACTACTCCTACTATATATGCAAAAAGTACATCTGTGTACTAAATTGGTGTTAAAAACCATCAGATTACTTCATCAAAGCATTATAATGAAAAATGAACCAATTAAAAAATAAATACACACTACAGCAGTTTTGTAAGCAACACTACTTCAATACTGTAAGCAAAAACTACATCGGTGTACGGATTTTACAACTATACTGACATGAATGTGAGATGACAAATACATACTACAGAAGTTATGTAAAGGAGTACTTGTGGACATATAAAAACACTACATCAGTATTGTAAAAACAAACTACATCACTATACGCTATTACAACTACACTTACATGAATGTGTGGTGAGAAATTAAGGGTGTGGGGATCAAAAAATACATAAGTCTTTCTGAAAAAAAAGTACTTATGGACATAAAACAACGCTACAATAATACTGTAAGCAAAAACTACATCACTGTATAATATTACAGTTATAGTGACATGAATGTGTGGTAGAAAAGAAAGGGTGTAGCCATCAAAAAGTTGTGTTAAAATGCAAATAATTGGTATGATTGAGTACTGCAAAACTGAGGGTGTATTCATCAAAACAGAGATTTTTTTTCCAATATAAAATTAGGATAAACAATGCACAAATATAAAAATAATTACGTACTACAACATTTCAAAACATTGAACTTAGTTCAACCAAATACATACTACAGAAGTTATGTAAAGGAGTACTTGTGGACATATAAAAACACTACATCAGTACTGTAAAAACAAACTACATTACTGTATGCTATTACAACTACACTTACATGAATGTGTGGTGAGAAATTAAGGGTGTGGGGATCATAAAATACATACGTATTTATGAAAAAAAAATACTTGTGGACATAAAACAACGCTACAATAATACTGTAAGCAAAAACTACATCACTGTATAATATTACAGTTATAGTGAGATGAATGTGTGGTAGAAAAGAAAGGGTGTAGCCATCAAAAATTGCATTAAAATGCAAATAATTGGTATGATTGAGTACTGCGAAACTGAGGGTGTATTCATCAAAACAGAGATTTTTTTTCCAATATAAAATTAGCATAAACAGTGCACAAATATAAAAATAATTACGTACTACAACATTTCAAAACATTGAACTTAGTTCAACCAAATACATACTACAGAAGTTATGTATAAGAGTACTTGTGGACATATAAAAACACTACATCAGTACTGTAAAAACAAACTACATCACTGTACGCTATTACAACTACACTTACATGAATGTTTGGTGAGAAAATTAAGGGTGTGGGGATCATAAAATATATACGTATTTCTGAAAAAAAAGTACTTGTGGACATAAAACAACGCTACAATAATACTGTAAGCAAAAACTACATCACTGTATAATATTACAGTTATAGTGACATGAATGTGTGGTAGAAAAGAAAGGGTGTAGCCATCAAAAAATTGCGTTAAAAATGCAAATAATTGGTATGATTGAGTACTGGGAACTGAGGGTGTATTCATCATAACAGAGATTTTTTTTCCTATATAAAATTAGGATAAACAGTGCACAAATATAAAAATAATTAGGTACTACAACATTTCAAAACATTGAACTTAGTTCAACCAAAAAATGAAGTAAATCTGAAGATAAAAAACATTCACAGAAACCAATATATACAAAAAATGCTGACGGTTACCTCTAGGATCAAAACCAAGGTAACGGATCGGAGAGCTCCCGGTTAGTATATCAAATGTATCATCGTACTGACCGCCATGGTTGTCGTTTTCAGACATGGGGTTGAGAATGTCTTCTTCAACAGATGAATCAGGTAACTGAAAATCACCACCACCCATTGTCTGCGAATATCAAAAATGTTAAACAGTGCTATAATAGATAATCAACAAAGGTAAAAGGAGGAGGAAGATAGTAAACACATACCAGGATGCTTGTGAATTGAAAGAAAAAAAGAGATAACAAGAGGGATCGGCGGTTGGTGTAAAGAGAAAACAAAGGTAAAAAGAGGAGGAAGATGATCGAGTACATGTACCATACTCAAAAGTAATGGTCAAATCATGCATGGGGAAGATAAGAAAGTTGGTGTAAAAGTAAAATGGTGAACTACCGATTCTACCCCCCAAGTGGGTTTCTCATCAGATGAAACGTGGCACAATAATAGCCACATATTTGGGTTAATGGGTTATCGCAATTTTGACAAGTTAGTATACGATCCCTTCCCTATATATATATATACTAGTAGGAAAGCCGCGCGATGCGGCAGCGGTGATGACTATTTATAACGCAGTACTCATAATCAATAAGTTTGTTAATCCTTTCATGATATATTAATGTGGTTTATCTATGTCGTGAGCCTTACAGTCTCAACTAAATAATAGCAAAGATACGAATAAAAAATATTAGTCATAGTAATTTAAAAATAAAAAAATAAACACTTGATTATTGAAGAGTATATTAGACAACTAACATGTAGTATAACATATAATTGAGCTAGAAATAAGTCAAAATATTAAAAAGAGTTGAGAACTTATACTCACTTTCTTAAGCATTCATCATAAAATCCATAAAGTTAAGTGATATACATAACAACATTATGGCTATTGTTATATACATTTAAATTATTCCTAACAAATAGTTAACATAGAACCCTTAATTTGTTATAACTTGAGTTAGTAACATGTAAAAAGTGTACCTACGGATGGTAATTGTTTCCACTTAGAATAGTAATCGTTCATGGATAACGCACATTGCGGTCTACCACAAGCTAAAATTATGACAAGAAGTGTATAGAAATAGAAGCAATTTAAAAACACTTACAAGTTCAATTCTGATAGACACATTAAGTTCGTATCACAGTGTAACACTCACAGTTACTATTTCTACCGAGTAATAACCATGATCAATATAGTCTCCCATGAATAAGGAATAAAAAACTTACACGTTAAATTCGGATAGACACATTTAGTCAATTACCAAACACCCTCATGGTGACCAGCAAAAGTCAAACTCACCATCATCTACACCCTCTTGATACTTTCTTCCCCAACAAAGCATTCTTGTTCTCTTTAATCCTCTTTCTAGCAGATGCTGCTTCAATCTGGTAGAACAACCCATATCTACTACCACCATTACTGTTATCAAAGCATGACACTGTCACCTTTTTGCCATTGTTGGGATCAAACACCAATTGGTGTTTAATGTTGTGGTGTTGGAGAGACAAACATGGTAACCTTTGGATGATAATCATCTAATATTTCTTGAATGTTTTACCTATAATTATTTCAAGAAAGTTTAATTGAACTAAAAATAACATAAATTTTATCAAAATCAAATGGGGGCAAGTAGTACTTTTAAATTTAGTTACCTTTCACATAATTGCTTTTATTCCAAGATTTGGAGAAATGAGCTCTTGATGAAGGGTTTCATGGCTTATGTTTCTTGTTTAAAATTTAAATACACGATTTTAATAAATTTAAGGTCAAAATTAAAAGACTTCGAGAACCATTAATAGTCAAATTATCTTCCTAACCTCAGTATTATCTCTATTTCTTGTGTTTATTCTATTGTCGCTCTTCATCAAATCATTTGTTGTCGGTAAATAATTTGGCGAAAACATAATATAATCAAGAAAATGAAAAATTAACTGAAAATGTCAATATTAGTCAAATTAATAATGATTGTTGATAAATGATAATCACTGCACACTCCCATGTAAACGTTTCAATGTATCCCAGCAGAGAAATAAAATGGTATCTACTGTAGTTTATCCAATCCTCACTCTCTTGGTATATGGCTATAATTCCCCACTCTATAGTCTATATCTCTCATCTAGTATCAAAAGTTTTCAAATCCTCCTACTTAGTTTGCTATAATCATATATGACTGTCATTATTATTGTTGGTTTATAGACTGAAACTATAGCTTACTTCTGAACCAAGTCGGCCCCCTCACGTATCTAGTAACAAACGATATAAACCTGAATGGAGCACTATGTCAGCAGCTTTGAGGTTTTTGACTACTTACTCATTGGGCTTTAATACGTGAATATGAATGGGTTGATGCAGTTTGGGGTTTAAGTTGTGGGCCTGCAATCACATAGCATAATTACTGGTTCTTATTGTAGGATTTTATGTGCCCAAGACACATAAAATATTGATGTGGTTAGTACGTTATGATCCAAGTCGGGTTATACCCAATAACAAGCTTAGCAAACACCAATTAATATTTAATTGATGATATGATCATGCAATTAAATATTTACACCAATTAATATTTAATTGGTGATATGATCACGCAATTAAATATTTACACCAATTTAGAAAATGGGTTTTCTAAATAAGTTGCATATGAGATGAAACAATTTATTAGGATATTTTGTTCAATAATATTATTTGTAATGTTATCTAAGTAAGTTAAATAACATTACAAATTAATAATAGGAGTGTATGGATTATACAATTAAAAGGTTAGTTGTATATATATCTAATAAAAGGCTAGTTATATGTGTGTGTTTATGTTTAATTTGTAAAAGAAATCCTTTTCTTTTTTAACACAACCGTCCCCTTTGAGTGGGAGACAAGCATGCAAGGGTGATTCCCTTGATACACACACACATGCAAGGTGGTCTACCCACTAACTAGTTAAAAGAGATGTTCTCTTTTTCCCTTCATTCCATACATGCAACCAACTCAAATCAGCTTCATTTCTCTCTCAAATTCACGAGTTTCAGCAGCTTGACAAGAGGGTTTTCAAGCTGAAAACAAGCTGGTTTCAAGGTGTTCTAGGTGTACAATCTTCCTAACAAGAAGGTGTATTGCAAGAGCTTGGGGTATAGACACTTGAGGACCTCTACACTTGAGTTCTTGGCCATTTCAAACATCCAAAAGCTTTCATCTTGGTCGACTTTTCTGCTGTAGAAAGGTAGCAAATCACAGCTTTATATAGCTGTGATTTTATGTACATTTGTGTATGTTCATAGCTTGTCCATTCACATATTTAAGATCCTATTGTTTTGGGTTTTGTTTTCCATCTTAAAACTACATTTAGAACACAAAATTTTCAGATTATAAACTTGTTATAATCCTTAACATCCGCTGCATTTTTCTGAAAGTTTAAAAGGTTAAACTATGTTTTAGTGTTCTAACAAACCCAACAATGGCATCAAGAGCCGGTTATGTGGATGACTTGCTTGTTTTATCTTTTGAAATTGGTTTTAAAAGATGTTATTAGACATGTTATAGGCTGTTTTTGGGCTGGAATATCATGTCTTGTTGAAACCCCAACTTTCAAGGTTATATTACACATGCTTGTGATTAAACCTTGAAAGATATGTATGTTGATATGTTGATTGTTTGGACAATATTTAAAACCAAAATTTCAGTTTATGTTGGCTGAAATTTGAAGGTTTTAAGTGGGGTTTCATTATATATTTTGATGATTTGATCATTGGATGTTTTAGTGCATAACCTAGCCATTGACCTTGTGATTGTTTGGATGTTTATGATGGTTGTATTCATTCATTCAATTTGGTTGTATAATCTATTATTTGGTTTTTGTTCCAAGTGTAATTTATTTGTTATTGGGATGTAATAAATAGATTAGTTATTTTCATATTTCTAGAAATCTTGTATTAGGACATTATTTCTTGTAATATGAAGAAGGACGTGACAAAAGCACAAAGAGAAGACACAAGAAACATGGAGCATTTGGATGCGGTTTCTAGTGGGAGGTTCTTGGACCTTTTGATGTGTTGATCCTTAGAAAGACCAAATGACAACACTTGTGATGGCAAACAAGTGTTGTCAACATAAGGGCTATGGTTATGCACATTATGTATGTTATGTTTATGACTTGTTTGGATGTTTGTTATTTAATTGTATGATTGAAATTTAGACATGCATTACAAACTAATTAACAAACATAACAAGTTATAAAAATGATGGTTCTTAATCATTAAAAGGTAATAAAGGTTATTAAAATGTTTTAATGATTTTAAAGATTAAAATAGGTTTTAATCAAAGAACCATAAGGTACCTTGTATTTGAAAGCATGCAAATACAAGTACATAGAGTTTTCTAAACTAGAATTATGAAACCTCTAAACATTTAACAAACAAGTTTAACACCGTCCTTTTGCACAACACTTAAGTCATTTGGAAACTCTTAATGGGATAAAGGTCACCTAACCATTTTGAGGGAACTTGTGACTTAAGGTGGGAATACCACATTGGTGGGATAAAGGTCACCTAACCACTTATGTTGGTAAACTCACATGTGTGTGCAAATAGGGTAACTTGATTTGCAAACCATGTTGAATGGATCACCTAAAATATGGTTTCCAAATAGGTGTTGATGGGATTAACATGCCGACTTTGCATATGATGTTTAAAGTCGATCCCATACCTCTAGAAGTTGCAAATGGTTGCAATCGTCAAACGTTGACCACCTTATTAATTTAAATAGTGGGATAAAGGTCACCTAACCACAATTTAAATGTAATGTTGGGTTCTAGATTTTAATATAAAATTGACCTTAAAAGGCATTAAATATTAAGATTAGCAATATCGAAAATACTAAAATTGATCTTTGTTAAATTTTGTAGATGGCCACCAATAATGAAAACCACGATAACTCGTCCGCATCAAACCAATCACTACGAGCGATCCTCCAAAAGGAACGTCTAAATCATAACAACTTTATTGATTGGTATCGAAAATTGAGAATTGTTCTCAAGCAAGAGAGAAGATCATATATTTTAGACGACCCTATCCCCGATAAACCTAGCGAGGATGATGAGGAGGCCTTTAACGATTGGCTGAAATACACTGAGGACTCCGTCCAAGTGTCTTGTCTCATGCTAGCAAGCATGACTCCGGATCTCCAAAAGGAGTATGAACATCACGGAGCTTACGACATGATAACCCAGCTGAAGGAAACGTTCCAACAGCAAGCAAGGGTTGAGCGGTTCGAAACGGTTCGAGCGCTCCATGCATGTCGTATGGACGACAACCAATCTGTTTCATCTTATGTACTTAAGATGAAAAGTCATATTGACCGCCTCGAGAGGCTAAATTGTCCCGTCTCGAAAGAGTTGGCCACGGATTTGATCCTAAATGGCCTAACCAAGAAGTTCGAGGCATTCGTGTTGAACTACAACATGAATGCATGGGACAAAAGCATTGGTGAGCTTCACTCAATGCTTAAAACGGCCGAGGCGGCCATGGGTAAAAGGGTTTTACCCGTTCTCACCATCAATGAAGGTGTGAACAACAAGAGGCCTCATCCTGCACCTAAGGCAAAGGTTGCCAAGGGTAAGGGACCCGTTAAGGGAAAGGGGAAAGGGGTGGTAAGGGTACCACCTAAACCATAAGAGAAGAAACAAAAGGTTGCTACTAATGACCCATGCTTCAAGTGTGGGGAGATAGGACATTGGGCAAGGAATTGTCCTGTCCATCTCCAAGAGTTGAAAGCAAAGAGGGATGCCGGGCAGACCTCAGGTACAATATACATGATTCATATTGATCTTAATGTTACATCTTCTAACACATGGGTATTGGATACCGGATGTGGAACTCACATTTGCAATTTGTTGCAGGGGTTCAAAAGAAATAGGGACTTCAAACAAGGGGATGTTAGCCTCTTCATGGGCAATGGAACTAAAGTCTTAGTAGAAGCTCGTGGGGACTACATCCTAAGACTTCCAAGTGGTTTGGAAGTTATTTTGAAGAATGTTTTGTATGCTCCTAGTTTGACTAGGAACATTATTTCTGTATCTCAATTAAGACATTATGATTATGTATTATCTTTTATTGAAAATGATATTCATGTTTCTTTAAATGGTATGTTCTATTTTAAAGCTATACCAATTAATGGTGTTTATGAATTGGTTCATGAAAATACTTTAAATAGTTCATTGTACCAAACTAACACCAAGAAACTCAAGTTGGACTTGAGTGATACCTATCTTTGGCATTGCCGTCTTGGTCATATAAACAAAAAACGTTTACAAACACTTCAAAAGAATGGTCTTTTAAAAACAAATGAATGTGATTCATTTGATGTTTGTGAATCTTGTTTACAAGGCAAGATGACTAAGGCGCCTTTTAGTGGAACTACCGAAAGGGCAAAAGATTTATTAGGAATCATACATTCGGATGTATGTGGTCCTTTTAAGCCAATGACTAGGAATGGTGAAAGATACTTCATTACCTTTACCGACGACTATAGTCGCTATGGGTATGTGTACTTATTAAGGCACAAAGATGAAGCTTTTAAAATGTTCAAAATCTTCAAGAATGAAGTAGAAAATCAACTCAATAAGTCAATTAAAGTTCTTCGTACCGATAGAGGAGGTGAATACCTTAGTGATGCTTTTCAAGATCATCTTAGGAGTTGTGGGATTGTCTCACAACTCACTCCACCTGGAACACCACAACATAATGGTGTGTCTGAGAGGAGGAATCGAACCTTATTGGATATGGTCCGATCTATGATGGCTAGAAGCACATTACCTCTATCATTTTGGGGTTTCGCTTTGCTCTCCGCGGCCCGTATTCTAAATATGGCCCCAACCAAAAAGGTGGAAAGGACACCTTTTGAGATATGGCATGGAAGAGTTCCATCCCTATCATACTTAAGGGTTTGGGGATGTGAGGCTTATGTTAAGACTCCCACCCCAAACAAATTGGAAGTCCGATCCACCAAGTGTATCTTTGTTGGATATCCTAGAGATTCTATGGGATATTATTTCTACGATCCACTGGAACAAAAGGTGCTTGTTGCCAGAAAGGGTGAGTTCTTAGAAGCTAAGTTCCTTATGGAAGGAGCTGGCAGTAGAACGGTGGATCTTGAAGAAGATCAAGAACCACAACCCGATGCACGTTTGGTTGAAACTAGCACTCAACATGAGGATGTTGAAAATGATCAAGGGGTTGATCAATACACACAAGACGTTCGCAGAAGTGGTAGAACTAGTAATCCACCTGAAAGATATGGATTTTTCATGGATGGATGCTATGTGGTAGATTCTGATGAACCAACCACATACCATAATGCAATGTCCAATTCGGATTGTGACAAATGGCTAGAAGCCATGAACGTTGAGATGCAATCCATGTATGACAATCAAGTATGGGACTTGGTTGTACCACCTCTTAACTCCAAAGTAGTTGGAAGTAAGTGTGTTTTCAAGAAGAAAACCGATATGCATGGAAACTTGGATACTTATAAAGCTAGACTTGTAGCAAAGGGTTTCACTCAAACTCAAGGGGTTGATTATGATGAAACCTTCTCACCTGTTGCGATGCTAAAGTCTATAAGGATATTGTTTGCCATAGCTGCTCATTATGATTATGAGATTTGGCAATTGGATGTCAAAACCGCTTTCCTAAATGGATATCTTGAGGAAGATGTCTATATGGTTCAGCCTGAAGGTTTTGTCGATCCAAAATATCCTAATAAAGTATGCAAGTTAAAGAAATCAATCTATGGATTGAAACAAGCATCGAGAAGCTGGAATCATCGTTTTGATGAGGAAGTCAAGAAATTTGGCTTCATCAAAAACGCTGATGAAGCTTGTGTATATAAGAAGGCTAGTGGGAGCACAATAACTTTCCTAGTATTGTATGTTGATGACATACTACTATTTGGAAATGACATTCCAACCTTGGAAGGTGTAAAAACCTGGCTTGGAAGTTGTTTTTCCATTAAGGATCTTGGTGAAGCCGCCTATATTCTGGGAATAAAGATCTATAGGATAGATCAAGGCAGTTGATTGGTTTGAATCAAAGTGCATACATTGATAAGATCTTGAAAAGGTTCAAGATGGAAAACTCTAAGAAAGGTACCGTACCTATTCAAAGAGGAACGATGTTGAGTACGACTCAATGTCCAAGCTCAAAGGATGAGCAAGATAAAATGAAGGGAATCCCATACGCCTCTGCTATTGGATCCATCATGTATGCAATGATATGCACTCGACCGGACGTGTCATGCGCCTTAAGCATGACAAGCCGTTACCAGCAAAATCCTGGAAACAGTCATTGGATGGCTGTTAAGAACATACTTAAATACCTAAGGAGGACAAGAGATATGTTCCTAATCTATGGATCTGGTGAAGAGGAACTCGTTGTAAAAGGTTACACGGATGCGAGTTTCCAAACCGATCGTGATGATTCTCGGTCACAATCAGGATACATCTTCATTCTAAATGGAGGAGCGGTCTCTTGGAAGAGCTCCAAGCAGGATGTGGTGGCTCTATCAACTACAGAATCAGAATACGTCGCCGCCTCATTGGCAGCTCAAGAAGCTGCATGGTTGAAGAAATTCATTGCCGATCTAGGGGTTGTCCCTTCCATTCAGGACCCCCTAGAGATCTTTTGTGATAACGAGGGTGCAATTGCTCAAATTAAGGAACCCCGTGCTCATCAAAAGACTAGGCACATTGAGCGGAGATTCAACTACATACGAGATGAAGTTGAAAAGGGAAAGATATGTATTCGCAAAGTTCACACGGATCAAAACATTGCGGATCCTCTCACGAAGCTCCTTGAAAAGGCAAAGCATGAAGGTCATACTTGTGCCATGGGACTTCGATATTCTAGTGATTGGATTTGATCTGTAAATTTTGTATTTGGATATGTGGAACTTTCTATTATTTGAATAAAATTATTTGGTTATAATGTTTCAAATAATATTCCAATTTAGCATGTTTAATCCATGAGTAAAATGTTTACTCTAAATGTCCGTAGTCATTCACACTTGTGGGAACAAGTTTGAAGGTAAGACTATTATGAACTTGGATTGGTTGATATTCATAAGGATGAATATAGAGCAATGGGTTGCTACCAAGGTTCATAGATATTTGTGGGATACAAATATTGGACTAACCCGCATCTCAAATTTTACTACATGGAATCTTATTGATTGATCATAAGTAAATTTGAGTAAAGGCGAATATCATTTGGTATCCTCCGACCTGAGATACATATTGGGTTTTGATATTCATCAAGTATTATACCTTGAGCCTATTCTTCACTATCCTGAAATAGTGGACAGTACATAAGGATATGTTCAGGTATAACACGAGGTGCTTGTGAGAAACGTATGTAGTCAAGATGGAATTTGTTCCTCTTATTCGTTGAGAGTTAGATGTCTAAGGCCTGATTAAGTTAAATCAACAAGGAATGATCATTCTGTGTCCTTGGATTTAACATGACATCTGTAACAAAAGGATAGATGATCGATTCACCTAAATCATTTCAAGTAGGGTACTTGAATGGGATGATGTTATTGAATGGCTATAAGTCATGCGTATTAAGGGTAGTAAACCGTTGTTAGGCGTCATTTACTGCTTGCATCAATATTCTATGAATCTTGGGCAAGTGGGAGATTCTAGGATTCTATGTGCCCAAGACACATAAAATATTGATGTGGTTAGTACGTTATGATCCAAGTCGGGTTATACCCAATAACAAGCTTAGCAAACACCAATTAATATTTAATTGATGATATGATCATGCAATTAAATATTTACACCAATTAATATTTAATTGGTGATATGATCACGCAATTAAATATTTACACCAATTTAGAAAATGGGTTTTCTAAATAAGTTGCATATGAGATGAAACAATTTATTAGGATATTTTGTTCAATAATATTATTTGTAATGTTATCTAAGTAAGTTAAATAACATTACAAATTAATAATAGGAGTGTATGGATTATACAATTAAAAGGTTAGTTGTATATATATCTAATAAAAGGCTAGTTATATGTGTGTGTTTATGTTTAATTTGTAAAAGAAATCCTTTTCTTTTTTTAAACACAACCGTCCCCTTTGAGTGGGAGACAAGCATGCAAGGGTGATTCCCTTGATACACACACACATGCAAGGTGGTCTACCCACTAACTAGTTAAAAGAGATGTTCTCTTTTTCCCTTCATTCCATACATGCAACCAACTCAAATCAGCTTCATTTCTCTCTCAAATTCACGAGTTTCAGCAGCTTGACAAGAGGGTTTTCAAGCTGAAAACAAGCTGGTTTCAAGGTGTTCTAGGTGTACAATCTTCCTAACAAGAAGGTGTATTGCAAGAGCTTGGGGTATAGACACTTGAGGACCTCTACACTTGAGTTCTTGGCCATTTCAAACATCCAAAAGCTTTCATCTTGGTCGACTTTTCTGCTGTAGAAAGGTAGCAAATCACAGCTTTATATAGCTGTGATTTTATGTACATTTGTGTATGTTCATAGCTTGTCCATTCACATATTTAAGATCCTATTGTTTTGGGTTTTGTTTTCCATCTTAAAACTACATTTAGAACACAAAATTTTCAGATTATAAACTTGTTATAATCCTTAACATCCGCTGCGTTTTTCTGAAAGTTTAAAAGGTTAAACTATGTTTTAGTGTTCTAACAAACCCAACACTTATGACTATTGTAAAATTAATTGTGCTAAAATTAAATACCTTGTCAACTAACTTTTCATTTTTAGAAAGTAATTTTGCAGCAAGTGCATGAGAAGATTTCATCCTCCATGAGTTCAAGCCTTCTTAAAGCTTGCAAGACCTGAAAAACATATTGTTACATTTATATGAGTTCAAACATATTGTTACATATATATATATATATATTGCGTATACACAGTGTCACTAATAAAAATATAAACATCATACTAACCTCAGAAATATTTATTATCAAAACAACACCAATAGAAGCTTACAACTTGCATTTAGGTGCACTTTAACTACGTTACGAAGGTTTACTGTGATTGCATTATTGATTACTTGTGATATATTGGAATCCTTTGTTTAATTAATAACTTTGCTAAATGCTAGTTCTATAAAGTAACTATAATTGTACATACAGTGTTTAGTTAAGAACTAAAAGTCAAATAAAAATATCATATTAAAATCAAAATAAATCAACACTATATTTACCCGAATGGGCCATTAGAGGCAAATAGGCAAAGTATGACCCGAATTGACTACATGAGCACACATGTTGGGAAGATTTAAAAAAAATTAAAAACCACTTACAAGTTACAACACCAGAAGTTGGGCTTCTTATATGATTTGTAGAATTAGGAGCATCAATTTTCACAATCTATATATTTGAAGGTTTAGCATAACCATTTTGTACATCATATTTTGTCACCAAAGGCATAATGGAAACAAGACTTATTGTCAATTTATACTACTTAACCTACAAACTTAGTTGGTAAATGTTTTATGAATAAAAAAGTTCTAGTACAATAATGTTTGTATCATATATGCAACCAAATTAATTTCATGATTCATTAAATACCTGAACAAAAATTAGTCATGCAAACTGATTCAAGTCATTGAAAAGACAAGTTGAGTCATTAGAGGAGAATGTTGCCACTCAATAGGGTTGAAGGTCTTTTGAGATCTGGTAACTGTATATGCAGGATCACGGGAAGCTCCAAACAGTTTATGCCATGTGCTGCCTGCTGAAACACAACTAACATATAAAACCATAATTGTAAGAACCAATAGAGATCTTGCTTGTTTCCTTTAGCTTCTGAACAATTTCAAGACCTTTTATCTTTAAATCCAAAGACAAAGAAAATTTCCAAACCACGTATGTTGATTAAACAAATAAGTAAATGGAAGTAATTTTTTCCTTGATTAGACTTGACTCACTGTAATCAAAACGGAGAAATCATGTATAATAATAACTCCAAGCCATAGACTGAAATAAAAATAAAAAATAGAGGTTTGATCTAAAAGGTGAAGCAAGAATGTTACCATATGAAAAACCCAAAGAAGCAAATAAAAGCCTTAATCAACCACATATTGGCCGTAGTGGTGGTCACTTCTCGTAATGAAGACCACCTATCATCTTAACATCACTAACCTAACAAAAGCTTGAGTTGAATTCAAGAGATTTCTGTTCAACACCAAAAGTAAACTTCGTATAAGATATGAAAGCCTAAATTCAAGAGCACATACCAAATCTGCCGTACCGCTGCCTTTGGCTCCTTCTTCGTCATTTAAAAAGTAGGCACTAATCAAGAAACATATAGTGGAAGCATTAATATATACAGATCAACCAAAACTTGAGAAACCACAAACAGATTCTTGCAAGCAAAAAGTAACTAAAATACATAAAAATAAAGAATATACATAAAGGTGAAGCAATCACAAGCAAAGAATACTACATAAATGTCAAATGAAAAGCTATCGGAATTCTATAGAACGGACGACTCTAAGCAGCTGATTTTAAGTTGGTTTCATTGCCGATATTACCTTTGTGATAGTTGCGGGTCTGAATGAAATGCCGGAGTAGGAAACTCCATGTCAAGTGTGTAATCCGATTGATTTGTCTATTGTAATACACAATTTCATCTTGCATCGGTTTTTGATCTCCTCAACTACATTGTTCTTCTTTGTTGAGATAGTTCTTCTTCATTAAGATAGAGAGGAGTGTAGGTGAGATAAAGTAAAAATGGCACTGAAGCAGAGAAAGTATAGAATTTTTAAATTAAGAGTTGTACTTTCTGCTAGAAGAGTTGTACTTCATTGAGAATTGAGTTTTGGGAATGCGGAGGATTTCAATGCTTTAGGAGTTGTACTTTCTGCTAGAAGAGTTATACAACTCTTAAAATTAAGAGTTTTTGTCAAATGACCATGTTGTCCCTTCCATATGTATATTAATACTAGCAGAAAACCCGCGCTATGCTGCGGTGGTGATAATTACCAACTATGAGATTTAATTGGAGTGTTGTATGCGTACATGTGATAATTACCAACCATGAGATTTAATGTGATTACAAATAAATGAAATAGGAGGTATCATGTATTAGAATTTAGAAATACAATTTGAAAGACTTTTGAGATGTTTGACCTATTTTGCTTAACAGATAGTATTTTGAAATACCAGTTTGATCCTATAGAGATATAATATTACCCGAACTGACCCTATGATCAGTAAAAGGGCTGAAACTGCTACCTCTAATGAGAAAAATTAAGAATATATTCTTAAAGCTAGACTTCAGCGACTTGCCTTTTGTTCTTCAACCAGCCTTAAGACACTCTCATCAGCTTTTTTCTGCTCTAAAGAAGCCATGTGTAGAGAACTATTTTGCATGTCATTCTGGATTTGCAAAAGAGGATGTGAATCGCATAATATAATAGTAAAAAAAAACAATGTTGGATTAGAAATAGTATAC
This sequence comes from Flaveria linearis, assembly GCA_024085815.1. Lineage (NCBI taxonomy): Eukaryota > Viridiplantae > Streptophyta > Magnoliopsida > Asterales > Asteraceae > Flaveria > Flaveria linearis. The sequence continues at coordinate 72,749,548 of CM044011.1, forward strand.
AATAATCACCTTTTGTTTCACCTCGTCTAACTTTGGTTTCTCACACTCTGTTAGGGCTTCTCTTTTATTAAGTTCTTTTCTCCATGAGTCAAGTTTCTTCCTCCGTTTCTCCAGATCAGCGTTTAAACATTTCTTGTTCATCTAATACCCTTTTAACATGCTCCCGTGCAAGCCACTGCATCTTTCTTGTCTCTGGATAAGAACAATATATGCGTGTTGGCAAAACCTCAAACTTATAATAAAGGAATTCAACACAAACACGTTTCCCATATTTCGCAACTTCTAGTGAGAATGCAACTTCATAAATGTTAAAAGGGAGAAAAAAACTCCATATTTAAGCTTATGTAGCAAACATATATAATTAGTCAATCAAAAAACAAGCAGAGAGGGAGTAACAAACCTTCAAAGAAAGCTTGATGAAGGTCTTCTTTCTCTTCAAGCATCCTACTCAAAGACATGGATTAAATCATATGGTTAGTTTTAAAAACTAATTGATTCAACACAATAACAACTTGGCCCATTTCCCGGTGGTTTCCTCACTAATGCGCGTGTCATGATATCATATGTCGTATTCTTGAAAGGTAATCATGTTCAATTTATAACAAATGAAGGAAAAGTGAACTGAAACCGGTGTCATTTTTGCTAAAACATGTAAATTCTTGCATTGACAAGATAGTGTGATTGGTCTGAAAAGTCGAAGGTGTCCTTTATGGCATTTAATTCGTATGACTAATTTTCAATGTCTCCATACCTGTTTCCTCTTTAAAATATAAAAGATAAGAAAGGTCCCCTACAAAACACATGATGAATCAGCACTGGACTAATAAATGAATACCAAAAATGGTGAATCTGGCAAATACTTTTGTAAACAAGTGTAAAATCATAGCCTAAAATGCAATTCACCTAGAGCTGACTAATTCACCCATTTGAATTTAAGAAAATGTTAAGATATTTCTGATACTATATTATCAAATTTTGTGTTTTTACTACTGTTGAACAATTTACTTAAATGAGGCAGTTCGGTTAGATTTGAACAGAGTTAAAAATTTATTTACCATCTTTCACTGGCAAGCTTCAATCAGCAATCCATATTGATTTCTGCAAGGTTATAAAGTGCCCCCACTGCAGCAGCTTGTGCATCCACAGCTGGCAAGCTCAAAAGATCAACCAACCGCTTGTAAATCTGCAAGTCCAACCATAAAGATTTAGATGATATTATTTAAACAAAATAACCGGACTACAAATAACTAAGAGCAACTATAACCTGCAGTAGCTTGTGCATCCACAGCTGGCAAGCTCAAAATGACACCTGTTTACATTACTCTTATGAACATATGAACTTTATAAAAACAAGTCATTTTAAAAAGGTTGACACTCAACACACTTTTCTACTTTATGAACATATGAACTTTATGAACTTTATGAACTTTATGAACATATACATACCTTTGTAACCCAAATTGAGTCCACTTGACCCCAAATTTCACAAGCAAACAGAAAGCTGTCTCTCGGTATCTGGAAACCAATAAACAGAAAAGAAATGAAACATATTAACTGCAGTTTGCTGGTTTTGTTATGATTCTGGACCGGGTTTGCCTTGAACAACCGAGTTAATGTTCAGCATTGTTCAAAAGCATACAAGTTTATCAAAGCATTAAGTTCATAAGTTTTTCCTTTGAATCTGACTCCATATGGATAAACAGATTCTTGAACCTCTCAAAATTTTAGGCATAAACAGATTCATAAAAACTTATGCATAACAGATTCTTGAAGCTCTATCAAATGAACCTCTCAAAATTTTAGGCAAATTCTTGAAGATGCATAAACAGATTCTTGAAATTCATAAAAACTTAAAGACTTAAACAACAGTGAAATGCAGACCTACTTTATGAACAAAATTAACCAACTTACCAGTCATGGCATGGACCGTTGTCATAAGACCCTCAACAATGCCAAACCTATCATTAATCACCTGAAAATGTAACAGAAATGTAAGTTGACAATATACCATTTAACAAAAATAGAGAAAATATGAATGTATGAACATTGAATTAGGATAAGCATACCTTGGCCAAAGGAGCAAGGCAGTTAGTTGTGCAGCTAGCGTTTGAAACAATGTTAAGATCAGGTGTGTATTCGTTTGCATCGACACCCACAACAAACATGGGAGCATCCTTGCTAGGAGCAGAGATAATAACCTTTTTGGCACCACCCTGACCATACAAAGCCATTTGTAATTTGTAAAATAAGCAAACACTCGACTGAAAGAAATTTTGGTTCTTAAATTGTTGCCAAACAAAGGCAGCCTCCATGAACAGGTAAATTAGAGGTGACAGTTTTGGCCTATTTTCTTGTGAATGGGTTTGATCTTGTTTATATTTCTTCATCTCTAACAAGCAAAATTAAAATAAAAACTGCTAAAAAGAAACACATTGAATAATAATTTTCTGGGTAAAAAGTGTTTTGGTTTAAGCGGGGACCCGAAACACTCCACCCACATATTATTAAAGATTTAATAAAAGTGGACAAAAAGTTATTCGGGTCAAGAAACATTGTGGCTGAACCAGCCATTTTGACCCGTTACCTATCTGATTTCTGAAGCATAAATGAATATCAAACTAAGAATATAGAGAGCAGAAATCAGACCTTTAAGTGAGCAGCAGCCTTGTCCTTGTCTGTGAAGACTCCAGTGGACTCGACAACAAAGTCGGCACCAGCTGCACCCCATGGGATCTCTTCCGGGTTCCTAATTGTACAGAAGAAACAAATGCTCAGATTATACCAAGAACAAAAGGAATTCCCAAAAGATACTCTTAGTCCTCCAACGGATTTTGCCTGAAGCGGAAAACACTGACTGGCTTCTCACCAAAGAGAAGGGTTTTCTCATCCTTAACCTTAAGTTCATGATGCTTCCATTGGCCATGAACAGTGTCATACTTGAACATATATGTCTGCAAGAAAATAAGTTTGTAAGTAACTGCAGGAAGGTAAAACCAAACACTTGCAACCTAATTGCTAACAAATGAACTTAAATGGAAATTACTATGTTGAAATGGTATTCACTACCATCAACTCTGCAACAAGGTATACCATTTAAACTGAAGAATGTTATCTCCTTGAACAACAGATATAAAAATATACTATACAATCCTAGATCTCACAACTTCCATATATAAATTCTATAGGATTCTAAATTTCCAAGTATATGTTACACAAACAAACAGATATTGGAAACTTTGTTAAGCCATAGATTTACAAAAACAGGTCATGTTCACTGAAACAAATTGGATTTTCAGCAACAACGATTAGTAGAGAATATCATTAATTTTTTCAGCATAAATCATTAACTACTACTTGGACCCAAATGTAGCGTGCATCACACATGTAAAGCAAACAATATTTTGGAATGTTCAACTCTTATTTGTAAGTTTTTGTAACATATAAGATATAAACGGAGATCAAGTCCAGTATAAACCTAGGCATCTGTTAATTCAAACAAAATCACGTCTATATGCGATCTCATCATATGAAGCTTCAATTGAATATAACAAACCATTCATACTTGCAGCTAACTCAGAACAATTATCATTTACCAACAGCTTTGTATCATTCGCCAGTTAAATTCAAGAGTAATCAGTAAATCACTCATTTATAGAGCAACAGCAGATCAAAAACCATATAAACCCTAGCATTTGCAATTTTGCTTCATAAGCAACCAAAATCAAACACCATACCATGTAATCAGTGGAGATAAACGGATCGTTAACAGCAACAAGCTCAATATCATCTCTCTGAAGCAAAGATCAACATCGGAGCACGTAAATCACACATAATCAAAAATCAACATCGGAGCACGTAAATCACACATAATCAAAAATCAACCATGAGAAACAAAGATCAACAGTATCAGCATCAACAAATTCAACAAAATCAGCAAAGTGCATACAAATCGAAGTAAACATCTCAAATCATACAAAGCAACATGTAATCACAATATGCGAACAGATAAATGAACAAAGTATGCTGTTTGTGTGAGTATAATGCAGAGACTCGAGGAGATAACCATAATTTCCAGTGGAGAGCGATCGACGGTGACGATCCAGAAAATCTAGGGCTCCGATTGAGATATTTCTGTAGGTTTTTGAAGATGCATATGTTAGAAGTCGTCATAATGAGTTTTACATTCGGCAAGAAGAAAGCACCTGATCGTCGAAAGATAACAAGAAAGCGAAGAAGAAACTCACCAACAATTCGGCAAGAAGAAAGCACCTGTTCGTTGAGAGAGAGATCGCTGGCTGTTCAAAACCGTCATGACTTGCTTCAGAAGAAAGAGATGAGAGAAAGAGGTCGCGAACTCGCAAAGAGAGAAAGTCGGAAGATGGATCTGCCATGGAAGCGAATGTGAAGATGAAAAGAGTGGTGGTAGCCAGGTGTCTGGTACACGCATAAAAGGAAAGAAAAATGACTGAGCGGGAATTCAAAATTTGAAGCTCTTAGAATCTACCAAGCTTTAAAGAGTTGTACATTATGCTTATAAACTTGTAAAAGTCTTAATTTTAAGAGATTTAAGGAAATTACCATGTTGTCCCTCTCATATGTATATTAATATAGTATAGATAGTGTGTGTGTATATATATATATATAACATTTTGGAAATCACAAATTCTGATTCTATTTGAGCTTCAAATAAGTTGCTAATTCAAAATGCAAAGTTCGATATGAAATTGAAATTCTAACATAATTTCAAAATATTGAACAACTCTATATATGCGCAGAGTTAGAGTTAGAAACTTTAATAGAGCTTTTAAAGTTGAGCTTTCTAGCTAATGAGTCTTAGATCAACTGGTTTAGAATAAGTCTTAGATCAACTGGTTTAGAATGAGTCTTAGATCAACTGGTTTAGAATGAGCTATTCTATGACTTTCTAAAGTGAATGTCATGGGTTGGAGTCTCATTATGTGTAATATACTCCAAGTGGACCAAATGTTTTATCACAATGGGTATTTGGATGGTGGGTTTTCCTTGAAATGGTGGGCGAGTCGGGTCACCAACGCTGTCTGTGTTAGTGAGCGTGGATGAACTTTTTGCCAATAGTTTACCCGGATGACCGGACTTAAAAATTATTCATTGGTCGTTAAAAAAATAGAGCTTTTGAAGCTAGTTGTTGCTCCCTAAAACATGTGCGCTTTTTGGCTTTTTGCATGTAATCTAGCCACAAATGAATTCAGTTTTGTATTTATGGATATTTAAGTGAAATGTCTCCTTAATTTGTAAAACTAGCAAGACCGGTTGAACCGGTAAGTCGTGCGGTGTCTAATTTGGTTGAAGTTGAAAAATTTATACTTTACAGAACATTAATTAAATATTTCATTAAAGTCACTGAAAGATTATTTGTTTTGTCCATTTAAGTTATTCAACTCTCAATAGTTGTTTTAATCATAGGTAATACTTTTATAAATTTTATATTTTTTTAAATTAAGATAGGTGAATGAAAAGTATACAAATTTGGTTATTATTTAATGATTTTTTGTCCAATAGAATTAAATTTTAACAATTTTAAACTTCATTATACATCATGGATATTTTTCTTCACTATTGATGTTGATTGACTTTATATAGACAGAATAACTTTAAATGTGGGATACTTAAAAAATTAACACGGTTAGTATTGTCTGAAGTTTTCTCTTATTTTAATATGATAAATGAATTAATTGATATAAATGTTTTAAATAAAAACCCAATTAATTATGGAGCTATGTTTTAAATATGATTACTGATATGAACGCATATAGTATCTTTTAGGTCAGTTACATAAAAGCATATGTTTTAAATAGTTTTGATATTTTTAAGGTTGACACATTGAAAATTCAAGATGGTACATCTAGCATATGCCTTTAAAAAAATCAACCCACATACCAAATAAAACCGTCGACATCTTATATTTAATAGACCTAACTAGTATTAAGTCCCATCGCATTACGGTGAGGTCGTAAAACCATGCAAAATAGCACCAATGTGATGTTACCCTTAGCGACCACAAACACCGAAAAATCTCGTATTAGAAAATAAATACATAGAAACCAACGGAAAGTAGACGTAAAAACACAAAATTTTAAACACAATAATTAAGTGGATCTAATACCCGCACGTTACTACGGAATCGCTAAACATAAAAAAAAGCATAACAATGATGAATCACACATGTTACGACATGTTAACTCTTAATATTTAGACCGAAACGTAAAATGAAAACATTATAAAATATGAAATGTGTAAGGGAAGAAAGTTGAAAGTGATAAAATTTAGGGGTTATATTGTAAAAGAAGTAAAAGTATTGGATTTGAAATAAAAAATTAAAAGAAAGAAAATAAACAAAGAATATGTACAATCATTTAAGGTAATTGTATGTGAATTTAAAATTAGTATATATTAAACTAGGTTAGAGCTTATGTATTACATGGGTGGAAAAATTAAACTTGTCAAAACCATTAGTTTTATGAATATCTTATTTTCTAGATGTTATTAGTAATTGGTGAAATAAAAATATAATAAAGATCTAAATATTATAACAAATAATAAAATTAGAAATTATTAAGCTATATTTAAAGATAAATATTCTAAAATCATATAATTTAGTATGCATTAATAAATTATTAAAATAAGAATATTATATTTTAGATTTTTGATAGTTTAATTTTACTTATTTAAAATAATTATCATTTAATATGAGAGAGACAATAAATACAAATATAGATATGTTTGTTTATGAAGAAAATAATTTTTTTTATATGCTAAAATGATAACACGTGTCATTTGATGTATTATAATGTCAACACGTGGTTTTAAAAAACTTTTTTTATTATATGTTATATATATATAAATATATATTATATGTTATAGATTATAGATTATACATTTTGAAGATCCAAGTGAAGATTGTTTTTAATATTGAATGGATCAAGTGGGTATATTCATTCTCACGATAACACATTGGATTAATGGGCATGATGCATAATGGGCTAAACACATGATCACGTACGGACTTAGTATGGATTTGACGTAAACATACATGTTTACAGCCCAGTCTTATAGTTTACTGTATCTGGGCTTAATTTATCATAAGTTGGACTCAAACGACCTTAATTTAAGAGTTTACATCACTGAAACGTTGATCGGTTAATTGTCGTTTATAATATGTAAACTGTAGTTTATTTTGTAAATAATAGTTAATATTTTAAAATTACAGTTTACAAACATGTAACTGAAAAATTATTTTATTACTTTTGTTATATCAATAAATTTATATTAAATGAATATAAAATTATAATTAATTTATATTAAATAAATAAAATAAAACAAGTTGTTAGAAATGAGTTGTTAAATTTTACTACACACAAGTGGGTTGATTTTATATTTAATTTAACCAGTGGGCTAGACCCCGTGCGATGCAACGAGGAACCTTAGCTGACACAACTCGACTGTAAATTAAATCTATATTGTAACGTAGATAAAAATAAAATATTACAACAGCGACTCAGTCATGGATATACTTTTTTATCAAAACGTGGTTATCACGATGCAAAGAAAAACAAATTGTTTTGAAATGTTGAATATAAATAAAAGGTAAAATGTATTATATTTAATCATGTTAAGCAATTTTGTTTGATTCGTTATATTTAGAGGTCGTATTTTGTTAATTAAACTTATTATAAGAGGAAAATTTTAAAATGTATATCTTTTTCCTACTAAATTACTTCAAACTGTTTTAATCCTCATCCGTCTTATACATACATGACAAGACGCGAATGCCTCTAAGTAAGAGGGTGTATATGTCTTCGTCTAAACTAATGAAATTTTAATGTTTGTTTGGTAAAGGTGCACTGCCTCCCCTACCCCGACACACCTTAACCCATGTAGAGGCGGCAATACTCATTTGTCAATTGTGTCACAGTTTGCTCCGTTAAAAGATTATACAAAAAGGTTGGGTGCCTTTACACATTGAGGTGTCGAGGCGCTGGACAATAATTTTTTAAGGGATGGGGCATATTGAGAAGTTTCATATTGAAATAGACATTTTACTATCTTTCTCTTATTATAATAACAACTTTAGTAAACTCGTGTATTACATGAGTTAAATAAAATAAAATATTAAATAAAATAAAAAATATTAATTATAAAAATATACTAATATAAGATATGACTGAAAATACTATAAGTAATAAAACAACGATATCAAATTTTTAAACTTTTTTTGTATTTTTCAAAAATAAATAAACAATGTATTTCAAAACAAACCATTTTAAGATTACCATAACTATAATACCCGTAAAATAATAATAATAATAACAATAATAATAATAATAATAATAATATAATAATAATAATAATAATAAGTTCAGGGGGTTATGTTGCCATTTTGAAAACTTAAATTAATAAGTTTTGGCATGAAATAAAACAACCTCAAATCCTCAGGGACTAATTGTGTAAATTCGGGAAAACTCTCTGTCTCTTTCTCCCCGTCGACCACCACTGTTCCGGCCACTAATTCCGGCCAAAACCCGCGACTCCGGCGACCCTAATGACCAACTTCTAATCGATTTCAGTTCAATCATTGATCCCCGACACACTCGCGTGAATGATTCGACATAATACCCCACAATAATTCGAAAGAAAACGTTAGTGCGATCGATCTAAACCCACAAATCAACTTTCGGCCGACCGCCATGTGCAAATCGCACTAAACATCTATAATAATTGAATTAAAGCTACCTAATCATCATATACGAATTCCTAATCTACCTACGCTTTCAATTTCACCTGCAATCCACGATTTCTTCCTGTTCGAATACCCCTCTCGACCGCGACCTGCAACTCGATTTTGAACCTATCTCCGATCAATTTTAACTAAAATTGATAAGGGGCTTTGCTTTCAGATCATAATATGAAGCTAACCTCGAGTTTAATTTGATTATAATCGTGGTTTGAAGCATCAATCGATCACCACTTGACCGCGACTTGTTCTTCGGGTGTTCATCTTCAATTCGAAACGAAATCAGGTAATTGAACATACATACATGCTCGATTTTAGTCTATGAATGAAAACCCCATCATTAATTTGGCTATTAACATCGTTTGATGCTCAATTGAATCGAAATTGTTTCTAGGGTTTATACGGTTTGAAATTGGGGATTTTGGATTCGGGATTTGTTAACAGGTAATTGAACACACCTATTAGCTCGATTTTAGATGGGGATTAAAAGCCCTATGATTTCAGAAGCATCGAAATCGAATTCGTGTCCAATTGGATGAGATTCGAACCTAGGGCTTGTAATGGATTTGGGGATTGGCTTGTTTGTGTTTAAAACCAAATAAAACCATGAACTCTTACGGCTATATGCCTTTGGTTCACTGGTTTGTGTATGGGAGTGTGGGATGAAGGTCACGGGTTCGAACCCGTGCACCTCCTATATTTTTTTATGCCTTTTGAAGCTTTTAAAAATAAATAAAAATTCCTAAAAATCATAAATATAACTTTTATAAATTTCTTTTATTTTAAAAGTATCTAAGTAATTTTCTAAAAATGTAGTTATTAAAAACATCTTAATAATATTTATAAGAATTATTTATAAATGTTGTAAATAGCCATTTTTATAAAATAGACTCTAAATAATAGTTTACATTATTAATTTGTTATTGAACACTGTATTATCTTTAATTACGGATAAATCATGATTTATACTTATTTATGAACATTTCCAGACCTGTAACGGATGTATTTTAACCAGAAATAATTTTACGGTTTACCAAATTACACTTAACTTAGGCCGTATTTTACAGCCAACTTACAGAGGCCAAAACTTCTTCATAACAGACTCAAATCAGTTAAACCTTATGTCCATGACGAATTTCGTCGAAAAATGAATCTGTTGATATATAAAACATAAAAAAACTCATTCGTTTAGACCTCCAAATAGTCGTTTTCGTAACAGCTAGCAGTTCTGCGCAGCTGTAAAGATCCACGTTTTTCTCATATTTCAGTAATCCAAATCAGAAACTTTTCTAAATGAAAGTTGTTTAGAAATCACTAATCTAGTAAACTGGAGATTTTCAGAATTTTTAAACGTCGTTTAGTATTTTTAAACGGGTGCGAAAAGACAGGGGCAGAACTGGAATTTTTCCAATTTAAAATAGGAAAATCCAAACTATAATTTGCGTTACGTTATCGTAGGTTCTCGCGGCGTTAACCGAGCCTAGACCTTGTTTCTGATTATTGTCATTCGTGTATAAGGTACGGATTCCGTTCCTTTGATTATCATAGTATTCACTTTGTTTCCGTTACTTTGTAGTACGGATTCTTGGTTACCTTTATCATAGTATAAATTCTGCTCTGTTACTTTGTAGTACAGATTTTGATGCCATGTTTCCGTTAATATGACTCGTTTGGCCTTTGGTATTTTACTAGTCGCCTAACATTATTTGTTATGCTATGACTCGTTCGACTTGTTAATTTTTACTTGTTGAAGGCTTACAGCATGCAATATATATTTTATAAGTTTGTGCTCATTATTGCATGTTCCTATAAATGTTCTATTGATACGTTATATGTTGGTAGTTGTACTACCATTTGATTGATACTCTGTTACCCGAGCTCTCCGACATGTCATTGTGGCGTCAATGATGTGACACTTTTCGTGACGGTGTGTAATAAATAGTTCACGGCGTCTCCGTTAACACGTTAGTACTCAAGTAGTACTTTGGCCATAATATCTGGGAGGCGGATGGATCGATCCTAGTTCAGTTCGGTTCAGATCAGTTCAGTTCCGGGGATGGAATCATGTGTGTACGCCCCACACACCATCCATTAGTGCATAGTCTAGCTAGCTATGTACTTATCAGTTCAGTTTCGGCTCTGGGACTTCTTATATTACACGACTTATTTGTTTGTATATACGCGTCGTGTAGATCAGTTCAGTTCAGTATTACATGTTCAGTTCAGTATCAGTATTATATGTTCAGATTCAGATTTCCGTTTTCCATATCATATGATCAGTCCAGTATCAGATATCAGTATGTTATGCTTCCTATCGTTACTATTGTTCTTTCCGTCACTGAGCAACTTTTGGCTCAGCCGTATTTTTCTTTTGTGGTGTTTTCTTATTTGATTGTAGCTAATCAGGGTATTTCGAGAAATCAGTGAAGAGTGGTTGAAGATCAAGATTGTATTTTTCTTTATTTGATGTAATGAATAACTTAATTAGTTCTTTCGGATTATCTGGTTTGCTTGAAATTATCTCTTTAATATTATGGATTTGGTTTTTGATTTGATATCTGTAATAGTGACACGTCAGCCTCTCCGGGTTGGGGTGTTACAATAACTCTTAAGTTTAAATATTTTTCGTTTTATAAAAATTTTACTTTTTAAAAAACCAATTTGAAAGTATTTCATATTTTGAAAATATTTAATGTTTTAAAAAAATTTCTTTTTGTAAAAATTTGTTATAAATAACGTTAATAAAAAAATCTATTTCTTAATTTATTTAAAATTATTTTTAATCTAAAAATAAATAAAATTATTAATAATTAATATAGTTATTTTATTAGAGCATAAGATAATTTTCGTCCAAACAAACAATTTTTAAAAGGACCATTAGCGTACTTACGTGATTAACAAGGGGCCATTGCATAAATATCTTAACCTAAACTCGCATCCCCTCATCGGTCTATAAATCCAACAGCAAATTAGGGTTCACTCGCACAATCTTCACACTCCTTCTAAACGTCGCCGTTTCCCTATCGCAATAGCTAGGGTCCGACCCGTTTAACCTCGGGTACGTTCATTCATCTTCATAGCTACAACACTTCTGATTGAAGTATTTGTTGTGCCGATAATGTGCAATTCAATCTTTGTTATCTTATTATCTTTCGATGTTTTTAAGGGAAATGATGATAAACGATATCGATTCATGTGTCATAGGCGCAGATATGTGCTTTGCTGATCGATTATTTGCACGTCAGTCTGATCCCTAACTCTATTACTAAAGATCTAATGATTATGTTCTTCATTTCGATTTAATTTGTCAATATTTTTGCTGTTTTCGATTTATTTGTTCTATTTGCTTTGATTTGTGTTTTTGGTTACAGAGATTTTTTGAGGATTGTTCATCAATTGCAAGTAATAAGAAAAAAACCTCTGTTTGTTTCTTCATGCAGTAATTGTTTTCATCAATAAACCTGCAATGGAAGCCTCTCATCAAGTGAGTTTAAATTACTTTATTTCATTTGCTAGTAAGTTGGAAAGTTCAATTTTGATATGATTTAGGGGTTGATATTTGTTTTTACAAAATGTATTAAATCATATATCCCTCAATGTTTTTCTTTATATAATCTCACATAAATTGCTATAGAGGTGGAAAAAAACTAATTTATTTCATTGCATGTTTAAGCACTTACAGAAAAAAAGTATACAAGACAAATATAAGTAAACAAACTACTTTAATCATTTTATGTCAAACAGAAGACATCACTTATCAAAACTTTTCTTATACTTGATACATCTTTAGCCATTAATTAGACTTAACTAAAACTTGCAGATATCAAAACAAAATCCCACAAACAATGCTAAAAAAGAACAGCAGATTGGTAATTGAGCTCATTGGATATTATGAACATTACTGATATTTGTGATATGTTATATTGGAGATTCTAGAACTTTTATATTAAAACTGGATAATATCATTATCAGCATCAAACCCCACTTAAATTGATCTCATGAAAGAAAATAGCACACAAAGAACCAACGATTCACATCCAAAACTGAATAAAAAACATACTAACGCAACAGATTTTGTGGAGAAAGCGTTTGATTTTATTGTCGACTTGGCAACTCAACAAGGCATGAACATTTGGGTTGTTTAAATCTTAATTAACGCTTTCTTGAGAGCCTGAACTATGTCATTAGTGCACGCTATTAGTCTTTAACACTAACAAGAGTTAAGTTTCTATGTTAGTTTTTTTAAAAATACCAAAACATTCCTTTATTTTTATCTTCTTCTCCACACACAATACAGCCTTTACTTCAGTACTTTATATTGTTTAGGGGTGAACTTGATATTTATAAAAAAGTTTACACCACCAGGTCAAAAATTAAACTACCGGACTAAATTTAACACTACCGACGAAAAAAAGAGGGGCGTCGCCCCCCGTTTTCCCTTATGCTTCGCCCATGACCGCCACTGCTTTTTTCTTTGATTGAGCCGTAACAACCCCCCCCCCCCCCCCCCCCAACCGGCTGGAAAACAACACCAAACTGCCGCTATTAACTCTAACCCCTTGAAACCTGACCTGTCAGCTGACCACCGCTTCCCCATCCTCTCACTCTTACCCTCTCTACCTATCTATCACCCATCAAACCATCACTGTCACCATAAGACAATTAGGGTGTTTTGGTGATTTTCCAAGGACTTGACATAGAAACTTAACCCCCTGTTAATGATAGCTACCAGGGTGCACTATTTTCTTAGTTCAGGCCCTCATCTCTAGTTTATTAGAAGTGGGGACTAAAGTTGTAATACGTGCATACCACACGAATGTGTAGCTTACTCTTAAATAAATTAGTGTTACTTTTACGCAAATAAAAAAGTCAAATTAAATGACCTGTATAATGACTTGAATGTTCTAAACTTAACAAACACATTTGATTATAAACTAAAATGGATGATAATTACAACCTTTTAAAAATCAGAGATTTAGAAGAGTTTTTTCGAATGTAAATGAAAAAATAGACCAAATTTTAGAGACGGAAGAACTAACTCTATTTTAAAAGCCGTCCACATTGATCCAAAATACAAGATGATGAAAAATATGGGCCTAAATTCATGTCCAATTTCAATGACAATCAGTGTAGTGAATGTATATGTTTGGCAAGTAGGAAGGAAATCAATCCAAACACATGGAGCAAGAAGCGATTATTGCATCATCCGAAGAGGTTTCACAAGAGTTTAAAACCCTAATCGATTCACGGGACTTGGATTCCTTGAAGCAATTGCAACACATTATGTACCATCTCTCCTCCCTTTACCATCTTATATACATGTTCAAACTGAATGTTTGTGCTTCAATTCCACACTCCTTGGAAGTACCGGTAATAGGTTTTGTTTCACCGCATTTGATTGTGTAAATTTATATTTCATTTGCAGATTGGGGCGTTTGCAGGACAGTAATGCAGTCCTTTCTCATTTTAATGACTATTCAGAGCAGTGTTTTTTAGAGGTTTCCAGCGATCTTTCTATGCATACACGCCTTTTAAAGTCCATGAAAGTAGACCTTGATTATATATTCAAAAACTGAGGTTGGTTATCTTTCATGCATCTATTCTTTTTCAACTTCAATGTTATTCTACTAACTGTTGCAAAGTCTTCCTGTGGTTATATATACACATCCCATTTCTGTACATATGTTTGTGTGCATATAGGCATATATATATATAAAACACAGACAATCACATAGACTCATCTATGCGTATGTATGTGTGTTTGTGTCCAATGGCAATGAGGAACTGTTTTTAGGAGAATCTGAGAACGGCATAACACTTGTACACGATAATAGCGTACCTAGTGTTTGACTTTACTGCCACTTCACGCCGGATTTGAGGGATCGCTTCGACACTTCGCGATTTCGTATACGTAGTCTTGTGAATGCCTCCAAAGCTGTTGTAATTTTTTTTTGTAATCATAGTAAACACCTTAATAACCAATAAAAATTGAACCATGTTACATGTTCATAAATACCCAAGATTGTTCATAAAAAATTGAACAATGTTACATGTTCATTTATGTAATGAGTATCATGAAAAAGTAAAAAACTGACTTTGAAACTTAAAAATTCAAATCATATGAAACTGAATGCGCATAAACCATGTCGATAGTTTTAGAAATTTAAAAAACAAAAATTTATGATTTATTTGGTTCTGGCAAAATGTGCAAATTTTTATGATTTATTTGGTAATGGATTAAAAGAATAATGGTTTTGTTTCAGGAGTATAAAATCAAAGATCAAAGCTACATATCCAGATGCATTCCCAGATGATTCAACAATCGAATCACTCGATAGAAGGCCAGATCTGGAAGTACCTCAATGAAACTTTATGATCTATTTATTATTCTTTTTTTTTTTTTTTTTTGCTTTTTGTGGCAAAAGTTGAGTTCTTGATGACATGTTTTAGAGTATTGTTATAAACCTTTGTACGTACACAGGAATTTATATGATGTGTGAAGTTCTTTAATGTAACATAGAAAGTATATACTAGACTCTTTTGAAAGTGGATGTTGATCTTTGATGATTGCACTTCGCTATACTTCTATCATTGTGCATGTGTATGTATTGTATACCTATGGATATGTAAGTGGGATAATAACACTATTGCACAACGTTTTTTTTTAACTAAAATTTATCAGCATAGTGTAAAATGAGGTAACAACATATTGTAAGTTAGATAACTACACTTTGTATTGCCTAGTTTTCTACAAGAATTAAAAATTGTTATTTTTAAAAAAATATAAGTATAATATAATCATATTAATGATGTTAAAGTTCAGCGGAGGATATAAGACACCTTGCAGCCCCTTTAGTCGTTAAAGGGAGACCTTTTGATTTTTCTTCACGGCCCGTGAGACGTATAGCCCTGCAAAAAATAATTGAGTCAGGTAATGTCCCTCACGACCAGTGATCAATCTTATAGGCTGTTAAGTGAGTCCGGTGAAGGTCATTACGGTCTGTAAAATATAATCAAAAGAGCCGTGAATTACGTCAGTGGTCATATGTAATTTAATGATTTTGTTGATGTAACAAATTATTTCTTGGTTTTTGTGTTCCTTTTTATATTTTTTTATATTTTTTATAAGTACTTGACGTGACATCATTTCTAGAACAAACGTGTATCAATTAAATCAAGTAAGATTCTATATAAACTTACTATATAAATGAACACATGTTATTTTGTTTTATTGGGTGAGCTTGAAACAGTTAATTAAGTCTTCTCGTGAAAGTAATAAAAGATGTCAGAATTGGTCATCTCCTAATACACATTTCATTGTTGAGAGCATTTCCGAAACCATAGATAACCATCGTTGACAGAATGTGAAACTAGCCTCGAAATATTAAGCATTTTTTATGTAGGAAGATTACTACTCATGTAAGGTGTATTATATGGGCGTTGTGAATCTTAATTTAGATTTCTGGGATGTCCTACTAGAGAACGTGACTTTATGTTCAAATGTAAGATTTTAAACGTATAGCAAAATATGTGTGATATGTCCTATATTTATATGTTTTTCTTTTCTTTTGATTTTTTTTTGAAAATAATAACTGTTAAAATGTACATCATATCTTCTCTTAATTTATTTAGTAACTCATGTTTGGCTTTGGTTCTTATTATGTCTGTGTTTTATGTGTTTATAATTCAGGAATGTCCAAGGGTCTTCTGTCATTTGTTGATTCTTCAAGGGTTGCAAAGTTTCTTTCCCTGCTATATATTGGTTCGTTCGCTGCAGCTAGGGTTAATTCATCTCCTTCAACCGCTTTCACGCTCTCTCTTTTTCTGTCGAATAGCTCTCTTGATTCGTATGAGTTTGGTGATTGATTGTATCTGCACAACCTTTGTGCAGATCTCTAGTAGTGATAAAGGTTTCTTTTGTAATCTGTTATCTCTTTATTCGTATTCATTTGTTCTTGTTGATGTTTCGGATCTTATTCAGTAACATAGATTTGGTGAGTTTGGTTTCATTCTTGATTATTAGATCTGTACCATTTTACAATACGGGTAGTGAAGGTACTCACGGGCCGTAAAACAATACTTATCATAAACCATTTTATGACCGTTAAAGCTTTGAGTGACTAATGGAATTTCTTGCAAATTTTGTTTAGGAATACGACCTGTGAAGACTCTTACAGGCTGTATTCTGAGCATCTCTTTATTAGTTTGGATGCATATATAACGGGCCTCTAAAATTTTTGATTCATGTTTTAGTTTTTAAATAATAAAGTATAAATGTAATGAAAAAGTGTTGGTGTCGGTTCTCTCTTTTAGCCCTCCTAGCGATTACTAACGTCTAATTAGGTATGGAATATTGGAATTATCACCATAGTTGTTAAAATAGTTCGATAAAAATGGTCACATGGATATGATTATTGATACATGATATTATTTAAATTATCATTGTTCCTATCCTTTTAAATAATATTATTTTCTCATCGCCTCCACAGGTATTAACTGTACACGATTATATGAATAATTGCATAACAACCTTTGTGGCATTTATCATCATCCAAAAGCCACCCTTTACACAATGATATTTTAATACAACTTTCTCTATTTTAGATATGGTTTAGAGCATTCACAACCCGTGCCCTATAATCATGTGAGTGTGTTTGGTATATTATATGGAATGATTTTGAGTGGTTGTGAGTGAAGGAGAGAGAAAATGTTATTGTGGATTGGTATATTTGAAGAATCACTGTACAATCCTTATAAATTTTTAATATTTTTTAAAGTGGTTGTGAGTGAATGAGAAGAAAGAAGTAATGATAAGGGTATAAAAAGTATTATTTAATTGAAAGGAGAGAGAAGAAGTAGTGATTTTTAGTGTAATTATATAGATAAAGATAAGGAATGGGATGTGAATGCTCTTACAAAGTCTTTTCCGAAATTGATGATGACATCAAGGTTGTTTGACTTATTATTAGAGTATACAAAAGTAATCATTATGTTTTTGAGAACTAGAATTTTAGAAACTCAAAAATTGTTCTTTGTGACACTTTTGATTTGTAATATCTAACTCATTTGACTTGTATCTTTAATCATTTTATCCTTTTTTTAAAAAAATGTATAACTAAAAGCAACGTAAAACTTGTGCGAGCTCTCTTGTTGTTTTAGCGGACCTAAGGGCGAATGACATGCGAATCCGCTAGAATTTTGGTCCTGAGTGTCAAAGCTTCATCGGAGCAAGCCTCAAACCCAGTCGAGGGAAAAAATCACAACGTAATATTATAGAATAATGAAAACACGATAAGTACATTATAAATATTAAGTTAATTTGTACTTCTTGCTATTTTAGATTTTTAATCTCGCATGTTATAAATCGAGTTTGTGCTTTAACATCCACATCAAAAGAGATGCATCTTCGCAAGCATGGTTCTGTGCATGTGAGAATTAATGAAAGTCTAGCCTCTCGTCAACTTCACCCGTCGCGCCTTCATACTCGTTCACTGGTTCACATTATCGTGAATTCGTCATCATAGGAGAATGAGGGTTTTCCTACGGTTAGATGTAGTGTTGTGTGTTTATGCGTCACTCCGACTATATGTACATGTATGTACACTATTTACGATATGTAATTTATATATGTTTTAGATTTTGTTAATCACTAATTTAGCATATCACATCTATCTTTGAGTTTAAAGTTCAAATTATATAAAATGATGGTATATGTTATTAATAGAAGTAGAATTATATTGTTAATAAGTAGATGTTTGGCCATTCATTGAAACTACTTATGAATATCATCGGTGTTATCGTTATTTGCTTTCGTTGTTGGTCCTAAGTTTAGATAATGACGAAACTATTTTGAACCCGTTTATTTATTGTATTTACATTTTTAATATAATATTTAATATTAATTAAGTTTGAAGAAAAAACGAAAACAGTAAATATATTAAGGCAAATATATTCAAAACCCTCCTTTATATATTATTCATAATTAATATTATTGAAACTTAAAAGAAGTTTGTTAAAGTTTGAAATTTTATTTCTTATTTTTTATTTAACGTATATAATTTTTTTTCTCTAATAATATATAAGCTTTGATATGAAAAGATCAAATGCATATATAATTTTATTAAAATTTTTCTACATTTCGATATAGATTTTATTAAGAATCGACTTGCATTCAAAATAAAGTATTGTGTTTTAGATATAACTCACTCGTTAACAAAACTCATATTAAAAAAATCGAAGAAAGTTGAATTTTGTATTTAGAATCTAAAGATACATTAAACACCACTTTTTATATGAGAAAAAAAAACTAATAAAAGCTAAAAAAAATATTTAAATATTCAAATAGCAAATTCATATTTTCCTATAGCGAACACCTTATTTTTCACAATAAAAAAGAAAGTGTTACATCCATTAATATTCTTGAAAAGAATTCAACAACTATCCCTTGTCTTCATAATTTATATTGCCCGTTGTTATTCTGTTGACCACCCCACCGTGGTTGCACTCCTGTTGACCTTTTATGTAAATTTTCTTCCTTTTTTCTAGATCTAAGGTTTGATTGTTTTGAATTTCTAAATCATTAATTCACTATGATGTGAGATTTGGGGTTGGTGGTGGTGGTATGAAATTTGTAGGTTAGGTTAATTTTGGGCGTAATTCAACTAATAAATCAATTCTTGTTTGTGGAAAATCTATAATAGTTATGTTGTGAAAAATATAACCACCCTCAAAAAGCAATCTTGATTAGAGGTGTCATGTTTGAATTAATAAATAGTTAGGTAATATATGAAATTTGATTACAACTTTAAACAATTCGGTAATCATCCAAAACAATATCTTTAAACAGATTTCCTAATAACTTTACTTTTACTAATTTAACAGTATATTTTTATAGTTTAATTTAACATAGTAATTGATCAGAACCTAAATAAAGTACTGATACTAATCCTAATCCATTTTACTCTCATGATCCATAAATTTTAGATGTTGTTTGTTTTTTCAGCAGGAAAACGTCTGCAGTCTGCGGACTACATCTGCAGACATCTGCAGCAGAAAAGGTGGATCAAATATCTACAGTCTACAAGAAAAACACTGTTTGTTTTTTAACATCTGCACTGTTAATATTACAAATCAAACAAAATCTTAAACCAAATAATATAAACCACAAATCCACTAAAACCTTAAACCAAAACACAAATTATGCTTAGGGTTTCAACATAGATGATGGTGGATTCATCGGTGGCGGGTGGGCCGGTGGTGGCGGGGTGGGCCAACGGTGGTTGAGGTGGAAGGCGCATCAGGGAAGGGTGGCTCCAGCGGCGATGGAGGTCGATGGTGAGAGGGAAGGAGCAGCAGGGAGGCGGGCGCAGGTGGGCGAGCGCAGGTGGGTGGGCAGTTGATTTGTGGCGACGGTGATCGATGGGGGGCGATGGTGGTCGATGGGGGCGACGATGGTCGATGGGGGTGGTCGCAAGGAGTCGGGCACAGGTGGGCGGCCGCAGGTGGGTGGGCGTAGATGGGTGGGCGCAGCTGGGTGGGGGCGCGGGGGGGGGGGGGGGGGGGGGGGGGGCGGGGGTCCGGCCGGTGGGAGGAGGTGGGGCGGCGGTGCTAATACTTGAGAGGGATGCGGCGGAGCGGGGCGGCCGGTCGGAGGGCGGCGGCGTGGGCGGCGGTGGCCGAGACGGGCTGCAGTGAGGAGAGGAGAGGAGTGGTGGGTTGAAGGGTTGAACACAATGAGAAGAAAAGTCTGAAATGGTTGGGGGTAAAGAGGAGAAGAGGTTGAGAAGACCTGAGAAATGGTAACACCACATCTTTTTCATGCAGACATCAGGAAGACGTTTTTTTAATGAAACGTCTTCTAAAAAACAAACAGTCTGCGCACTCAAAAGCTCTTCCCGCGTCTGTGTGCGCGTAGATAAAGAGATGGGGAAGAACTTTTGCCAAAAAACAAACATCATCTTACTATGTGCAACCATTATGTGGTTCTGTATTTAAATTTAATTTTCTTTTATCTAATGACCTCTCTTTATGCAGAATTTTTTAACACATAATCACTGTTTTATTAAAAAAACTATGAGTATTAATTTCAAGGCTGGTCCCGAGAATTCTCAAAAGACTTTAGGCCCGGGCAAATATAAAAAATAGACTTCTATAATATGACATATAAAAAAGTCTAAACCGAATAATTTGTATATAAAATTTTATAATACAACGATAATTGCTATAACAATAATAAAATAAAGTATTGTAGCAAAATGATGTAATTCACTTAATTAAGCGAACTGACATACTCTACTAGCATTTTTGGCATTATTATATTAAATTAGGTTTAGATTAGGTAAATGTTATTGGGTTAAATTATTTAACATATTAATGGGCTCTTAGGTAAATGTTAATGGGATAAAATAATCACATTCTTATTGGATTTGTTAATGGATTTATTAATAGTTTTTATATTTAAAAAATATGTATATATTATATATAAAATTTTAAAAATATTTCGGGTCTTTGAAGAGATCGGGTCATGGATGGTCGTTAGGAGTGCAAACGAGCCGAGCCTGAGCTCGTATGGGCTCGAGCCCGGCTCGTGATGACTTAGGAGAGCTCGATCTCGGCTAATTTCAAGCTTTATTTTTAAAGCTCGAGCTCAGCTCGACAATACTATTTCAAGCTCGAGCTCGGCTCGGGCTTGGCTCATTAATTTATTTAAATATTATTTTTAAAATTTTTATATATAATTTTAATATATATTTATAATTATATATTTTATAAATAACATTATACACATTATTTAATTGTTTTTTTAACATAACTTTATATATAATAAATATTATTATATAATATATTTAATAAATTAAATAAAAATATATATAAAAGGCTCGCTTAGGCTAGCGAGCCGGCTCGAGTTCGATACGTGAAGCTCGGGCTCGAGCTCTATAATTTAATGAGCTTTTATTCAAGCTCGAGCTCGGCTCGGGCACGATAAAACTCGGCTCGATTCGAGCTTTTTATCGATCAGATCTCAAGTAGCTCGCGAGCGACTCGGCTCGTTTGTACCCCCAGCGGTCGCCCACCCCTCTTTGGGCCGCCCCTGATTAACTTAAAACATATTGTTATTAAGATGATACATAGACGTGCTTCTAACAATCTTTATTCTTTCTCTCAACACATATGATTACCGTCTTATATACAAGGTTTCATGTTGTCATACAATTCTTTACTTAAAATTAGTTACGTACTAAATGATTTCTATTGGGTCCCTTTATTTAGACACCCCCCGATTTTAAATCAACACCCCTGCACCCTATACGTCACGTATGGGTCCATACGCGGCGTATAGGGTGCGTTGTTGATTTGACGTTTTATACCCTATACGTCGCGTATGGGCCCATACGCGGCGTATAGGGTGCGTTGTTGATTTGACGTTTTATACCCTATACGCCGCGTATGGATCCATACGCAGCGTATAGGGTTTGACATAATTTTGTTTTTTCTTTATTTTAATTTTTTTATTTAATATATATATAATTTGAATTAAAATTATTTAAACAGTTTAATATTAAATAATACGAATACAATAATAAAATTAAAATTAAAATATATAATTCGCATATTACAAATTATGAAATAAAATAAATTTATATAAGCTGGGGGTTCTCGGTTATTCTCTATTATTGCGTTGTATTCCGAGATACGAATCCTATACATAATCTCCCATTCTGCAGCACGTACGCTTCGATTAAGAATCCAAAGATTACTTAATGTTGGCATCGGATAATCTCCTTCTAACTTAACGTGGACGAAATGATTATTGTTGACATGAACAATCGACACGACATGATGAGACATGACAGTTTTCGGATCAGCCCATAATGGGAAAAATGTTTGACAACCATTATTGCTTAGTAAATGAAGAATAACCCCAAACTTTTGAGCAACCACTATTCCCGTATACGGCATTATCATCCAATGTTCTTCTGGTGCAGGTTCCACACTTTGCCAATCGATGGTGTGACATAATTCGTTATACTGTCCAGGGTACAAAGTATCGAAAACTTCTCTGTACTCCAATTCATGTCTGTCCAACTCTTCTAAAAGCTGTGTCCGCACATACATCCACTTATTTTCGTCAACCCTAAGCCTAAAGCTATAGATCGAAACCACAATTCCCATCGGGTCGGACATCTCGTATACATGAAATATATTGATGAAAGATTGATGGAATCCAATTTTTTAACCTGTTTATATTGTTTAATTGGCGATCTCCGACAATCGATGAAAACTCATTAGTACCCTGTGATACTTTAAAAGACGTTAATGACTACATTGCATGACAGGCTTCTGAGGCTTTACAGCTGAACCTGTTCTTCCGGAAATGTGAGACGCAATAAACGAGCTATGTCTCGGCATGTCGCACGTACTTTGTTGAGTGTCATACTTTTGTTGTTGAACCTTTAATGTTGGACGACCGCGAATATCTGTTTAACAACAGGCGCTTTTTTGTTATTTTTCCATGGATACACAATTTTTTTTATTTTTTCCACCAAACTAAATTTTACAGCTGTGGGTTGTGTTATTATTTTTGTTTCACCCGTTCCATTTCTTCTTCGACATCAACTTTTTCATTCACCATATATGATGGTTTAATTTTATCAAGCTTCGTCCAAAATACGTCAATTACATCTAATGGAATTATAGTGCCTGCATTAAAATATATAAATTAATATATAATTTGTTACTTTAATAGAAAAATGATAATGATGGAGCGGCTATTACCAGAATGTTCATATTTTTCCAGCCGACAAGCACAAGGCAAGCCACAACTAGTGAAAAGATGACAACCATATGTTGCATTGTAGAGCGCATCACACGCAATTTAGTGTTTTTGGCAACTAATAA